>CAWUFW010006518.1:600000-1138566 GCA_963921515.1 Calotriton arnoldi | reverse complement strand
CGTGCGACTTGATTCTGCGTTTCCGGATCCGCCTCGGTCGGAGAACAGGACCTGTATTGGGTCAGTTGTGCGCATCGTACTTGCTCGTTCGGACGTATGTGCGAATCGGTCGGGAAACAGGCATTTGCCTGGCTTTTTTCCCGGCCGAATGGTATTAGGTGCGCCTCCGACCGGGATCGGAATCGACCCCTCTGTGTTTCACATTTTATTCACAGCCACATAAACAATATTCTTGCATTGATCTGTTCTCAGCACCCTTTGCCATGATTCCCTGTACAAAAACAGAAATATTCTCAAAAACAATCTCTAATTATAATTCTTTATGCATTACAATCCAGTGTAAGCCCAAGAAAGATCCACATAAATTATAAGAGCCTCATTTACAAGAAAGTGCCCCAGCGCGGCATCGCAAGCCCTTTGGCTGCGCCACTCTGCAGCACAGGGATGCATCATATCTACAAGGATATGATGGATCCCTTTGTTCTCCCCTGCGCTGCTGCACAATTTGCTGCCATGCGCTGACGCAGGCACCCTTGCACCATGGTGCAAAGATGCCTGCGTCATGGGGATGATTGTTTATGTGCAGGAAGGTGTCCCTTCCTGCACATAAACAATCTGAAATGGCGTTTTTCAACTTCTATTTGTGCTGCATTAGCACACATAGAACTTGCAAAATGTCATTTTTTTCATGATTGTTCATGTGCAGGAAGGGACAGCTTCCTGCACCTTCCTGCACATAAACAATCACCAGAGGTGATTTCCTCGTTCTAGGTGTGCTGCAGAATGCAGCACGCATAGAAAGAGGAAAAGAACGAGGAGAAATGAATACATTTCTCCGTGTTGCGGCTCCTTATGTCTCCTCTGGGGAGGCATAGCATTCAGACGCATTTCCAGGTTTACGATTTCCCGTAAATCTGGAAATGTGTCAGGTTCCATGGGTGTTGCGTGGAAACACCCACAGCAACACCCATGGATTGCCCCTTTCACGCAAAGTGCTGCGTGTAAAGGGGCCATATTTACAAGGACAGGAAAAGCCACGCAGGGTGGCTTTTCCTGTCCTTGTAAATATGGGGCAGAAAAATGCACCGCCGGTGCGTCACAAAAAGTGGCGCACCGGCGGCGCAAGGGGCTTGTAAATAAGCCCCTAAATCTTTGGTAGAGGGCTACATAAAGATCCAGAAGATAATTGTAACAGATTACAGAATTATCAAAAACAGTGAGGGCACTGCCGCCGCAAATATCATTTGGGATTCATTAAAAGCATATGTACAAGGGGCTATTCTACGGTTCTAATGTGCACTGCATTTAATAAAGCAAAAGCATGCAGCTGCTCTCAGAGAGGAAAGTATTTACTTTACATTTTCACTTATCTACTAATCACTAAGGATCAATTACCTTGAGTCATGTGACAGAAAGTAGCAACACAATATATTAGACAAAAAATATGAAAATAGTGAGTCTGTTGGAGCATACGTCCATACAAATTAGACTTGATACTTTCACAATCAAATGTATTTCAAAATGAAGTTAGATTTTGTTGCTTTCTCTAAAATTCTATTATAACAAGAACGTTTTGAAATGGCCTTTTCTCAGTGTATATGTGAATCCTAGACCCATGATCATATCTTCAAAGACAATTTTCTAAATTACGTGTTTGGGTGCTTTTGTTGCAGAAAATGCAGCGGTATAAAACACATATTTCAAAGGCAACCATGAAATAGGAAAATATTTCAAGGTTCCCTGTGTCATCATAATCACAGCCCCCAAACCACTCCGAGGAGTTTTACCATTGTGATGGCTAGTAGTATTATGTTCAGCCATGTTTTCTAAAGTATGAAGCAACAAATCAACATTATGCTGCTGTTGAGACAGGAATGTCCCCTGTGTGGTGAACTGACATTTACCCCTGCCCTTCATGTCCAACTGCTTCTGAAATTCTGACTTCTTTTTGGCCCTGGAATCATGTTAATGTGGCATGTGTAGACTTGCCTTGGCTTGTCTCTAGTAATCACATGAGAAAAAAGTTCCGGTGGAGAAATAAAAGACTCAAACTAAAATTGGATTAATGTAAATTGATAACTGTCTAAGGTGGGTTTTCTATTGAGGACAAAAGCCCTAACCCACTGACCAGGTGGCATGCAACATCATAGGGCTCCTCCTTATGCCTGAAGGCCTAGGCTACAAGCCCACCGACACAGGGGAGCTCTTGGGATGGTATGTGAGAGGGCGCTGTGGAAGGAGGCTCGTGTGGGGGTAGTATATGTTAAGTAAGATCCTGAATAATGGCTAATAAATGGGTAGAGAAAGAGGTAGATAGTGCTGTTAAAAATACCTCATAAATGGACTGATAGACTTTATTATTTTCCTCTAAATGGTATATTTAAAAAAACTGAGTGATAGTTCACTCTGTGAGGTCAACATGTTTCAGCCCTCATTTGCCCTTCAGGAGGTGCAAGTGGACATTCTTCAGGATCTATGTAACAGATTGAACTCTGTTCTAATGTGAACCTTGTTGGCAAGAAATAAATGAAGAGGTACTTGCCAACTTTGATCACTTGCTGATGCTTATGTCATCCAGGCCTGCACTCAATTTGTGTGAAAAGGTTGTAGAATTGACAAGTTATGTTGCAAATGCTGAAAAATTATAATTATGCAGTAAACGGTGCAGTCGCAGAATCACAAATCCACTGGCCCTCACATTGTCCATTGGTTTTTCAAAAATGTATTCAGGAAAGGTAAACAAAACTTAAATATTCTTATTCCAAGTAGTGTCCATTGCGCACCTCACTTTGTAGAAAATGGCTTTTTTAAGCCAACTCCGGCAAAACAAATATGTAATATAAAAAATACATGTTTATTGTGGTCCTGTATTGACATCTTTGATTTTTGTTGACATTTACCTAAGACATCCAACAGACCCTAAATTCACACTCAAAAAGGTAAAGGAGGACATAAAAATATCTAGTGTGGGTGTCACTCAGGAAAAACACAAGGTTTATTCAAATTGTCCTCACCCACTAGTAGAGGTATGCTTCATCATAGGGCTTGCTAACAACATCCCTGCGCAGACCAACGACTGGGATGGACAAGGGGATAGGGAAGACAATACATACACATATGTAAAGGGATCTTTTGTGCAGAACTACAACAAAACTGTGATTAAAACTAGCTCAAGAGAGTCCTTAAGTGCCTTTACTCATGGACCTCCTGGCTAGGATTAAAAGATTAAGGATGGTGATGAAAAGGGGGGACTATTACCCCTTCATCCCTCCTATCTGCAGATTGTCAACATGTTCTGGCCACCTTAAATCGCCCAAATGGGTAAATCGGCCTTCCTCAGGACCACAGACCACAATGACAGTATCACCCTACCTGGAACTTCCGGTCAGGGAGAGATGATCAATTCTGGTTTTTATCAGTAACCACACTGTGGATACTACAAATTCCACTGTTCCATCCTCCGAAACTGGTGCGCGATTGGAAGTGTCACCTTGTAGTCACACAGTCCTCCAGGGTATGACGCTGCCCATACGTGCTTCTCGTCTCACCAGTTTTAACTCTGGCCTGTGCATTGGAATGTAAAAATTCAGATGTGATCCACATTTCCATGACAACTGGTTCTCTTCACAGTCTTCTGGTCAGATAAACTGGGTATAATAGAATTTATACATTCATGGAATCCCAACAATGGTTTTAATAATAGCAATTTATTTTCAGTTTCATGTGCCAGCCATTTGAAAGTATATTGCCAGAAGTCTTCTATATTATTGTTACACCGCTGTGTTAAACAGTGTGAATGAAACTTTTACAATATGAACAACTTTTTCTTGGCTAAATGGGGAAAAAAGAACAGCACGAAAGGAAATGTAATTGAGGCAGAGCTAAACTATACTAATTCTTCATAGGTACAGTTTGGGCAATGCAAAAGTACTCCAAAGAGGCCAACACTCCATCTCTGCCCCACAAGAGCCAGTAAGGGCTTTGCGTACAATCCAGCTCACGGTCATGGGAGCAATTCTCTCAATGAGCTTTCTTTTGCAATAAGGAGAGCCTGAATGTGGGCTAGAGAGGAATATCTGTATTTGGTGAAAGATTTACTTCAAGAGTAGGTCCTGTGGATGTTTTAGTAGGCTTTAGTGGGTTGCGGTGTCGGGGGGGAGGGCAGAAGACCAGAAAGAGTGAGAAGAGTGGTGGTTGTGCTAATGTGTATAGAACCATACAGTAGCTTCTAAACAGATTAGCCTATTGTTAGACTTGGCATCTTTTGGCGTGTTTCCCCTGACTTCCTGCTTTCAGAGCCGCTGTTTGCACCGCAACCTATGGGCACCGCACTCCGCACGGCCTTGCTTCACACCGTCGCCCTGGTATCCCTGACAACGCCGCTCCACGCCGACATCAACGCAGCTGCTTGCACCGTGGTTCAAGGGCACCGCTTGTAAAATTACACGACGCACCGTCCTCGTCCCGCACTGCAGCCTTGGCCTACTGACTCCGGCGCCATCGACTCCAGATCATCAGCCGACGACAGCACTTCAGCAACGACGACGCCGCTGCCTGCACCTTGGCCAGCCAGCACCGCGGCGAGCACTGCATCACTTCTCACCGCAGACCTGGTCTCACCGACGCCGCTGGATGACCGTCACCGAGCCGCTGCCTGCAACGCGACCTGAGGGCACCGCACGCCGCACCACAGCCCCAACCCCAGCCGGCGCTTCCGACTTCAACCGCGAGGAGTTCAATCTGCAATGCGTGTGACTTCAAGAGCCCAACAACTCCTGCACTGACCTCCGGAACCGACGCCTGCGTACGCCGGCCTTTGGAGGTTCATCAAGAGGTCGCTGACACCCTGCATTTCTAAAGGTACTGTTTTGTGGGTCTTCCCGACACCGTAGCTGGCCTGCGACACCGCGGTCAGCCAGAACTGTTTGGATCTGTTGTTCACAATGCTGTGATAGCCCCAGACGGAGCTATCGACTTCAAGGAACTTTATTTCAAGTCTATTTTGATGACTGAAGATTTCTAAGTATAGTATTGTGGATTTTTATCGTTTTTGGTCTTGTCTTAAGTATATAAAAATATTCAATATTTTTCTAAGCTGGTGTGGTGTCCTTTTGTAGTGCTTTCACTGTGTTACTGTTGGTTATGTGCAAATGCTTTACACACTGCCTCTAAGATAAGCCTGACTGCTTGTGCCAAGCTACCAAGGGGGTGAGCAGGGGTTATTTTAGGAGTGTAACTCCCTTATCCTGACTAGAAGGAGGGGTCCCTACTTGGACAAAGGTGCAAACCCTTGCCAACTAGAGACCCCCATTTCTAACACCTATGAACTTGGGATGGTGGTCTTGCAGCATATGTGTGAAGCTTGGGGATCATGGAGTTGGGAGAGCAGATCACGCGCCCACGAAGACGGGGAAATGATAGGGTATCATAGAAAGCTGAGCAGAACAGTGAGGGACCTAAGTAGAGGTAGAAGAGTGTGAGAAGTCAGCATGCTGCGAGTTTCAGGAAGGTGAGATAGTGACAGCACTTCTGGCTTCAGGACATGCTTAAAGGACGTTAACCATTTGGACCTTCATGCTCTGCTAAAAAGGGAGAATTAGTCACTGGATTGATGTCGGAGGGACCAAAGAAGCCATTGCAGTGACCTGATGACTCCAACCTTAACAACCAGTAAGTTATTTTTATTTTTCATGATGAAAATGTTTCTGTCTATGAAGAAGCAATGCTGTTGGATTGAGAAATGCATCTAGCTGACTCCTTCTAGCATTTTGCGAGTTAAGTTAGCATTTGCGGCACCATTTTGTATTCAGCCGCAATTTTGTGCCATGATCGAAATGAAGCTTCTGTCTCATACTGTCTGCCTCGGCAGAAATCACCCTAGTTTGTTTCTCTTTATTATTCAAGGTTGAGTTTTGATGCACCAATGAACAGATCGTTCTGTAACTGCATGCCTTTCCCAGTAGGTAGGCCTGCTCCCACTCTCAGAGAGTCGGCCCGGGCAGAATAACCTTGAAGCTGAGAGAGCATGTACCCGGTCCCAGGAGTGTAGCTCATCCTTCTGTGTCTCCTTTGTTAACCTGCTCCAACTGGAAATTTCCAGTCTGGGCGGGTCCTGTTGGGTATTGGAAATGTATAATATCTGATGTTACGTTAGTGAGGGTCAGTCCCTCGGCAGCTATCTAAGGAGGCTGGTCAGACAGGACTACGCTCGAGTGCATACTAATAAATAACTTTGGTTTGTTTTCTCTACTGTCTGACCGACTCTTCATTTGTATGGAAGGCTGAGAGGTGGTCACGAGTGACCCGGGTGACCCTAATCGGGTCACTTCCTTCAGTTGGCGCCCAAACAGGGACCCCATCGGGCGAGTGACCCATCTTTGCCCACGGACGGGTGAGGAGGATGGGGCCACATCGTGTCAGATGGGCGGACCGGGGATCCCTGCACAAGAGAGTCTTGCACTCGCAGCTGCCACGTCTGTCTGACCGGGTGGTGCCTCGCCCAGTGGTCATCCCGGCTAGGGTCCTAAATGGCAAAACCCTTGGATTTGACCGTTTGGTCTGAAGAGTCGGCAGTGGAGAATAAATTTGCTTGACCTGTGTGCACCAGGTGAGTTTGTTTGGTTCTTTGTGGTTATGGCGCCATTTTGGTTTGTGTTTGGTACGGTCTGAGGATCGGTTTTTGACAAGCGCTTGAATTTGTTTTTAGGTTCTTTATGAACATGGTGCTATTTTTGACTCACATTTGATGAGGTCTGCGGACAAATTTTGGGGAAGATATTTGCAAATTATTTGTCTGGCATAAATAGTGAACTTGTTTTTTTCTTAAGATGCCTTGCCTGAGCAGGTTGTGTTGTGTGGGGTGCTGTTGTTGTTCTGCTGATGCTCGATTGGAGGAAAGGCAGCCTGCGCCTCCAGAGGGCACCCCGAACTTCGACATGTATGTCAAACATGGCCTTGGCCCCATTATGTTTAGTACATTATGGCACAAATATACAAGGGACAATGCCGAGTTGCAGTGGCGGTTAACAGGTACCTTTGATGACAAAAACTGAATTTCCTGCAGGATAAATTGTTTGCAAAACGAAGTAGGCAGTCGATGTTTGATTATCTCCAGGTATGGCAGAAAGCAGCTAAGCAGAGGCGAATGAAAGCAGAAAAAGAGGCCCGAAAAGGAAGAATGCAGACAGTGACTCAGAAAGCAGTAGCGTATGATAGAGAGAAAGTAGAGAAAGGTATAAAGTGTGCTGATAGAAAGTTTCGATTGCAATGTGACAAATCCTATGCTGCCCGAGAGGAAGGTGATCCCTTTGTGGAGGAGTAGTTAGAGACTTGACCCCCACCCCCTTAGGCTCCACAGAAAATGTATCCCGTTGTCCCACAGCCTCTGCCATCTGTTCTTCCTGTCTCTGTTGCTCCCATTTCTTCTACTATCGACCAAATTGCTTTGGCCACTGCACCCCCTGCCTCTTCTTTAGCCTCGACTCCTGCAGTTACAATGACCGCTAGTCTATCTGCTTCACCTATCGTTACGGCATCACCCTCTCCAGCCCTGACAGTTACTACACAGCCATTAATAACTCTGGTGCCCGCTCCTTCGGCTACTGTGTCTTCCTTGCTTCTCCATTCCCCAACCTTGCTGAGTATTGGAACGCCGGTGCGTGGACTAGACGACGGGGACTGGGCGACTGCAAGTGAGCGATTGGGGAGGGTATTGATCCGATCTAATGTGGGAGATGCAGAGAAAAAGATGGTAGCTAATCAGCTGCCCAGTGGGCCCTAAATCCGATTTACAGTGTGGAGGATGTGTGGAGTGTGTTGAAAGAATATGAGCCGTTCGTACAGCAACATGCCCTTAAGCACATGTTGGCTACTTTAATTGGATTGTGGGAACAGTGTTTCAATGGTGTAGCACCCCAGATTATTTATGATATCCGGGACCATGTGTATGCTGCTGACATGGTCCCTAATGAAGTTTTTGGTAATGCTGCAGTGCTAGTTGGTTATCGAGGTAGGTTACTTCAGAAGAGCCCGACGACAGGATCCCAGTTTTGATGAGGGTAGTTCACCCCATTTATCACCCTGAAATACCGGAGCTGCATGATCAGCATGATGCTGTTGTCAGACAGCGAGTAGAGGCTCGTTTTTAAGAAAAATGGGCTTATACTCTGTGGAAAAGGAGTGAGGTTTTGTCCCTTAAGACTCAGTTACCCGACCCTAGAAAGAATCCTACTGCGTATTATAAAGAACTAACGGAGGCTGCCTCATCGACAGTGATGACACTAGTGGACATTGAAATGTTCTTTGGTTTGTTAGTGCCAGTGGATATTTGGCGACAGGTGCATATGCAGGACCAGGTTGTGGAATTGGGTGGTACCTGGGATGAGATTAGAGCATGGGACAAGGAAAGGAAGCCGGGTGAGAAGCCCAAGGCCGAGATACTAGCTTTACCCGGCCGAATTATTACCTAAATGCACTCTCTTATTCCACCGAGAAGCGTAGATTGGGACAAGCTAACGGCATGTCGTCAGAAGAAAGATGAAAGTGTGTCTGATTTCTTTACTCGGTTTGAAGGAGTGTTCCTGGATTTTAGCGGACAGGATTTGTCGGTGGAAGGAGGTATCCGCTTGTTCGTTAACAGATTTGTTATGAACCTTCTTCCCGAGATCGCGACTCGGGTGCAGGCTTCGGAGAGCACTTGGACTACCTAATCCCCCTCTGTAATATTAAGTATGGCACAGTATTATGAACACAGGGAAAATGAGGAGAAGGAGAAGGTGGAGAAGAACAAGGAGTTGAAGACAAAGGTGTTATTACAGCAGGCATCTAGGGGAAATGGAAGGGGACGTGGTGCTGGTCCGGCCCAGCAGCTTCCCCGTACTAGCAGGAACGCTGCGCCTGTAGAGCTGAATCAGTGCGCGTACTGCAACGAGGAGGGGTACTGGCGTAGCGAGTGTCCGGTGTTATTACAGAAAGTCGTGGCCCCTAGAGGACGGGGTTCTCGTGGACGGGGTCATGGAGTAAGTGATCAAGACAGGGCTCAGGAAGGCGGGACCATGCAGGGTCATTCTGAACAGAACTGTTTTGATGATCCTCGAGGAAGACAGTATTATCATGATGATTATGATCTGTATGAGGTGACAGGGATGTCTCACAGCTAGGACAGACAGGAACAGGGTGAGGGACCAGTCCAGATACCTGTAGATCAGTGCAGCCCTTATGTCACTGCAGATTTGCAAGGCTCAGTTAAGAAATTCTTAGTGGACACAGGTGCAATGAATAGCTCTGTTTCTCGTTCGCTGGTCCCCGGGGCAGCTCTGTCTGGCCAAAATAATGTTTTGGTAGGCTTTTCTGGTGTGCGGTTGTGAGCCCCATTTCTAAACCCCTTGCCTTGACTATCGGTCCCTTTACTGTGGATTTGCCGTTTTTGTTGACGTCTAATTGTGGAGAAAATTTGATGGGCCTGGATTTATTAAAGAGACTACATGCTACAATTTTTTGTTCCCCAGACGGTGTTTACATGATGATGGGCCCGAACGTTGGTAGCACTAAGCAATGTCTGTCGAAAGATGTACCCCTACCTGCTGAATTTAAAGATGTGCTGCCGACATTGTGGGCCATGGGTGACACGGATGTAGGACTCTTGCAGATACCCCCAGTTTCTATTAAGGTCAAAGACAATTCTATTTTGCCTTGTATTCCCCAGTACAAAATACCGCAAGCAGGGGAGCGAGCTCTCTTGCAGATTATACAGGACCTGATTAAGTCAGGAGTTGTGGAAGAGACAACTGCAAATGTGTGTAATAGCCCTATTCTTCCCATTCTCAAGAGGGCACCCTCAGGCTCCTCTGATGACCATCGCTTTGTGATTGATTTGCGTGAGGTTAATAAGATTGTAGTTCCAAGTGGTCCCTGACATTACGGCCCTTCTGACCATGATTCCTTCCTCTGCTAAATTCTTCTTCGTCATTGACTTGAAAAACGCATTCCTGATTCCCGATTCATCCTGACAGCCGTCATTTGTTCGGTTTTACCCTAGCTGGCAGAAGCTTTAGATTCTGTTGAGCTCCTCAAGGCTATACGGAGAGCCCCAGTATATATAGTCAAGTCTTGAAAGCCCAATTGGAGTCCCTTTCACTCCCCCCAGGTAATGTCTTGCTGCAATACGTGGACGACTTTCTTATTGCTTCTGACACTGAAGAAGGTTGTAGAAAAAGTACAGTTCAATTGTTACTGCATGTGGCACACCATGGACATAAGGTGTCTCTTTCTAAATTTCAGTATTGTCGACAGGAGATTGACCCCAGAGCGAAATAGTGCTATTGTTAAAATGCCTATTCCTAAGACTCAGAGGGACGTGCATGCTTTTATTGGCATTACTTCTTATTGTCGGCATTGGATTGCTAACTATTCGTTACTAACAAAGCCTTTGTTGGCACTAACCACTAAAGATGTGCATGAACCCTTGCCCTGGATGCCTGAATGTCAGCAATCTTTTGAGCAATTGAAAGTTGCGCTTTGCTCTGCACCTGTGCTTAGTACGCCAGACTATGCAAAGCCGTTCGTGCTGCATGTACACGAGACGGCTGGTTGTGCACTTTCTGTCTTAACACAGGCCTTTGGAGGTAAGCAGAGGCCGTGTGCTTATTTCTCAGCCTTGCTTGACCCTGTCGCAAGAGCCCTCCCAAGCTGTCTAAGAGCTGTCGCGGCTGTGGCCGTCTCTATATGACAATCGGCGGGGCTCGTACTTGATACTGATCTCACACTCATGGTACCTCATGCTGTGGACACACTTCTGAATAAAACTAAGACACAGCACCTCACCAGTGCATGTCTGACTGGCTATGAACTGACCCTCTTTGCACCACATGTCACGATCAAAAGATGTGCCACCTTGAACCCAGCCACGTTACTACCCCTCTGTTCTGAGAGTGAGGAAATTGACATACATGATTGCATTTTTCGGACTGAGGAGGAGACGAAGGGACTGGTAGACTTGACTGATGTTCCCTTATCTGACCCCCAAGGGGAACTATATGTCGATGGCTCTTGTTTCATATTACCGGATGGCACCACCACTGCTGCATATGCCCTCACTACACTGCACACGGTAGTTGAGACATCACGAGTTCCCTATCAGTCAGCCCAGGCTGCAGAGCTAGTTGCCCTTATTCGAGCTTGTGAACTCAGTGAGGGACTGACTGTTAATATCTATACTGACAGCCGGTACGCCTTTGGAGTCGCCCATAATTTTGGACGGCTCTGGGCAGAGAGAGGATTTCTTACTTCACATGGTTTAAGGATCCAGCACGGCTCCCTGATACATAGACTTTTATCGGCTTTGACACTCCCTAAGAAATTGGCGATAGTGAAGTGCAGCGCCCACAAGGCAGTCACTGATGATGTGGGTAGGGGGAATGTGTTTGCAGATCAGATAGCTAAAGACACAGCCAGAACTAAGATGAAAAAGATGTTTGTAGCGGGTCCTGCTAGGTGGGTGCCCGAAGTCACTATGTTTGAGGACACACTGGACAGTGTAAAGGAGATTCAAAGCGAGGCAACAATTGAGGAGTTAGAAGTCTGGCAGGAGAGTACAGCACGTTTAGACGAGGATGGGTGTTGGACGGATAAGTAAGGGAAACAAAGGTGGATTCTACCAGATGCATATGTCCTTCCTGTAGTCACTATGGCCCACGGGCCAGCTCATATCATTGCCATGGGCATATGCAAACTGCTAGACCCAGTATGGCAGAATGACAACATTCCCAAGACCGCTGCTCACCTGGTGAAATACTGTATGGTATGCATGATGTATAATCCCGGGAAAGGCACCCCTACGCCCCCTGGTAATTTTGCACCTCCTTCATTCCCTTTCGAGGTCCTCCAGATGGACTTTATCGAAATGGTACGAGTGAACAATCTGAAATACGTGCTAGTAGTTGTTTGTGCATTCAGAAAATGGGTTGAGGCTTATCCCACTAAAGAGAATACAGCCTTGGCAACGGCAAAAGCACTCTTTAAGGAGTTCGTCCCTCGTTTCGGCTTGCTCCGTTTGATTTGGAGTGACAACGGGAGTCACTTCAATTCGAAAGTCATTCAGTTGGTGTGTGGTGGCCTACACATTAGGCAGAAGTTCCAAGCTGCAAATCATCCCCAGTCAGCAGGTTTGGTTGAGAAGTACAACAGTACTCTCAAACTGAAATTAGTAAAGATTCAGGAGAGCACAGGATTGAAGTGGCCAGATGCTTTACCATTAGCCCTTTTGTCTACAAGAGCTATGGCTCACACTAGGACACGATTGTCACCGTACAAGGCCGTGTTCGGTCGCCCGGCAAATGTCTGGGGCGTCCCGCGACCTCGTAGGTTCTCCGATATAGAATACCCTTTGCTAGTGTATTACCTGTATGAGTTGACTAAAAGTTTGCGCTCTATTCACCAACAGATTCATAAAGCCTTGCCCCCAGCGCCTGAGGGGCCAGGAAACAATCTTCGGCCTGGGGATTATGTTCTAACAATGCACTTCCAGAGGAAAGGAAGTTTGGAGCCCCGCTGGAAGGGGCCGGTCCAAGTGCTCCTTGCCACCCGAAGTGCCGTAAAGGTGGCCGTCCGGAAGAACTGGATCCACTCCCAGCACTGCCGCAAGGTGCCCCTGCCTCTGCCGTATGACCAGTGGATGCTTGAAGGAGTCGGCGACTCCGAGACAGAGCAAGTGCCCCGTTTCGTTCCTTTCTCGGATGCCCGGCTGACGTGGGCGCAAACAGAGGAAGAGAACGATGCAGGATTGAATGAGGCAGTGCCCCCTGAGATTAAGGCCATCCAGGAGCCCCCCTCTACTGACCCACAGGTGCTTGAGCCCCAGTCCATTAGCCCCTCTTAGGTCAAGCCCCTATTCACTGACCCCTCTGTGCCTGGAGTGGCTAGGTACAATTTGCGTCCCCGACGGAGGAACAGTGTACCAAAGAAGAAGTCAGATTAGTAGGAATGGACTGCGAGGAAAAAGAATAGGGTGTACCTTGCCTGTGGTACCAACTGTAGTATAGGGAAAGGGAGATTGGTGCATTGTTCAGACATTGGACAGGGTGAATTCGACATGCTCCCTGGAAAAGGGGGGTACACTATCCTGAGCGACGTGGGATTTCTTCAGAAAGGGCTGCGATCGCGCAGCTCCACCGAAAGTGCTCAACAGCACCACCGTAGATGAACAATAGGAGTCTGCCAGCAAGGCTCTAACGGACGCTGGGAACTTTTGCCCATTCTCTTGTTTCTTTGTCGCCAGCCCCATTGCATTTCTTTCCCTCTAACCACAATGTATCCCTTTGGTCGCCCAATTGTTGAGGGGAACAGCTTTTTGCAGCACCTCGTTCAGAGAGGGATGGGGTCGGTTGGCCCACCTGGTCCAAAAGGAGTAAGATAGTTTTTATAGTAATTGTTCTGATCACCTTAATAGCAATATGTGGCGGAGCGCCGCCTGGGGACTCCTCCTCCGGGGCTTCCGACACCGGAGAGATGCCGCCTTACCTGTCACCGTGTCCCCTCCTCTTTTTCCAGAGCCCGGCGAGTGCAGCGCACTGCCCCTTTAATGCGGGGTTGTCCCTGGTCTCCCCGGCCGATCACGTGTTGAGGTCAGCTGTAGTTGCGGGCAGTGAAGAGGAAGCGAGGAAGGACTCGGAGGGAGAACCACGGACTGGGGCGAGAGGAGTGGAGACGCCGGAACCGGGACTCCAGACCTTCCACATAGGACCGGGACTGGGAGGACTTCGAGGCAACGTGGAAGTAGGAGGGAAACCGAGGACGAGGACCGAGCAGGAAGAGGAGAGGGTGCCGCCGGAGACGCCGTCTCCCCGAAGCAAGGAAAGAAGGGAACCGGACCCAATCCGGCAACACGTGGAAGCCCGCCACGGCCCAGGAGGGTTGTGACTTAAAAAGGTACGGGACCAGGTGGGGGCTGCGTGGGAGAAAGGGAAGCCGGGTGGAGGGGACGGCTAGCCTGAGAGCCTGCGGTGCCTAAGTAGCGCTTGTGCCACCAACCGAGAGCGCGATAGGGCGTCACTGGTGTCGGTCGGGTGTTTGTTCCTTCACTCCCTTTTCCCCAAGTTGTCACCGCAATTCCACAACGTGTCCCTCACGAGCCTTTCTGTTTTCTTTTGGGGTCGCCTGCCTGGATACTGAGGAAGGACCCAGGAAGCAGACACCGGCGAAGCTCCTTTGTGCTGCCAGAACAAGGACTGGCCAATCACCCCCTCTCTGAAGGAAGAGAGTCTATACATTTTTTTGTTATCCAAATTCCCTTACAACCCTTGTGAGAAGTAACCAATAAACCACTGCCTTCTCCACTCAGACCCTGTCTCCTTGCCTTCATCACCGCGGGGCCACACAATACTTGGAGCAATGTGGTTTCTGGAGGAAAAATACCCTGTGCACTCTTTGATTGGTACAACGCCTGTTCCCCCTGAGCACATGTTTGTCACTCTGGCTCCTCACAAAGGTGAACACAGAAAAACATATGTAGATAACGTTTTCTTGCAGATGCTCCACCAGGCGCATAGTACGTCCAATGTCACGAATTCTTGGATCTGTGGACTGCTCCCTTCCGTGACCCACAAGAACGATGTATTGTTGTCCATGCCTTTTTCCTACCTCGGGAGCTGCAAGGCATGCTTCCAATTGTTTACTATGGTATATACTCATTTTCCTTCAGATACTATGAATATGACATTAGCCGACTATGACACTGTCTTAGACTGTATACGTGTCCACCAAGGGTTTACCCCAGGAGAACAAGGGGCCCCTGATACATTGTCCTCGACAGCTTGTATGAATATATATGAGAATAAACAAAATGTAACATGGCTCCATATTGAAATGTTGGATTTCCAGGGGTTTAATGTCACTGAATATTTTAAGTCTTTCCAGATACGCAATATTACTCAAGATGAGGCAATGCCGGTGCCAGAGGTAAACACAACAGCGGGTTTCTGTGTTCAAGGATTTGGAAAAGTTAAAGTGGGCGAGAGTAATTGCAATTACACCTATGTACTGAGCACAAAAAGTAGCCCACCTCTGCTACCCTCTCACAATGTTTATTTTGTTGGTGGGTCTCAGGCGTATGTTTGGCTTCCTCAGGGATGGTCTGGAATATGTTATCTCTCATTCCTCCTTTCCCCAGTGTATATAGCACTATCCAACTACCATAGGGATCATCGATTACAGCATAGGAGTGCCCATCTGTCTCGTGTTAGAAGAGTTATTAACACAGAAGACATAGATCAGACAGACACTACTTTGCAGCAGTTCACTGATGCTATGTAAGGCATTGTCCCCTTTTGGGGCCCCATGTCCAATAGCCTTAACATCCGTAGGCTCACTAGGGTGGTGGAAGGGGTCATTAACATGATGGCAGGAATCTTGACCAATATTACAGCTGAGCTTCAGGCTACGAGACTTGTTGCGTTACAGAACAGGATGGTGTTAGATGTCATCCTAGCCGATCGGGGTGGAGCTTGCCACGTCATCGGCAGTAGTTGCTGTGTGTACATACAGGACCACGCTCCTAATGTATACGCTGCAATACAGAAGTTGCATAGGCTCGCATCTGATAGCCACCATGAGAATGGCACCTGGACACTATCTGGTTGGTTCTGGGGCTGAATAGCCTCTTGGGGGTGGAAGATTCTTATCTTTCTGATAGCAATTGCAGGTGTCATTTTCACATGTTGCCTATGCATACATTGCGTTCATGCCTGCTGTGCTTACTGTGTTGGAAAGTTAATACCCACTCCGAAGGCCCCCATACATGATGCTAAGTCTTTGGCCATGATGATGCAGGCTGTCCACGACCTCATGGCCATTGACGTGGGTATTTTTGAATATTAATAATGTGTGTACTGACATATACTAATGGTCCTTTTACTTTGCATGTTGCATTATACAAAATTGTTAGCAAATGCTAAAAGGAGGGTCTGTTGGATTGAGAAATGCGTCCAGCTGACTCCTAGCATTTTGCAAGTTAAGTTAGCATTTGCAGCACCATTTTGTATTCAGCCGCCATTTTGTGCCATGATCGAAATGAAGCTTCTGTCTCATACTGTCTGCCTCGGCAGAAATCAGCCTCGTTTGTTTCTCTTTATTATTCAAGGTTGAGTTTCACTGCACTAATGAATAGATCGTTCTGTAACTGCATGCCTTTCCCAGTAGGTAGGCCTGCTCCCATTCTCAGGGCAGAATAACCTTGAAGCTGAGATAGCATGTACCCGGTCCCAGGAGTGTAGATCATCCTTCTGTGTCTCCTTTGTTAACCTGCTCCAACTGGAAATTTCCAGTCTGGGCGGGTCCTGTTAGGTAATAGAAATGTATAATATCTGATGTTATGTTAGTGAGGGTCAGTCCCTCCGCAGCTACCTAAGGAGGCTGGTCAGACTGGACTCCGCGCTCGAGTGCATACTAGTAAATAACTTTGGTTTGCATTCTCTACTGTCTGACCCACTCTTCATTTGTATGGAAGGCTGAGAGGTGGTCGTGAGTGACTCGGGTGACCCTAATCGGGTCACTTCCTTCAATGCTTGGGCAAGGGGTTGCACATCATTTAGATATCACATACTTTTCCTCTTTGGCCTTCCTAGCTAGAGGACTGTGAGTTACTATATTATATATAAAATTAATATAATGTTAGTCTCTGCTGTACCACTATCTTGACATGTCCCCAGGGGAGTATCTGTAAGTGTGGGGGTGTCAGGAGAGGCAGGCTTTTGAAAACCCAAGGGTGAAAGGGGAATTGCAGACCACAACTTTCCAATTACATCAGCAAGAGGAGAGGTGCTTTGCTGCAGCAAGGCAATGGATTTTTTTCATGTTTTTTAGGGTAGTGGTGGTGTTGATGTTCGCTACAGAACCATTCCTCCAGAATATTTACACTTTCCTGCCTGCTACACTAGCTAGTCATAAGTTTTCTGAGAGGGTTTGCTGATGGTTTTTGGTGGCCAGTCTGGTTAGTCTGAAAGTAGGCTGCAGACGTTTGACAGCGGGGGATGATGGTGTCTAAAAGAAAAGTGTTGATCTAAACGGCCTAGTTGAGGGTATCAGAGGACCTGCAAGAGTGTGTGAGGGCATGTTAAGATCGCTCAGTGTTTTCAATGAGCAGGTCTTGGTGCCTGACAGACAGATGAGGGCCTCACAGTGATGTAATTCTCTCAGGAGTTATCTGAAAATAGGTGAGGGCTTTTTGAAGATCTCTGTATCACTCTGATTACAAATTGAAGTATTAAATGATCAGGTGGCAGTGTCTTGAGGGATGTCATTTTTAATGTGCTTTCAGACATAATACTTGGCCCCGAATTCTCCTGATCATGGCTGCCAGGTAAGTGGATTACCCAAACACTGAACAGTACCAGGACTTATTTTTAGAATCTGCTCATCCACTCTGACAGAACTGGCTCCACCCTTGTCCTCTATGCCTTTAGCTGGCTGGTGTTTTAGAGTGTGTGAGAGTGTAGGAGAGGTTGTTTGCAGTTAGAATTTGGAAATGGTTTAGTTGTACAACCTTCATATTTTGTCCATCTTAGCTGGGGGCAATGTTGTGAGAAAAACAAATTGAGTGACAGTATTTTCTTGGTAAAACTCTTCCCAGACGTCCACCAGTAGATGCCCACATACACGCAGTATTATGTCTTGCTTGCTTTTGCTGCCACAGTAAATTAGGGGCATATTTACGAGCCCCTTTGCATCACTCTTGCACCACGCAACGTGGTGCAAGAGCGACGCAAATGAAAAATGAGATTTATGAAGACACGCAGGGCCACCTTGTGTGGCTCTGCGTGGCTTCATAAATCTCAAGCAATGTAACACAGCGTAAATCGCTGTGTTGCATTACTCTTCGACAGGGGGGTGTTTCCAAAGGTTTGGTGCAGCCCCAGATTAACAAGAACTTGTAAACCTGGGGATGCGCCAAAAACCTAAACCTCCCCAGGTGAGGCGTAACGAGGAGAAATGTGTTTATTTCTCCTCGTTTGTTTCCCTTTCTATGTGTGCTGCATTCTGCTGACTTGGCTCTTTGGTCACACTGAGCATGGCGGCAGCAGTTCAGTGTCTTTAGTGCCTTCTGGGGAACCAATGTGGTTGTGGTTCCTCTGACAGCATAGAGATCTCTGCCAGGCAGGCAAAGATATCTTAATACATCTAAGTACATCCCGCCATTGTCCTACAAGAATTGAGTACAGACCGCCAAGGGCTAAATAACCCTCTAAATCTAAATTCTCAGAATCTCAGAGTAAAACTTATCATTGGAATGTATGACAGTTGTCCACTATTTACATTCTTTTATCTAGCTTCATGTTCTTGAGCACATCAATCCATGTACTCCATTTTCTTAAAGGAGCTTGATTACTTTTCACTTTCACAATACTCCATGCTCTGCATCTGATGGAGATCATTTTCTTGTAGGCCAGATTCCTGTTTGCTATTCTATGTAGATCTTGGTTCTAAATTTAAATGGGTAAACATTTGCAGGGCCTGAGCTATCACCACAAATCCTCAGCAAAATCTGGGCTACCGTCTTCTTCAGGCGTGGGGTACCCTGGATCAGTATTATAGAGTTGACAGCTGGAAGTAAGAGATTACAAGGGCACATGCAGAAAGCTGATGCACTGAATGACATAGAATATAAAGTGTAGGGTGATGGGGGAGGACACAGTTTTCACAACACTCAGATGAGATCCAGACGTGGGTTCCATAGGCAGCCTTCATTCTGTTTCATCCTCTTCATTTGTCGACAGAAGGTGTTGAGTAGGGCAACAGCAGGGACAATAAATATTGCAAAAACTAAAAAATATGAATAACAAAGGTAGTGGCTTGGTTTTTGAATGTCTTCTGGAACCTCAGAGGAGTCACAGAGCCCTTGTTTGGAGCACTAGAATTAGTGGAAATTGAAAGATTGGACAGATGTTGGGGTGCTAAATGTATCTCAAATTTGAAGGACACGGGAAAACACGTGACCATGGAAACCAACGCTGAGCCCAGAAGCAGCCAGGGCACATTTGCCAGGAATCTTGTCATCAGTCGAGTGAAACAGGGGTGAGGGAAGCTCACAATCTTGACTCAGCAGTACGCGCAGAACCAGGGGCAGAGCCAGAGGCTACATCAACAAATGGAAAAGAAAGGGGCAAAGATCTGATTGAGTCCCCTGTCCATGGACAGGTGTCCCTGAAAGAAGCCACGGCTGGTATTAGCTACAAAGTAAAGACATGGGGCCTCATTTACGAGGTTTTGGCACTGGGCAGCGCCGCAAGGAATCTTGCTGGGTGAGGCAAGGCAGTGACTTGCACTGTGTTGCCTCTGTCCATATCTACAAGGCCATGAAAAGCCACGCAGGGTGACTTTACGTGGCCTTGCAGATATGGCCCTGCAGTGTGCACTGCCGGAGCACCACTAAAAGTGACGTTCCCACGGCGCATAGGGGCTTGTAAATAAGCCCCATGGTGACTACAGTTGGAGAGCGCAAGGCTGGAGGGGATCAGGTCGCGGGAGCCCAGGTCACCCACTCAGTCAAATTTACACCAAGGATTTCCCATCAGCCCTGACACTAAAGAGATCATATGGAGTACAAGCTGGGCTCCATCTAATAGTGACATAAATTGTGCTTTCTGTGGCAAGATTTCTTTTCTTGTCAAGTTTTGCAACGTTTAGTGCATTCAATTCGGGTCTGTATCTGTGTTTCTGTCTCTACTTGGCAGTCTACTCTCAGCCTGAAAATATATTTAATCTGTCTGAAAGTCCTGATTTGAGTCATGCAAATAGTAAAGCGCTTCATGTTCCAGCTTGTGGGCAAAGCTCGCGTTTCCTATTACTTTACTGTGATTCTCCTTTCCCCTAATGGAAATGAACTTGTATTATGGTTCATGGGATACAAATCACCCATCTGTATTTAACTCATATCAAATCATGTGTTGGGCACTGTAATAACAAATATTTAATTGCCTTTGTGTGCCCTTTCTAGAAGAGAGAAGCACAGAAATTTAAAAGAATTTAAAAGTGTTTTAATTCAGCCATAAGGAAAGTGAAAGGGGTCACATTTTATTTGGATATTTGACAGTCAAATCGCCATCCAGCACCAGAAACCATGTGGGCGCTGTGCAGAGAGCTCAATAATTCACATTGTAAAATAAGAACGTGGAACAAAGACACATTTAGAGCTGAGAAAGGGTGATGGTACCTCTGGGATGGACAGAGGGATGCAACATCACTGGGGGGAAAAGATCAGAGGAGTTAACAGGTGTTTGCACACTTACAGGGGGTGTAGAGGAGAAAGGATTGATGCTGGTATTCGGGAAAGAGAGAAGGCTTTAATTCAGGAATGGTCTCACAAGATGAGTGTTGAAGACAAGGAGGAATGGCTCAGTTCTGATGGTGAGGGCTAAGGAGTTCCAGGTTGTAGCCTGGCCCCTAGTGAAGGTGAATATCTGGGCGAGAGATTTCCTGAATCTGGTACCTCAATTTGTATCAAGCTCTGACTCTTGGGGCTTCTGGGTCAACCTGAGATGGGTAGCAGGTCAGATAGATGAAGAGGCTTTATGAGCTGACCCACTCTGGCAAACAGTCGGTTTTAAAGGTGAACCAGCACCAGCCCATGCTGTGTCCCCTAGGGAACCTGCAGCGGATGCCCCGGTCAACACTCACACAAATGGAGATACCATGGAGTACGGATTCATTCAGGTATTTGGAGGTGATGGTTGCACACAATGAACAAAGATGGATGGGCATCAACCGGAGAACATTACTGACAGGCCGCTGTGACAGTGTGGACTGTGAGAAGTTGGCCTGGCATATGCTGTCCACTAATTATAGTGGGCACCTTGCACCAGCCCAAACAACCCCTTATTGGAGATAGGTTAAAGACAACCTTATTGAAAGCTATCCTAGTGGTAGCTATGGAGAGCAGCCTTCAGGCTAAGTCTTGAAGGAATGTAAAGCAGCTTGTTTTACCAGTCTATAATCTCTTGAGTGACCAAATGAAAGAGCACCACACCAGGTATATATTCAAAATATATGTATTTATTGCTAAACACACCCCTCTAGTCTCTTTATGAGGCTAGAGTTCGAAATACATAAGTTATAAGTTATTAATTCACAGTAATAGCACAAATACACGTTTGGGCCCTAGGGGCGTACCAAACCATATACCAATAAAGTGGTATGCGAACCACGACTGAACTAGACACTAGGCCTAGAGCCTCTAGAAGTGCTTGGACCACAAGGAACCACCCCAGGTAGTGACACAGGGGACCTACGGGAGACGCGTGCAGTGTAAATACACAACCGCGATACGCCGTTGACTTCTATGGAGAAAGTCGGGATCGGGAAATTATAGAAAAGGGACACTTAAAAGAGGACTAGGACAAAACCCTTTGAGATCTAGGACTTTGAAGAGTCTCTACCCACGGGAGCACCGGAGTACTCGTGTTACCTCACCCAGGAAGCCGGGTGCATAGGTGCCTTTCGGGGTCGGGTTTCGTCGTCGATTCGAATGGCGATCTGCTGCAAAGTGCTGCAAAGTGCTGCTGGCGGCCAAGAGAAAAGTGTCCGGGTGGATCCAAGAGTGGATCGGAGTTCTGAAGAACCTGAAAGCAGAGGGGACAGAGTCTGGGTCACTAGCCAGTGACCAGGAAGGCGATGGACAGATGCCCACCGATGTTGAGTGCTTCAGGTGCGTTGACGGTTGTCTTGACTCTTCAGCCACGAGGTCCAGGAGGCGTTGTCGGCGACCAGGAGCAGGATTCAGGCTGGTACACGATGTCTGTCGAGTGCTGAGGTGTCGGCGACCGGATTGGACCCAACAAGCCTTGGCAACGGCAAGTCTTGAGGAAGATGTAGATTGTCGATGGTGCAGACCAGCAAGGTCTGTGGAACTCACCCAGCGAGGGTAAGTGAGGGCAGGCCTAGAGCAATCAGGATGCCAAGTAAAAAAAGGATTGGCCTTCGTTAAGGGCTACTAGCCAACGGGCTAGCGACCGCAAAGGAGCCTCATGACGCCGCACGTGGATCTGGCTCACAGGACACTCGTGGAGTGGGGGCCAGTGATCTTCGGTGCAGGTGGTGCTGGAGGTTAGGGCTACTCGGAGTCCAAAGCACGACTTCTTGGGGGACCCAGAAGATGGTGCACTTGCAAATGTGCTCGGTGTCCAGGGGTCACGGTCTCAAGTCACCCACAATAGCCACGGGCCTCAGCTTTGCTGGGGACTCAGGGTAGCCTCGGGGAAGTCTGAGAATCCACCTCTGGTGATGCGATGACTTCAGCGTCCGACGGGAGCTTCAGAGATGCAAACCGGACAGATGCTTCTTTGGTGCCTGCCAAGCAGGGGAGTCACTCCTTGACCCCAAGGGAGATTCTTCAGTCCTCTAATCGTGAGTAGAGCGTTGAAGGTCCAGGATTCAGTTTCAGAGTTTCGTCCAGGTATAATCTAATCTTGCTGTGGCACGGGTTCCCCATTTTAACCAGTAAAATAGGGAGGGACTAACTCTATGACCCCACCTATGGGAGGGTCAAGGGAGAGGGTGGCTACACCCACTTCCCTTTGTCAAGTTCGCGCCAGAGCAGGGGCAGGTAGCCCCTGAGCTGGTTTGAACTGGCATATGCACAGAGGAGCCTTTTGCTCCCCCAGTGCAGGACTTCAAAGCACTCTAAGAGTGCACCCACCCAGCCCCAATACACATTATCCTGTCTGGGGAGGTGGTCACACCTCCCTGCAACAGGAAACCTATTGTCCAGGCCTCCCCTGCCGGAGTTTCGTCCAGCAGCAGGAGGCCAGACTTGTGTCTGTGGCAGCAGCATCCATTTTGTGATGCCAGGGCTTCAGAAAGAAGTTACCGGGTAAGCCAGAGTTAACATGTCTTTCCCTCTAGAAGGGTGGAATGCTACCCCCGCCGCCAGGATTGGCGGGGGAGTAGTATTCCAAGATGTTTGACACCAAACACGACATGTTTAGGTGCAGCCATTCCAAAGTTAGCATTTTACCGCGAGGATATAATGCGCTTAAGAGTATATGGTCAGGCTGCACTACAAACAGCATCAGAGATGGTCTCCGAACGCTGCAGAGGGGCCCTGCTCATGCAGGGGCACCCTCTCACATAGGAACCATGCACTCTGCCTTTAGGATTGATAAGGCCTGCCTTAGGAGTGACTTATAGGTTTATATGTGTGTATGTATTTAGTGATATAGGTAACCTATATCACAGTAAGGGGTGCATGCACCACCTTACCCAGGCTGCAGTAGCAGACCTGTGGTGTCAGTTTGGATGGCCTTCCAGGGGTGGCACAATACATGCTGCAGCCCCTGGTAGGCCTCTGAGGTACCTATGCCCTTGGTACATAGTATACCATATACTAGGGACTTATAAGGGCACTCCAGATTCCAATCAGAGATGTGCCTAAGGCACATGGAAACCTTTTACAGAGAAAGCAGATAGACTGGGGCCCTGAATAGCAGGATCCCAGTCCAACTAAGTCATAAACCAGTAAAACACCATAAAAAAAGTGGGGGCAACCATATAGTCAGATTCCACCTTCCTACATAACCCCCCAAACGAAAGGAGATAAGGCTAACCTTGGCCAGTTGAGCCTTCATTGACTAAGTGGTCATATAAGGAAGCACCTGCACTAGCATGGTTGCCCCCTGTCTTATGGTCCACTAAGCAATCCCTCACCCTAAGGGTATGAGAGGGTCTCCACCATGGGGAATCACTACCTGTGGTGTGCTTAGGTAAAGTACAAGGCTGGTGAGGTGGCTGAGTAGGGAAGTGAGGCCCTAGGAATGTTGGCCTCAGCTTCCTCAGATCACTGGTCACCATGTATGCCTGTCTTTCCATGACTGAGTTGCACTTTGCTCTAAGGGTCAACCTTTGGCTGCCTACAGCTGGGGGTTGGGTCCCTTTGGATGGACTACTGGAGGGACAGGGCAGGTTTGGAACCTTCAGGTCCCAGGTTTGCCCTTGCCTACCAGAGTCCTTCTGGGGGGGGTCCCTACATAAAGGCATGGGGGATCCCTCAGTGTGTAGAGGAGTTTTCACCTGGCTAGGGCTACTAGACTGGGTGCCCCTAATCTGCTGATGGGGGTTCCTCTGGACAGGGGGCCCTGGGGGTCCACTGACCTCCCTGACCTCTGCAGCCCTGGGCTGGCTGAGGCAGGGTAGAGAGGGGCAGGTTACCTGCTCCAGACTGGGTACCACCTTGGAAGGGTCCTCTGCCATCAGGGGTGTGGCCAGGCCAGGCCTGACTACCTCTGGGGCAGTTCCTTCACTAGGGGTAGGGTCAGTTCCCTGAGGAGGCTGACCCTTACCTACTGTCTGGGGTGAAGAAGACTTTTCTTCAACCCTTGTGCTCTCTTTTGGGGGAGAGTGGGCCATTCTTTCAGGCTCCATCTCTCCAAATTCTTGGGCTGGGGCTGTGGCCATCACAGCCCCACTAACCTTTGCAGGTACGCCCAACATCCTAAGATGGGTTTGGTGTTCAACTTCAGCCCAGGCTGAAATTTCCAAATCATTGCCCATCAGGCAATCTACAGGTAGGGTTGGGGACACTGCCACTCTTTTTGGGCCTGTGACCCCCTCCCAGCTGAGATTGACTATGGCTATGGGGTGATCTGTTCTGACACCATCAATGTTGGTCACCTGGTATTTAAACTCAGGTAAAAGCTGGTGAGGGGGACTAGTTTCCTTGCCACCATGGTGACACTAGCCCCTGTGTCCCTAAATGCCACAGCTTTCTGACCATTAATTATTGGCTCCAATCTGTACCTGCCCAATGCTATGGGACCCATGGTAAAGGTGGCAAATCCTATACCACCATCAGAGTCAGAGGAGTCTGTTGAGGGGTCCCTGTCTAAACTAGGGCCCACCTCTGTTCCTCTTGCAAAAGCACCCAACTTTTTGGGTGCACTACTCCCAACTGGAGGATTACTACTGGTAGTACCAGGAGGGGTGGTAGTAGTTGTGGGAGGAACATTTTCTTTATTGCCAATCCTGGGGCAACTGGGATCAGTTTTCCAGTGCCCAGGCTTTTTACAGACATGGCAATAGGGTTTCTTTTCAGGAGAGGAAGGAGTTTGGGACCCACCCCCAGAAGAGGGATTTTGGGGCCCTGTAGGGGACTTATCCTTAGATTTATCCCCACCTTTCTCTTGGGACTTAGTAGAATCTTTCTTCTGGTCACCGCCCTGATTTCTAGTTTTTACTCTGGTTCTGACCCATTTGTCTGCCTTCTTTCCCAATTCTTGGGGAGAGGTCAGATCAGAGTCCACCAGATACTGGTGCAAAAGCTGGTTTTGACAATTATTAAGGATCTGCTCCCTCATAATCAAATTGTACAATCCTAAAAAGTCATGCACTTTGTTGCCATGTATCCAACCTTCCAGAGCCTTTGTAGCACAATCTACAAAATCAACCCAGTCTTGAGTGTGAGCTTTTTGGGTGTCTCTGAACTTCAACTTATACTGTTCAGTGGTTAGGCCAAACCCATCTATCAGAGCACTCTTCAAGACTGTGTAATTGTCAGCATCCTCTTCTCTTACAGTGAGGAGCTTGTCTCTACCTTTGTCTGCAAAGGAGAGCCACAAGATTGCTGCCCACTGCCTCTGGGGGACCTTCTGAACTTTACAGGCCCTCTCCAGTGCAGTTATCCATTTGTGGATGTCATCCCCACTCTGGTAGGGAGGGACAATCTTGTTTAGGTTTCTATGGTCATAAGACCTTTCCCTATCTCTAGGGATATTGCTGCCACCATGGGACTCTAGTCCCAACTTTCTTCTCTCTCTAAGGAGATCTAGGGATTCCCTATCTAAAGCCAATTGCTTTTTCTGATTTCCAGCTGAGTTTCCTCATACTGGACCAGTCTGGCTCTCCTCTCATGAGAGGATTCCCTCCTGTGAGAGGAGACAGAGCTCCCTATAGAGGTGCCAGAGTGGTTAGACTCCTGAGAAGGAGATCTAGACTTCCTGGGCACACTCTTAATCCTTCCTGGGGGACAAAGAGGGTGTCATCTTGATCATCCTCATCATCATCCACAGGAGGGATTGGGTTTTCCAGGTCAGGGTCATTGTCACCCTCCTGGCCAGTTTCAGAGGGGGGGCTGGGGGTATTGGCACCCCTGGCCTCTTCCTCTTCTTCTGCCCCACCCTCAGCTCCTACCCCTTCAGTCCCTACAGGCTTACTAAGGTCATAAGCCACCAACAACTCCTTGAGGTGTTGGGTGGTGGGGCTTTGGCCTGTCCTTATTTTTCTCAAGTTACATAAAGCTCTCAATTCCAAGAATGGGAGTGTATCATACTTGGAGGGTAGAAGCTCAATGGCTTCCTGCAAGGATTCTTTGGATCCTGCCCTTAAAGACATTACTAGTGTGGTGTGGTGTATGCACTACCTACTCTAGTGTGGCCTACTAAACTCTCTTGAGTTGTAGAAAGGGTTGTGCTATCCCTTAACACACAACTCTAAGTTCAGTAGAACTTACTGTATTCTAAGCTTAAATTATATGTACCTTAGGTACCTTTAGTGGTTTTCCGTTGATCAATTCAATTGAGATTATCTGGTAAAACAATAGCAAGCTGGAATCCCACACGCTGCACACCAATGTGAGAAGTTGGCCTGGCATATGCTGTCCACTAATTATAGTGGGCACCTTGCACCAGTCCAAACAACCCCTTATAGGAGATAGGTTAAAGACAACCTTATTGAAAGCTATCCTAGTGGTAGCTATGGAGAGCAGCCTTCAGGCTAAGTCTTGATGGAATGTAAAGCAGCTTGTTTTACCAGTCTATAATCTCTTGAGTGACCAAATGAAAGAGCACCACACCAGGTATATATTCAAAATATATGTATTTATTGCTAAACACACCCCTCTAGTCTCTTTATGAGGCTAGAGTTCGAAGTACATAAGTTATAAGTTATTAATTCACAGTAATAGCACAAATACACGTTTGGGCCCTAGGGGCGTACCAAACCATATACCAATAAAGTGGTATGCGAACCACGACTGAACTAGACACTAGGCCTAGAGCCTCTAGAAGTGCTTGGACCACAAGGAACCACCCCAGGTAGTGACACAGGGGACCTACGGGAGACGCGTGCAGTGTAAATACACAACCGCGATACGCCGTTGACTTCTATGGAGAAAGTCGGGATCGGGAAATTATAGAAAAGGGACACTTAAAAGAGAACTAGGACAAAACCCTTTGAGATCTAGGACTTTGAAGAGTCTCTACCCACGGGAGCACCGGAGTACTCGTGTTACCTCACCCAGGGAAGCCGGGTGCATAGGTGCCTTTCGGGGTCGGGTTTCGTCGTCGATTCGAATGGCGATCTGCTGCAAAGTGCTGCAAAGTGCTGCTGGCGGCCAAGAGAAAAGTGTCCGGGTGGATCCAAGAGTGGATCGGAGTTCTGAAGAACCTGAAAGCAGAGGGGACAGAGTCTGGGTCACTAGCCAGTGACCAGGAAGGCGATGGACAGATGCCCACCGATGTCGAGTGCTTCAGGTGCGTTGACGGTCGTCTTGACTCTTCAGCCACGAGGTCCAGGAGGCGTTGTCGGCGACCAGGAGCAGGATTCGGGCTGGTACACAATGTTTGTCAAGTGCTGAGGTGTCGGCGACCGGATTGGACCCAACAAGCCTTGGCAACGGCAAGTCTCGAGGAAGATGTAGATCGTCGATGGTGCAGACCAGCAAGGTCTGTGGAACTCACCCAGCAAGGGTAAGTGAGGGCAGGCCTGGAGCAACCAGGATGCCAAGTAAGAAAAGGATTGGCCTTCGTTAAGGGCTACTAGCCAACGGGCTAGCGACCGCGAAGGAGCCTTGTGATGCCGCACGTGGATCTGGCTCACAGGACACTCGTGGAGTGGGGGCCAGTGATCTTCGGTGTAAGTGGTGCTGGAGGCTAGGGCTACTTGGAGCCCAAAGCACGACTTCTTGCGGGACCCAGAAGATGGTGCACTTGCAAATGTGCTTGGTGTCCAGGGGTCACGGTCTCAAGTCACCCACGATAGCCACGGGCCTCAGCTTTGCTGGGGACTCAGAGTAGCCTCGGGGAAGTCTGAGAATCCACCTCTGGTGATGCGATGACTTCAGCGTCCGACGGGAGCTTCAGAGATGCGAACCGGACAGATGCTTCTTTGGTGCCTGCCAAGCAGGGGAGTCACTCCTTGACCCCAAGGGAGATTCTTCAGTCCTCTAATCGTGAGTAGAGCGTCGAAGGTCCAGGATTCAGTTTCAGAGTTTCGTCCAGGTATAATCTAATCTTGCTGTGGCACGGGTTCCCCATTTTAACCAGTAAAACAGGGAGGGACTAACTCTATGACCCCACCTATGGGAGGGTCAAGGGAGGGGGTGGCTACACCCACTTCCCTTTGTCCAGTTTCGCGCCAGAGCAGGGGCAGGTAGCCCCTGAGCTGGTTTGAACTGGCATATGCACAGAGGAGCCTTTTGCTCCCCCAGTGCAGGACTTCAAAGCACTCTAAGAGTGCACCCACCCAGCCCCAATACACATTATCCTGTCTGGGGAGGTGGTCACACCTCCCTGCAACAGGAAACCTATTGTCCAGGCCTCCCCTGCCGGAGTTTCGTCCAGCAGCAGGAGGCCAGACTTGTGTCTGTGGCAGCAGCATCCATTTTGTGATGCCAGGGCTTCAGAAAGAAGTTACCAGGTAAGCCAGAGTTAACATGTCTTTCCCTCTAGAAGGGTGGAATGCTACCCCCGCCGCCAGGATTGGTGGGGGGTAGTATTCCAAGATGTTTGACACCAAACACGACATGTTTAGGTGCAGCCATTCCAAAGTTAGCATTTTACCGCGAGGATATAATGCGCTTAAGAATATATGGTCAGGCTGCACTACAAACAGCATCAGAGATGGTCTCCGAACGCTGCAGAGGGGCCCTGCTCATGCAGGGGCACCCTCTCACATAGGAACCATGCACTCTGCCTTTAGGATTGATAAGGCCTGCCTTAGGAGTGACTTATAGGTTTATATGTGTGTATGTATTTAGTGATATAGGTAACCTATATCACAGTAAGGGGTGCATGCACCACCTTACCCAGGCTGCAGTAGCAGACCTGTGGTGTCAGTTTGGATGGCCTTCCAGGGGTGGCACAATACATGCTGCAGCCCCTGGTAGGCCTCTGAGGTACCTATGCCCTTGGTACATAGTATACCATATACTAGGGACTTATAAGGGCACTCCAGATTCCAATCAGAGATGTGCCTAAGGCACATGGAAACCTTTTACAGAGAAAGCAGATAGACTGGGGCCCTGAATAGCAGGATCCCAGTCCAACTAAGTCATAAACCAGCAAAACACCATAAAAAAAGTGGGGGCAACCATATAGTCAGATTCCACCTTCCTACATGGACTATTGGTTGTGGATCAGGCCAGCGCCTTGAGACCCTCACGGGTGAGTAGTGCGCTTTATAATCCCCTGATTGATTGATTGATTGATTGATCATTGACGGAATATCGGAAAATCCAATATCATTGGGACAGAATATCGTGGCAAAATCATCAATGACCAAAATTTGAGAAAGTAAGTGCAAATAGGTAAGTATAGATTTAGTCTTCTTAACTCCACATCTACGTACCTTGAAGATATATATATATCGTCAAGGTACATATGAGGAGTTATATATAGAAAAACGTTGCTTACCTATCGAAAATTACCATCACAATATGTTTTTCCCCGAAATTCTTGACACAATATTTTGTCCACACAATATGTTTTTCTCCTATATTTTGTCTGCACACTGGCACGATTCCTATCCTTAAGATGCTTATCATTCTGCATTGTTTATACCTGTTCCTGTGCTCCATGTTCCACATGCCGCGTGAGATACTGAAACAATTCAGATCACTCATGATTGTGGTAGTATGGGGGAGAAAGCACAGCAGGGTCAGTATGGACACATAGCATTGCACATATGAACTCGGAGTGCTCAGGGGGCCAGTTTGTGGCGGAGTGGTACGGATTAGAGAATAGCATAGTCAGAAAACTACTGGCCTGGGCCCCATAATGGAGACACTCATGAGCGCCTTTATTCAAGGATTCATACTGCACACGATGATCCACACATAGTTAAGTTCACCCAGAAATCGTAGCAAATGTTCTTAACCCGGTGGGCCAAGGAAATCCTCTAAGCCCACATTGTACCCTCGCCTAGGACCTGTACCCTCGTCTAGGACATTCTAGTGTTTTTGGAATGTAGATGACAACATGCGTATAATGCGGTGGAAGACGGGGGAGTGCAAGACGGGAGAGGACATCTAGGAGAGTGACTCTCTCATTGCTCTCCAACAAGGCTTGACCAGTTTGACCTAGGGCAGGGACAGTACTTGCTCTACTACGCACTGTGCCATGCTCGCCCAAAAGTGTGGGGAACGATACCCAGCACACCACGAGTGTCCCAGATACTGGCGCTACTGCTGCAAATGGACAATGGCAGGGAAATCATTACACAGATGTATGTAGCATTAAGGACAGCTATTCGGAAACCTCCTCTTAAGTCACTTACAAAGTGGGGGGCAGACTGTACACACGAGGTTACGGACAGACGATGGAATGGAACCTTGGCGTTTATACAGACCATTAGAGGTAATGCCAGATTTAGACCCCTTAGGGCCCATTTCACAAAGGGCCTCCATACTCGTGGTGGAGGCCCCGCAGTCGAGGCAGAGGCCCCGCAGTCGTGGAAGAGGCCCGCAGTCGTAGCAGAGACCCCGCAGCAGTGGCAGAGGCCCCGCAGCGTGGCAGAGGCCCTGCAGTCGTGGTGGGACCCCACAGCCATGGCAGAGACCCTGCAGTCATAGCAGAGACCCCGCAGCTGTGGCAGAGGCCCCATAGCGTGGCAGAGGCCCTGCAGTCATTGGAGAGTCTCCGCACTCATGGGGGAGACCCGCAGTCGTGGCAGAGGCCCCGCAGTTGTGGCAGAGGCCCCACAGCCATGGCAGAGGCCCACAGTCATAGCAGAGACCCCGCAGCCATGGCAGAGGCCCCGCAGCACGGCAGAGGCCCCGCAGTCGGGGCAGGACCCCCATTGCAGTTTCTTATTGCGGAGGTCCTGCCACGACTGCGGGGCCTCCTCCATGAGTGCGGAGGGCCTTTATGAATTGGGCCCATACAATTTAACTTTATTCACAGGACATGTGTCACACCGGGGATGATGCACAAAATGGACCCCGCCAGGTCCCAAGAATGCCCCAAATGTTGTCAGATGGAGGCTACGTATTTTCATTGGACATGGGACTGCCCTGAGGTCCACTTGAACTGGATGTGAATAGCCAACTTCAATGTTCAATATGGAACTGCATGACAGTGCACAGATTTTCTTAGTGGGAATGGGAGCAAGCACTGAAAAAACACCATCAAATTTACAATTCCCTCCTGATCAGCGCCCATCTTGAATGAGACATGCCTCACCTTAGAGCTGCATTCACTGCGTGACGCGATGCGTACACTTGTGATTCATACATATTGGACATCCCCGAGTGGGCAACGTACCTCCCCACACCTGGGAAGGTGAGAGCATTTAGATGAGTGATGTGCAAGGGGCGGATGGGATATTATTCTGGAGGAGCTGTTTGGTGTCTCACACTACACACCATGTTAAAATGTGGACTGCAGTTGCTGGTCTCTCCCTTAGATATTGAAATTGGGGATCTGTAGACAGTATGGCCCCAGTCTGAGAGAAGCACATGCCTGCAGGTTGATCAGCTGCTCTGCTCGGAGGGTAGCCTCTACAGTTCTCTATATGCCTGTGGGACAGGTGTGAATTAGACGCCGCAGAAGGAGGACATGCTGTGGAAAATGTTGCACATCATTGATTAATAAATGACATCGCTTCTATGCGCATGGGCTAGATGTGGGTGGGACAGCGCAAGAACTGCTGATACACGCACTGTCTCCTCTTATATTCTCTGTTATAAAGTGAAAAAGTATCTATGGGTTTGTCATCTGTATCATGTGATGTGTTGTTTGTTTAGAACCAATTAAAAAAAAACTTAAATAGAGAGACGTGTTATGGTGAAAAGCTGTGCAAGGCTGCATGATCTGGATTGGACCCTTTTAATTGGTGGCAGCCAATGTCCATGGAGTTACCATGAGTTCAGGATTGTGGAATCAAGCCTGCACTTGAGAAGTTTAAAAGAATTGGAACTTTGATTAGTGTTGGTTAAGTAACAAAAGTGTTCCAGGAATCAATTTTGGACAATTTTATTGCTTGTGCATAGAGTGGAGAAGATCTCCATTGTCAATGTGAACTCCATAAATACAGCAATGGATCATAAAATAGGCATTAAATCAAGCAGAAGCCAAAGTCTAGCATTGCAGAAAAGTACAAGAAAAGTGCAGTTTAAAGTGTCTAAATCACATAAGAAATCTCAATGGGAAGCATATGGCTTTGGTCAATAGGCAGACTATCAGACTGAAACAATAATGATTTTTTTCTGCTAAAAGCACATTTCAGAAAAGAGCAGATATTAATGCAATTAGAAGGGGAATCTAGTTGTTGTAAGTACACAAGGGCTGGTCCGGAGGAGGTTCTGATTCGCCTTCTTCGTATAATCGGGATTAAAAACGTTTTTGTAACATCAATAAAAAATGTACAGAAGAAATTGAAATGTAAAAGGCTTTGCAGGGAAGATTGATCACATGGACATAACAGTTCTTTTGTGGGATCAAATTGACCAAGAGGGAAGTAAAGATTCCACCTCATATATCCTACCCTGAACGTTGTGAGCAAACACCTATCCCTTGAGTTATCAATCCACTCAAGGTAAGGCTCCAGGGAAGAGGAAAGGTGGACATCCGCATATTCTCTAACAGACCGTTCGTTAAATTTGATATTTTCCCTCAATGTTCTTGACCTAGCTTTAAATGCATATATTGGTCTTCCATATGGTGGAGTTGGTAAAAAGAGACGGCCTACCCAACTTAGTTAACTCGGATTGGATATAATCAAACCAGGGGATTTCTGAGTCTTTCTCACACGCGAGGCAATCGTTAATAATTTCTCTATTTAACGTGGCATGGGGATTGACCCAGATGGAGCTCCCGAGGAGCAGCTTCACAGCATCCCAAGCTGCTGATGTACCATGAAGGTGGAGCATGTGGGTGTGACTCCCAAGAGTCTCCTGAGCGCCCGGTTTAGTTCCACCAGGAGGGGATTGGTATGCACTTAACCCCAGATTCCTGCACCATAGGTAAGAATTGGGAGGCATTTCCTCTTATAAACTTCCACTAAAGGGGCTACAGGTTTTTTACCAATACTTTTAGCCAGATTGAAGATGCAGCCCATTGAACTAACACGTTTCGGCCTCACCTTGGCTATGCACTGGCCCCAGTTAGACCTGGCATCAATGACTACCCACAAATATAAGAACTCAGTGATCTGTGTGACAGATTTATTATTGATATTAAAGCCCCACATCCTACTGTTTCTGGGATTATATACCATGATAAAAGTCTGTGCTTGATTGGTAACCAGGCCCAATATCGCCATAAAAGGTAAAAAATGTTAAGGCGGTTAGGAGGTCTGCATATCAAAACCGCATCATCTGCGTATAATAAAACTGGGACCTTTTTCCTACCAATTAAAGGGGCGTTGAAGACTACACAAGAGGGCAGCACCTAGGCCATTTATATACAGAAGGAACAGTATAGGGACCAAGACGCAGCCCTGCCTCACCCCTCATCCTACCTTAAAGCTCTCTCTCTGCTCAACCAATGGTCCAAACCTCACTGATGCAGGGAGTTCAAAATGGAGAGCTCTCAAGAACTGTACCATTTCTGCCCCCACCACCAGCTTCAGTAGGGTCCCCCATAATTCCGACCTGACAACGCTGTCGAAGGCACAGGAGATATCCATGGAGGCCAGGCAGACCGAGCCCTGTCTAGCAATGGTATATTTACTAACTAACAGATAGGTGTAAATTTAGGCATTGCTCGATCGCGCCAAGCCTCTCCTGGAACCCATCCTGCACCGCCGACAGCGTGTCAGTCGCCCTCAGCCAGGTAAGGATGCGTTCCAAGTGGAAAGGAAAGTCTATAACTTTTTATGCGTTTATTTATGGAAAAGGAAACTAACCTAAAAAAACAGTGAAATGCAGCATGTAACTGTAAAAAAAAAGCACTTTGGTGGTCACGGAGAAAGCAAGGGTTACTGGGCCACACCCGGGTGTGTGTGGGGGGGGGGTTGGTGTCTTTTACTACTATGCCAAGTACACGCTTTCCACAATTGACACTCAAGGTAGGAGGGGTGAGCAGTGCAAGTGTGAGGGTAGAGGATCAGAACTGAAAAGTAAACTAACAGACACAGGAAGTACTGTCTATCCCACTGATGTTCTTTTTGAAAAAGGAACTACTTTTTTCACTCCCCAAACTGCATTACTACACAAAGCAAATGTAGATCAGCCACACAGATGCTGGAGAAATATTTAGTTGTAAATCTGTTAGAGGTGCAAGCCCCTGCAATATGCTGCAGGGTGATATTAGGGTTCCGTGGCCCATAGGCCAGATTCTTTATGTCTGACTACAAAGTTTCCTTAGAGTGATTCTGTCTTACTAGGTTAAATCATCTGCTGGATCATTAGCAAAGGGAGACACAGTCAATTGTCCAGTTCATAGGTGTGAACAGAAGTGCTTGCAAGTCATGCAGTGCTCGTTAAAGTGCTCCACAGCTTTGTGTACACCTTTCAACATTTCTTCTAGTCTTAGAACTTTGATGAAAATGATCCATCGGACCATACACACGCAGAGGTTAAATAGAACCACAAGAGGGAGCTAGAGAACTAGGAAAAGTTAGGAGCGTTTGCTGTCGTAATGGATGAGAAAAGGCAAGCCTCGCAGACAGAGCAGAAACATCTGGCATCTTTACAATTACAATTAATACTTACTGCGTGACAATGTAAGATGGAAAAGACTCTGGGGCATATTATCAAGGATCTGCGATAATTATCGCAAAGCGCGCTTAGCGCTGTTTTTTTTAATCGCCGGCCATCGCTGGATTTCCTCGCCGTGATAGCGCTGTATTATCAACGCGTATCGCAAAGGCGATAGGAAATCCAGTGATAGCGACTAAAACCAGCAATAGCGTGAGAATTCCAGTGCTAAATTAACTGCGCTAATGAAAAGCTTGCTAATAGGCAAGTGTGTACTTAACCTAACAATCCACCCCCATTGACAAGATGGTTAAGGCAAGTTTTTTCAGGCGTTAAATTCCAGCGATAAGCGCGGTTAGCGCGACTTTTCTTATCGCTTCACGGGCATTGATAATAGAGGGAAGTTGTGTTTGCGACTGTTTCAATGGAGTTTAAGTCAGGAACGCCTACTTTGCATGTCATTAGCGATATATATCGCTGACATGCTTAGAGATGAAAAAAACGGCCGCTATCGCCAAAAAACTCACGCTAAGGCCCGTTAGCTGCAGCTTGTTAATAGTGTGATAAAAATATCGCCGCATTAGCGGCAGAAAAGTGCCGCTGACGCGGCGATAAAGGGCTTGATAATATGCCCCAGTGTTTCTTCCTTCCGCATGACGGGGCATATTTGCAAAAACGGCGTTTAAATTATCGCCGCTTTAGCGGCAGGAAACTGCCGCTAAAGCGGCGATAATGGGCTTGATAATATGCCCTTGAGAATTCCAATAGAAGCACAGGATCACAGCAGAACATGGGCTTCTATTGGTATTCTCAAGGGCATATTATCAAGCCCATTATCGCCGCTTTAGCGGCAGTTTCCTGCCGCTAAAGCAGCGATAATTTTAATGCCGTTCTTGCTAATATGCCCCGACATGCTTTATACAGTGGCGGCTGCCACTTACGGAGAATGGTGAGGCGGGAAAATGCGCAATTACGTCAATTAAATTGCCGACATGCATTGATCCCGCATCACCTGAGCGAACCCAAAGTCGAAAAAAAAGTGATTCCCCCAGCAACGCACACTGCACCTGCTGCACCAATTTTATTACTGACAAAAACTTTTCGGGTATGAACGTAATTGAACTCCCTGTCCATTCAGTTTTGGGCTTCTCTGCGGAGATTGCCAGATTTATGACAATCGTTGTGGTGGAAATTGGAAGGGATACTGTGGAACGGGACTTTGAGTTATAATTATAGGACAGACAGTGCGGAAAGGGCTGGGGTACTGGAATTTTTATAGTGCGGTGTAAGGCAGTGCCCCAAACAAAGTGGAACAAGCATTGGCATAGCCAATAGGTCTCGCCTTTGGGACCTTATAAGTGTTTAGCCATGCAACGGTTGATGTTGTTGCACCAAGGATATTGTGCTGCATAACTAAATACTTATAAGGTCCCAAAAGCGAGACCTATTGGCTATGCCAATGCTTGTTGTTATGATGAAACGTTGACTTCATATTCTTCTAATGACGACTACTTCACTTTCTGAAGTGGCACAGTCCCTGATAAAAACACAAGTCCCTCTGGAAATGTGGTGTACAGTACTGCACAAACTACATTGTAGTCCAACTTCTACAGAGGTATAGCATCCTTTTTCCATGCACCAATCATTCCCCTTCTCTCATTGGCATGACCTGAGTCTCCCTCTGTCCTGCAAAGTGCAACTGGAATTAATCTTTCGTCCATCATTTTGGTTTATTTGAAACATAATGGAGCATGGGCGAACTTAACAGTTACTATAACACTGTGCAGCTACCCCTAAGTATGTAGGGAAAGAACATCTCCAGATCTGCATAACCGCTGAGAAACTAAAAACAAAATGTTCTCATTTTCCAGAGCATTCACTCCTGTTAAATTCCACACTACTCTCGCCCTCTTCCCGCCGCATGCTATACGCCCTTTTCGTGCGGCTTCAGGTTGCTAATAAATATTTATCCTGTACCCTCCCCCTGCATTGTCACTTTTGAAGACCTTGAACACAGCTGACCCCTCTGGTAACTGTAGCACCCTGCCTACCCCATTCATCATAGGGTGAATCCAACAGCAATTGTTTTGCCTGCTTTAAGCACCTGTTTGTCCAACTTAGAATTGTTTATATTTTCTTGTCTCAGAAAAACATAAAACGCCGATCAAGATTGTATTTGTGTAAGAGGGCCCATCAGACCTCCCCAGCAAACACTCGCTCCTAAAATCAACAAGATAGCTAAACTCGGTCAGCAGTCTTTTTGCAGCTGTCAAACTAGCCGTGCCCTTATTTTGGAATGCCCATGGGCCACGTGCTACTAGCCACATGGGGCCAGCAGAACCCCAGACAACGAGTCCTAAGGGACAAAACCTGCACACTTAAAAATGCTGGAGTCTAACGAAAATAAAGCGATGATGGCTAGTCAAGAATTATGTTACAAATGGAACCTGAGAGCAACACGAAACTATTAGGGAACATTCAGCTCAATGGCACACACTAGAAGTTAAAGTGCGCCCTTCTTAAATCCAAATTCATGTGTAATAAGCGAGCAAAATATAGATGTGGGAAAAGTAAATAAATCGCGTAGAATAGTTCCGGTGACTGTTAGAAATAAGTACTGGCAGGCTCCAGGTGAATGCGCTACTGGCATGAATAAATTGAGCAATGGAATTATAGTGAGGGAATCAAATAGGTAGCGGCAAAGTAAGGCCCACTATACAGTCACGTGGTAAATAAGAGTACAGATCGGTCACCCTCATTTTTCGGACGTGTTCCCTGAACCCATGCCTAATGAATATCCCCGACACCCGGGCTTCCTGCCCCTCCCGTGCCTTTAATACTCACTGCAGGGGGCGGTCCGGTGCCCTGCGTCCCCAGCCGAGCACGAGCAACAGCTAGCGGGGGTGGCGGCAGTGAGGGGCCAGGCCGGCCTCTGACCTCATACAGCTGCTCATAAAGGAGGACTGACATAGGCTGCTGCAGTGTCACCACCACCAACACCCCCGCTAGTTTGGCTTCACGTGGTGGATCGTCTCTGTCCCGATGAGCAACGCCGCCTCGCGTGCCATATTCCCTGCACCGCTCAAAGTGGATTGGGCGCACGCAAGGCCTGATGCAGTGGCAGGCCCAGGTGCACGCCATCTCACTCCCGCCTCCTTGCTCTCCTTGACTGCGACGGCGCAGTGCCTGCAGCCCTGTACAGACCGCCGGTTCCCCGGTCCCAGCTGTACGGCTCACCTACTCCATCGACCTCCTCCTGCCGCCTCCTCCCTTATGCTCCCCCTGTTTCCTGGCTCCCACGGGCCTCCTCCCTTCTCGCCCTCTCCCTTTCCCCCTGACCCCCCCTTCCGCTTTGCACACAGCTCCAATTGCTGCGACCTAACCAATGATCTTCCGAAACGAAGAGACGACGTGCGTCGGATCTTGACCAATCAGAGCAGTGGTATACGTCCAGCCCAAAAGAATGCCCAGAACTCGTTCTACGGGCAGGGATTCCGCCTATACCATAACCAGACGCTCGTGCGTCATGGCCTTTTCCCCGCACGGCCGGCATGTGTTTCCAATTATCGCGCACGCGTCTGGGCACGATAATGGGAAACAGATGTCGGCCGCGCGGGTAACCGCCCGAAAAAGGCCATGACGCACGAGCGTCTGGTCAGCTTTTGGAATCCCCTACATAATGCTTCGCCAGAAGCAGCGCTTGCGCGCTACTCTAGGCTCAACCTAAAAAGGAAGCAGGTCATTAGCAGAATGTTTACAAATGATTCAACTGGGGCCCTCAGTACAACTCTTAAAAACACATTTGTGCTTTCGTGTGCAGGCTGGAGAGATACAAAAAAAGCACTGGCTGCTCTTATCAGTTTTGTGGAAACAGTTTAAGATATTTCAAAAACATATATTCCACATGAAAATTGTAATAATTCAGTTTAATAAAAACAAGTGAACTGACCTTTAAAAAAAATAAACAGTTGTTAACAAAGACGATTCAATTTATGGAACTATTGGTAATAGAGTACATAATAAAATGTAGAGCGAGCTAACTGTGCCCCTCAACTACCAACACCTCCCCTGGGCTCGAACTGGCCTAATAAATACCGGAGAAGTACGGTATTTAGCCTGTTAACAAGCACCTCATTTTTTATGATTTACAAACTTTTAGCTCTCGATAAAGACATTGCCTACCTGGAGAAAAGGGCGTTTCCGAAAAGCGCTTATGCATTCCTGCATGCCCATCGCCTTACTCTCAGTGCTGAGGTTTCTGAAGTTCAGAGCACTACGGGGCAGATTTACAAGGCCCTTGCGCCACTTTTGCGTCACTTTTCCCATGCTAAAAGTGACGCAAAAGTGGCGCAAGGGGCTTGTAAATCTGCCCCTACATGTTATACTCTGCACGCACATAGAACATCCACAGCGATTTCACATCCGAGTAGACAGCCTCTTAACGTGAAAACAGTAGCCCGACAACTCTGCAAGAAAGTAACGGAAGCTACGACCCAGGTTTTACTTTCTATCAGCTGCATCAGAAGTCCTAAATTTACTAGGAATACTATGGGCAGATTTACAAGCCGCTTGCGACACTTTTGCGTCGCCGTTGCGTCACTTTTGAGACGCAGAGGCAGCGTAAGAAATGTGGCCAATTTACAACGTGACGCATCTAGGGAGATGCGTCACGTTGTAAAGCCCTGCGTCACATTATACCTGCCTCAGGTATAATGTATGCAGGGTGGGCGTTCCCACACAAAAAGCCATGTAGAACTGACGCAGTGAAATCTACAAGATTTCACTGCGTCGCTCTACGCCGTCACTGTGTCAAAATCCCTACGCCTGCTCAGACCACGCGTAAGGAATGACGCAGGGCTTTTTGAATGGGACTCACCCATCTGTTGTGGCGCATTCCTGGAGTTGCGTCACTTTCATGAGCAACTCCAGCAATGCGTCACTTTTGGGCCAACAGATGCGTCAAAGTTTCTGACGCATCTGTTAATCCTTGCTCCATGGAGCACTGTATTGTAAAAACAGCGCATCCATGGTGGCGCAAGGACATTTGGCGCTGGCGCAAAGAAACTGACGCATCTATGCAGATGCGTCAGTTCCTTCTAAATCTGCCCCACTTACTTTGAGGACCCTTCATTTGAGGACTCTTCGATTCAGGTGGGAGAAATTAGCTGGCCAAATTTAGCTGTGCTACACTGGACCAGTTCACAGCCCACCCTGTGAAATTGGCAACGTTCAGAATCCTCAAAGAATCAAACACCGGAGGACCCTCCTGTTGTCGGTATCAAAGCTTCTCCAAACTTCTACAAAGACTTTACTTTCTTCTGTGTTTGCGGCCCTATTTCTCTCTTTTACCCACCATTGCCTTTTCCATTGAACATTTAGCTTTGCTATTTTGAGCATGTTGCTCACGCATGAACTAATAACCTTATGTACCTATTTAATATAATCAGTTGGGGCTGGCACGGATCGAGCGGGGGTGATCGTGCAGGGGAGAGGGGTTGGGGAGTAGAAAAGAGAAAAGTCACTTACCTCTTTGGCAGTCTGCGTCTCTGCTCCGCTTCCCCTCCGACGAGTCTGGAACGGAAGCAGGAAACACACAGGCTTCCAGTAAGCCAATCACAATGCTGCAATGCAGCATTGTGATCGGTCTGAGCGCCGTGGTTCGATGCTCAGACAGGCAATGGAAGCCTGGGCATGTTCCTTACCAGGCTGTGTATTACAGCCTGGTGGGGAACATGCAAAGTGTGCATGACTGTTTGGCCGGCCCAAGACGGCTGGCCAAACCCTCACGCGCACTTAAGTGCCCACCACTCCTTCCCCTGCTCTATGTGCAGCCCAGCCCCCGCAAAACTGCCTCAGCAGGGAAAAAAATGAATAACAGTGTGTTATCATTTTATTTTTCCTTTTTTGAACTGCTGAAAGCAGTGAGGCGAAGTTCCTCAGCCTAAGCGGACGAGCCGCCACTGATATTATACAGTTGTGGCCAGAAAACTTGCCTATGTATGCTCAGACGTCTATATATGGGTTATTTATGTTTTATTACCTGGTCAGGGCTAGCCACCTGATCTGTGAACAGTGGCAGGCCAGTACAATGTTACTGTGAATCCTCTGATATAGGGCCAGGTTTTAAACATAGGGGCATATTTACGTTCCCTGGCGCATCCCTGCATATCAGCAGGGATGCGCCAGGGAAAATGCGTCACGCAAGTTTACCCTTGCGCCACATCCGATGCGCCGTATTTACAATGCGGCGCTTCGTGGCACAAGGATAAGCAGATGCGTGACGCATCTGCCAGCGGAAGGTTGGCGCAGTGCTGAAGTTGTGTCGCAAGCGCGACGCAACTCCAGCACTGTTCCAACCTTCCCTATCCCTAACATGGTGCGTCAATCCTTACGCCTGCTTGAAGCAGGCGTAAGGATTTGACGCACCAGCGTCGGAAAAGTGACTGCGTGAAATCTTGTAGATTTCACTACGTCACTCTTCCGAGGCGTTCCTGCGCCGGAACGCCCCCTGCGCCAGTACGCCCACATGAAACCTGACGCAGGTTTCATGTGGCGCAGGGGTTTACTACGTGACGCATCTCCCTAGATGCGTCACGTTGTAAATATAGCGCAACGCGGCGCATGGTTTGCGTCGCCGCTGCGTCACATGCGTGATGCAACGGCGGCGCAAAAGTGGCGCAAGGGGCTTGTAAATATGCCCCATAGTGCCTATGTCTCTGGGACTGGTCAGCAGGGTTCAGAGTCCACAGGACTGCAGAACATGCTAAAATTACAACAGGCCTGTTTAAAACTGCATTTTGTAGTACGTTTACTACAATAGAACTACTAATGTACTACAAAATGCTATTCACAAACCTACGTCCGAAGGTTCCACCACGAGTGCTCCTATCTTTCATTTGCTTAGATCTCCATCTCAACTGAGGATTCTCCGCACACGTAAGTTTACGTTTTAGTAGTAAATGCGGGATGAAGAGAGGTGCGTGGCTGGAAATTGGGGAATGCATAACTTCAAAATGGGAGGTGCTAAGGAAGGGGCAAGGAGGGGTTTAGGGAGAGTTAGGGAGGGGCTTAGGAGGGACGTGAACTCACCCACAAAAGAATAACCCTGATGCTATTAGCAAATTGCACTTCTAAAGTTGCTAAAGTCAAAAAGGACCCATACTGTGCACAAATTGTGCCACTACCATTTGCAGGTAGTCATAATACGTTTTAAGACCTTGATCTAAACCCAATGAACCCCTACACCCAATGGTCTTGAGGGTCATACTTACTTTCAACAAAGGATTCCAATCCCTGCAGCAGAGTGGAGAAGATTACGACTCTGACCCAGGACAGAAGTCAGCAAGCTGAAACGTGTCAGTCTAGGATTCCTGCACACACGTGCTGACCTCAGTCCTGAACAAGCTACACATGGATGTAGTTCCTGTTTAAAGTATCTAGTGCAAAATTGCTCTACTGATGGCATCATGGGATATGTAGTTCTTTTAGGGCATTAGCGTATTCTGTTAATGTTTCTTAGGAATCTAAGCCCTTGTAATACTGAAAATGGCCACACTGATGCTACTGTGCAAGATGGCTAAATAAAAACCACGGCAGCACTGATGTTACCACGAGGCAATTAGGAGCCTGACTGCCTTTCCCACAGCCTCAGCCACCATAATACTGCCCTCACCCACCAAACTAGGTTCCAGTATCGTTCCACAAGCTCCTGCAGCCGAACATCCTAGACCACTGAAGGCTCCCTTGCCTTTCCTCCTGGCCCAGCCATTGTAGGGTGTTTATCATAACTAATTCATCAGCTAAGATGTCCTGTTGGACCACTTCAGATCAGGAAGGGACTAGGACCAGAACATCTCTCATGCCCCTCAGATATGTGATGAACACAAGTGTCTGACATCCCATACAGTACTTCCTAAGCACATACTCCTCCCCAAATCACGCACTGATAAATATCACACCTACAAGGCGAACATCATGAATACCATCAGCGTCCTACTATCTACTGTACGCAGACCACCATCAATTCAGCTCCTGCAACCCACGCATCAGTGCATCCCTGCGATCCACCACGCTCCATACCAAGCGGACATTATCACACAGAACAATATAGAGGTGCTCTTCATCACAGAAACATGGCTGACTAACTCTTCCGCCCACATCCTAGACATCCTTGTCCCCCACGACTACAGCATGCCCTGTAGAGGCTTCATACACAAGATGTGACAAGGGCTCGCACACGCAGAAATTGACCTGCTCTGGAATCTAGGAGATCACGCAGCACCTAAACCAATATCTTCATCAGCTGCCTTCATCCTGATCCAGAGATCCTCCAGACCCAACAAGAACTTTACAGAAGAAACTATGGGCCTAATCACCTTCCCTTCATTCCGCAGGTTTGTGTGGCACGTACAAGACCCAGGGTACCATAGCACTTCACATAGGACAGGGTAGACCACAACAGATTATATACCTGCAGATGATAAGCACAGTAGAACAGCAGATGCATTAAAAGTGCAGATGAAACACGAGTGTAGAAGAAGCCCATTCCAATCTGACGCCTTCTTCAAGTAGCTAGGATTGTGAGGATCAGGCTTGCACACTTGCTGTTGTCACGATCAACAACCTTTAATTCACCAGTGATGTGTCCGGACCCCTGATAGCTTGCTGGAGACAGAGTCAGTGTGTTAGGACATTTCACTCCAATGATTCAACCCCTTCTTAAACAATGAAAGAACTTTCCCCCACGGTCTAGCATTCCATTGCTTTCCAGCTAGGATTACAATACATAAATACCATTGCAGTGCATTGCCTTGTAAGATACATCCAGCTGGCATTCCCGATCCTTGGAAATCAAGTGCATCTTGACAGTCCTGAAGCATTTCTAGAGGTGCAGCAGGTGCCAATCAAGGCAATGTCATAAAGGGAGATGACACTAGCCAGTCAGAGTTTGATTGAACAGTCTGTGAAAGGTGGCAGAGGCATCCATCAACCCAAATGGAACCACTTTGGTTTAAAACTGTCCTCTGTGTTGTGAATGCGGACTATCCTGGCCCCTTCCAGATTTGCCGCTGGAGAGAGACTGATCTTTAATCACATTCCCACTTAGCAGCAGTAAAAATGTCTCATATGTCTGTTGTGCATCTTACAATGACAAGGGAATGTCATGTGATCCAGATTGGCGGAAGACGCTGAGGGCCTGATTCAGAAAGGTAAATCTACTTTATTTGGTGCTCGCAAACTACGAGTTTACTTTTGCGAATAGTAATTTTAAGACTGCCGAGATAGGACCAGCCTTTCTTTTTACGTGCGGAGCCTCCGCAGTCATAAAATTACTATTAGTAGAACTAAACTAGTAGTTTGTTAATATAAAAAAAATAATAAACTTACACAAAAGTGTAAGTTTTCTTTTGTGAATCAGGCTCTCAGTTATTCTCAAAGCAAACACTAGGAGATGATGGACGGAGCACTGAAACTTTCCAGACACTCACCCCCAGTCACAGATCTGGGTTGAATCCATCATCGTTCTTTAGCTCACTTCGCCACCCGAGTTCAGACCAAGCCATATGCAAATCAGTCTCGACCCTGTGCCTCACAGGAACAGTCCAGCCCAAACTGCCAAGCCAGGTCTTCCCTGGACCAGAAACAAGCATCCTGGGACTGGTGTTGGGGTAACACCCCTCATCAGCCAGGCTAGCTTGAATCCAGTGGCAAAGTGAGCAAGGAACCCACGTCTGGGCATACCCTGCCAAGTTAGGGCAAGCAAAGCAAACACAAGGAGATGATGGACGGAGCACTGAAACTTTTCAGACACTCACCCCCAGTCACAGATCTGGGTTGAATCCATCATGGTTCTTTAGCTCACTTTGCCACCCCAGTTCAGACCAAGCCATATGCAAATCAGTCTTGACCCTGTGCCACGTGGGAGCAGTCCAGTCTGAACTGCCAAGCCAGGTCTTCCCTGGACCAGAAACAAGCATCCTCGGACTGGTTTTGGAGTAACACCCCTCATCAGCCAGGTTAGCTTGAATCCAGTGGCAATGTACACTCAATGTACTCTCTGAATTTGCCAGATGGATTACATGTTGATCCATACTGACTGCCTTTCAAGTTCTTCGAGGGTTGAACACTTACAATCTGCCCCACAGATATTTGTCGATAAGACTCCTTACTGCATGCAATTCAGTCAGCTCAGGGCCTAGTCCCTACAGGTCAAAAGTGCCAACCTCCTCATATTCAGTGATCCCGATAACACTAGAATGTTCTCCTGATATATGGGCAACTCTATGGCAGGATCACATTGGAATCTACCCTTCTTTTATACTATTGAGATGCCTGTTTTTGGGAGAGTACACTTAGACATCTTCTAGGAGGTCTTAGATTTCATAGCAATAGATGTTCACTCAGAATTTGAGAGATTATTCTTTAGCATACTTTCCAAGGGGCTGGAAGGACAGATGACTACCTATCGCCGCACCGTGTGCCCCACAGCCACACTCAAGGATGTCTGAGATTATTGGCTTGTTGGTTTCAATTACAACAATTGGTAACTCTCTGGGACTGTCGGGATGTACTGCTTTGGGGAAATGAGCTTCTTCTTGACCACAGTCTGACTGGCACCTCTATGCCACAGTCACATGGATACCATCAGCTGCAGCCTTCTGGGCATACCTTGCTGTATTGACAGGCACCATTTCCAGAGTGTCCAAGCCTACTTCCAACCTTTCCATTGAACCAAGAGTGCACTAGACCTTCCGCTCAGTATCCATGGTCTACCCTCCTCACACAGATTACAGTAGCTATCTCCTGATGGAGGCTTCTAGTGAATTCTTAAGTTAAGAGGTATCAAAGGGATTTCACCCAGGGAGCTTTATGGCTGGCCACCCTATTAGCAAGGTATTGTGGCTTTTGGAAGGTTTCTTTCTTGTGGTTATTTCCAACTTCCTAGTTAGACTGCTTAGGATTTGGTTCACCATCCGACAAGTGTCCCACAAACGCTTTCCTTAATAGAGGTTTCAGCCAGATCCTTAGCTGTAGTGAACTTGAGGTCTACATGCTGTTGGTGCAAATCTGTAAAACAATAATTCAGGGTGTGTTATCTCATCAGATTGTGCAGCACCTTATGTACTTGACCCTCAATGTCATTAATCCATCCATCGATGGATTTAAATGCAGTGGGTAGCTATGTTTCAGAGGCCTGGTTATACTTTTTAGTTTACTCATGTACTTTTCAGGAGTCAACGTAAAGTTTATATGTAGGGCCTCTTTCAGGTCTGGATAATGTGTTCACTTTTGAGCTTCTAGAACTTTCACAGTGATAGCATCCTCTAAACGTAGAATCACATCAAGGCAACACAGCATTAATCCTTCCCTGTCTGATATAAAGTACACATAAATTCAAAAGACTCTAACCACGACTCTCACCATTGACACAGAAAGTGATTAGATCATAGCGAATTGGCGCTTTTGATATACATCCAACTGTGGCATCACTTGTTATAGTATATTGGCATCTGGGAGAGACAGGCATAGGAATCATTGGTGCATCGAGATTTAGGTGCTTTTCTACTCTACATAAGTGCTAGTAAATCTTTCCTCTTCAAGGGTGTTAGACCTGTCAGCCTTCAAGTGGTCTTCCCCCATACCTTTTGCCTTGCTCCTCCATTTTTGATGATCTCATTTTTGCTGCCCTTAAGACTCTGCACACTTTACCACTGCTAACCAGTGCTAACATGCTTGTGCTCTCTCACTTAAACATGGTGACATTGTCTTACACCCATTTGTCACATTTAATTTAATTGTAAGTTCCAATTAAAGTGGTACTACCTGTTCCGAGAGCCTGCAAATTAAATGCTACTAGTGGACCCGAAGCACTCATTGTGCCACCCACTTAAGTAGCCCTTGAAAATGTTTCTGGTCTGCAATTCCAGCTTGTGTGTGCAGTTTTAAACTGCCATGTTGACCTGGCACAATAAACCTTTTGCCAGGCCTAACCCTTCCGTTTCAATCATATAAGTCACACTTAGGGTAGGCCTGTACACCCAATAGGGCGGGGAGTAGTGCATTTAAAAAGTAGCACATGTACTTTTAAGTTTTACATTTTTTGGTAGTGAATAACTCTGAAATTCAATTTGCACTACCTCAAGGCCTACCTCTCCTGTAGGATAACATTGACGTTACCTTATTACATTTAGTAAGCTGTTTTTCCAAATGGGAGCAGGTAACCAGTTCATGTTTGGTGTCTTTGGGATTGAAATGAAAAATCTTCTTCCATGGTAAAGTCTGATTTTAAATTACAAATGTTAAAATAACACTTTTAGAAAGTTGGCATTTTCCTGCTTTAACCATTTAGCCTCTGTAGCCTGTCCTTGGGTCACATGACTGGGTGTAGCTGACAGCTTTGTGCATTCCTCCTAGATAGTCACACACAATAGAGAGCTTAGGTATGCATTGATGGGCCATCACTGGCAGGATGGGAGGCCACAGCTGGTCACAGCCCTACTTACACTTGAATAGGCTGTGCCCTGCTTCCACACAAATGACTGAACACCCCTTGTAATTAGTCTGGAGCCAGAACAGGGAAGACAGGTTGCCTGGGGACATCAAAGGGAAACCTCTAGAAGCTTCTCCCATCTTCCAGAGGAAGGGCATGAGGTATAAACATTGTACCTCAGATACCACCTCTTCAGTACACTTCTGGACCTGTGGATACTCTATCAGGAAGAAGGACTGCTGTGCTGCTGAAAGGTCTGTCACTCTGCTGGACTGCTGCTCTGAAGGGCTGCTGTCCTACTGTGCTGACTTGCTGTCTGTTGCCTTCTTGCCTGGATGAGTAGGACTGGACTTGCATCTGTTGAACCCGGGATCCCAAAATGACTCCAAGGGCTAGTTGACTGGTCTCCTGAGTAGAGCCTCTGGACAAAGTCTCCAACAACCTTGAACCTAGCACCTGTTCTCTGCCATCTATGAGTCTACCCTGCCAAGTGGTGCCACACATTGTCCCCGACCCTTGGAAGTGGCCCTAAGGTGCTCTGCCAGTCTCTTTGGATCCAGCAGAACCGACGCATCTCCTCCATGGTACAACTCCAACAGAACTGATGCATTGCCTTTGCTGTTCATTGCATCGTCTTCGGAACTGATGCATCGCTTCTGTTGTGAGGGTTCTTCTGACGCAAAGGACTCCACATCGACCCCGCAGCAGCATTGGAACTGTCGCCTGTGTGAAGCTTCCCCGACGCAGGCCCTCACATCTCACAATGATGGCAGCCTCGACGAGGATGCAGCTTCTTGAACTGCAGTGTCACAGCTCCCCGGAACTGACACATCACCTCAACTGCGGGACACATCCTTGATGCCGAACTTCGCATTGCAAGTCCTGGTCAGCTGGATCCTCAACAATGGCACAGGACCTCACATTGCAGCTCCTCATCACCTTGGAAGTGACGTATTGCCTTGGCTTTGCAACACATCCTCGGCGCTGAACTTTGCAATGCTCTGCAAACTATGATTAAGGTACTTTGTTCAGTGGGCCTAACTGGGTCCCTGTAGCCAGCCCATGCTCCATCTCTTTGTCCCAGTTAGGTGCAACCAGATATCCACAGTTGGCGCATTGTGCTTTCTGGCGCTAATTTTACTGGAATCTTTAAACCTGCATATCTCCAGTTTTACTGATTTTTGTTGTTCTGGTATTGTTTTATTTATTAAAAGCTACACTATTTTCCTAAATTGGTGTGGGATCCTTTTCTGGTGTGTTTTCATCGTGTTACTGTTTTAAGTGTTGAACAAATACTTTACACATTGAATCTGAGTTAAGACTGACTGCTCTGTGCCAAGCTACCCGAGGGTTGAGCACAGGTTAATATAGGGTTTGCTTATGTGTTCACTCCTGAGAAGAATTGCGGTTTCTGCTTGAGAAGGGTTTCACCCCCCTCAACCAGTGCCCCAATTTCTTAGAAAGGGCTATGTGCAACTGGAGCTATGTCTCACTATTCTGGCTAGCCAGCTGGAATTCACTTTCACATTTCTAGTCCTCCAGATCCAGTCTCTTCCTCTTGTCAGTGACACTCCTCGTAGGTGATTGAATGGTGTGGGTGGAAATGGCTCAAGAGAATAAGATGTTCTTTCTATCTGGATGGGCTCCTTAATTCCAGGGTCCCCCTGAATCTCTGGAGGAATGGGGCAGCTCAGCCTGTTTCATATCTTGACATTCTATCCGCACTTTTTCTAATTCATGTTTCTGTAATTTGCTAAATGAGAGAAAATAAAATGTATAAGAATCTTTGTCTTTCTAAGAAGGTGGGTTTTAGCAAGACTTCTTTATTTCCTGCGTATATGAAACATAATAAAGCAGGTGAAGATATTACATAGATATACATCTCAGCCTGGATTGCTCTGCGCTAATCCTATGCTTACAACTCTGCTAGAGAGGCAGACATTTGAGGTGAGTAGATTCAGAGTGCCAGTGGTATTGTAGAGTGTGTTGTATAAAGGAGCTTCTATCTTAAAACTTGGGAACTACCCTGAGTTCCGTACTTCATTCTCCATGTATATCTATGTCATGGATAAGCATTCTTGTTGAAAGTTTGCAAGTGGTTTCAAAGCTTCTATTTAACAGAAAAGAGGACCAACTGTGAATTATTTCCCGGAATTTGCTATGAATGAATTTGCGTGATATTTAAATTTGCTAAACAAACAAAACATTAATCAAAGCATTCCGTCTTTCTTTGAGTGCTCATAAAAATGCTTTCACAATAACATTGCTAATGCTAAACCATTAGTAGGCAGCCCAGACAAGCTCACACTTGCAGGCCCATTCTTGATGCAAGCATGCACAAGTTAATCCTCCACCTTGTATAGAAATAAACAGTGTAAAAGCAGAACACTGCTTGAAAAAAGTTCCACTGTTCCACATTGCATTTTTTTTCTTTCCTTAGATTTGTTTTGTTAACCTACTATATAGTATCTATGTACTACAAAAGAAAAGAACATTTTAGAATGCATTGTTTTTATTTCCTTACAATGCACTTTGCATTTAATAAACATTGTTGCATAAATCACATTTTAAATATTAGCACATTATCCCCAACAAAACACGTTTCTTACAGCATGTAAATAAATATAAATATATATATATATATATATATATATATATATATATATATAGAGAGAGAGAGAGAGAATTTATACAAAGGGTGAGCTAGGTAGTTCCCAGTCTTCAGGTGGAGGGCTGCTCCTTTGTACCAGCGCCACACTAAATCTACTTATCCCAAATTGCTATTTTTCTGCTTAAGATTTGGAGTATTGGATTGGCACATTGCTATCAATACCTAGACAAGGGATAAAGCCTTTGCTAGTTTTGCAGGAAAGTCTTTAAACAAAGAACTGCATAGTGCTATCCATGCAGAGCTCAAAAATGATGAAGACATTTTATCATTCAAGGCACAGTATGACAGTTTTGGATTGGAATAATACCACCCAAGTCAACCTGGAATATGTAAAAACCAGCTAGGAACTCGGGGTGTTTATATGTGTTTAGGTGGAGAGCTACTCTTTCTTAGAATCAGAATTGTGCTAATCCAATACTTTCAAATTCTGGTACAAAACAAACATTTCAGGGGGTAGATTTAGTTTGCCATTGGTGTTGTAGAAAATACACACTTTTTTGAGCAACTCTAGCAGGAGTGGTAATGGGTGGGAAGGGGGCATCTTGGGATGAGAATGCCATCTGAATTTATGAACAAACTTGCCTCTGACCATTTTGACAAAGAATGGAGATCTGATCATGGCAGGGTCAGTATTAAATCATTTTCCATTGTGGGAAGGAAGCACACCCCAAATTTGGTGGTGACATAAGGGAAGATGTTTTCCCATGTGGAAAAAACGCAAAGGTTACCAATGCATCTACATTGGTGCTCTTGATTTTCTCATGAAAAAATATATGCATGTATGTATTTAATGAGAAAATGTAATTCACATAAGGTTTCCAGTAGTACACCTACAAGGGAAGTTTTACGCAAATTCTTGAAAGTCATGAATCTGCAGCTATGCAGTGCCACAGAGCCGTGTGTACTGGGGAAATCTGAGGGAAGGTGGTCTTTGAAAGTACCTGCCAGTGGGGGGATGAATTAGGGTTCAAGAACTCTTTGTGACGGGCATTTGTGTGCTCATGTCACAATGCGTGGACTTGAACATAGAAAAGAATGAGGACTTCCATCTTTTTAAAAGCTCAGGTCTGATGAAGATCCCTACATAAAAATCTGGTGGTACTGTGTGGATGGTACAAAGTCCTCTGACATTGTCAGTGGAAATGGGTAATTGTGACAAAAACTGTTAGACATGGAAATTGACTATTCCAAGAATGCAGTGACCCAATACATTTTAATCATAATAAGGCACATCATGTCAAAGCAGTCAAAACAGACAACAACGGTGCACCTGCAGTAAAATTAGGCCTGGGAAGAGTTCTCAGAGTTCCACCTTGCGGAACTCTACGAAGTGACCAAAAAACTCTGCTTCACTAGGTGGAGTTCCGCAAGTGGTGGAGTGTGTTAAGTTGCGCTGTTAACGCTGATTTTTGTCGCCGGGTGTTTGTCCCAAGCTGGAAAATCAGCGCAAACGGCACCATGTGCAGCACAAGAGGTCCCTGCTTCTTTCTGCCGCTCGAGTAGATGTTCTACTCAAGCGTCAGCTTCCTCAACACAAATGGAACGTTTCCCAACGGGAGCATTGGCGGGCATCCACGACTGCCCGCGTTGAGAAATCTTGCCGGAAGGTGGTCTTGAGTAAGATTTTCCTCGCTCGTGCTCACCAACTTAACGTTGGTGAGCGAGGAAAGAACTCCGCTCAGCTACGTGGACCGGAGTTTTTTGGAACTACGTGGAACGCGGAGTGGGAAAAACACCCAAACTCTGTTAACGGAGCGGAATTTCACGCCCAGGCCTAAGTAAAATACAACAAAATCAATTACAATAATGAATCACAAAAACAAAGAAGCATAGAAAACAAAAGAATGCCTCAACAGCACAACATCACCACCACAACAAAATGCCAGACAACGAATATACACATGTTCTTGCCACACTTTGTCACCTGTGGAATCCCAATCTCATAATACAATGGTAAAAGGGGTTTGGAGCAAGCACTGTCATAGCTTCCCACCAAGGACATAAAATATCACCATCTAAAATGATTTGTGATCCAGCCCTTTGTGAAAAATTAGCACTTTTGTAGATCAATTCTTGTAAAGCAAGTTATAAAGCATTTTCTTCCACATATCAATCCCACATGTCTCGTGATAAAAACATTACCCCACTTGTGTGGCTGGGCCTAGCGTCCACAACAGGCATGGAACAACCAGGGACCATGTGAACACCAAAGAAACTTTGCAAGGTCCTGCAATTGATCTATTCCTTCTGTGGGCACTAGGCCTAGCCGTAAAATTTGGGTACTGTTTTCAAAGGGAGAAATGTGGGAACATATAGAGCCCAATTACAATGTCGTCCGGAAAGCAGTCCAACCAAATCGGTTCCAGAATGCTTTCCGAACGACTCGGGTTCTGCGAGGCCAACCGAACGATTACGATGCTTCCGGACATGGGAGCCTGTATTCCGAACGAGAACACAGGCTCCCATGGACAACAGGGGTGGTTGGGGAAAAGCTTGCACCCTGTGGCAGGCACCCCATGATGCCTGCCACACTGTTCATGCATGGGAAGGGGGGACCCATGGGTACCACCACGGGCCCGATTTGGAGGGCCCCGATTGAAGGGGGGCCTGCTACGTGCCCCGAAAGTCAGATTCCAACAGCTGATCCGTGTCGGCACAACTGAATCGGAAAGGCTACCTGAATCTGACATCCTAATCCCTAGGCTGGAAACGCGGTCCGTAGACCGCTACGATTCGGCTCCGACCGACTCGGTTACTCCCAATGCCTTTGTGAACTGAGCCGGACAGTTAGAACGCTTTCCAGCCATCGTAATCGGTTGTTGGGAAACGTGTCCGAGTCGTTCGGAAAGGCGGGTTCCGAATCGGATTTGACTGAATCGGATGCCGTACGGAGGCTTTCCGGACGGCGTTGTAATCGGGACCATAGTGGTAAGACTTTTGTAGCTCCTTCCACTTCCGTCACTTTCCCTCACTGAAATGTGAGGAAAATATGCAATTATAGCTAAGGTTTGACTTTTACAAGGCGTTCTGGGTAAAAACATTGTGGGATCCATGTGAGTCACATCACCCTAGACTCCCCTGGGTGTCTAATTTTCAGAAATGTCTGTGTTTGTAGGTTTTACTTGAATGGTGGCAACCCTGAGCCCAAAAAGTGCATCCATCAGCAAGGGAAGTAGGATGAAATTGGGTTTTATTCCCACTCTGCTCACCCATATGTAAAATTTGCATCTCTAGTTGGCAGAGGTATACACCATATCCAAGTAGGGACCACAATCCTAGTCAAGGTAAGCAAGATACACACTAAAAGGTCGCCTGTGATCACCCTCTGGTAGCATGGCACAGAGCAGTCAGGCTTATCTAAAGAGGCACTGTGTAAAGTATTTGTGCAACACACTCACACAGAAACACAATGAAAACACCACAAAAATACTCCACACAGGTTTAGTAAAAATAGATAATATTTGTATGAAGACCAAAATAACAAAAATCCAATAAGTAGAACCAGAGTTATGAATTTTTAAATAATAAACCCAATATAGTGCTTAGAAGGCAATAGCGCTACGGGGTTACGATAGACCAGAGTAAATCCAAAGTTCAGTCCGACCGCGTTGTCGGGCAGGCCAGCTACAAGCCTCAGTAAGGTCCCACTGAGAAAGTACCTTGGATGGAGCACGCGTCGACGTCGAAGGCTAGATGCGAGGAATCGAGGAGGCGCCACGTCGTCATCAATCGTGTGGATGGAGTAGAAGCATCGGCACCGATCTGCGCAGTCGATAGAGGCTTCGGCGTTGAACCCCTTTATGATGCAGGCACTGTGTCGATGTCGAGCCACGCTGTCAGTCGGCATCGAGCCGTGCAGTCATCAAGGCGATGTTGTCGATCAGCTCCTGCGTCGGCATCGAAGGGCAATGCGTTGGTTCCGATTGGCAAAAAAAAGTAACCACTACATCGATTTTGAAGCAAAAACAGCTGCAGAACCCACTTCTGAGGCCCAGGCCTCGATTTGCACTGCAGGCAAGGGCGGAGACATAGATGGCAGAGTCTAGCAGCAGCAGGGTTGTAGGAAGCCTTTTATGGCCCTGGGACCTCAGAACAGGGGGCAAGCCCTTGGAGTTACTCTGGGTTCAAGTGGGATGGGCCCAGTCCTTGTCCTCAGCAGGGCAGAGATCAGCAGTCAGCAGGGCAACTCAGCAAAGCAGAGAAGCAGTTTCTTCTGAACAGTCAGTCAAGCAGAGTAGCAATCCTTGTAGCACAGTAGTCTTTACTCCTGACATACTTCTTCACAGGTCCAGTAGGTGCTGTCTTGGTAGGGTCAGAGCCCCAGTATGTATACCCAAATGTGCCTTTAAAGTGGGTGTGACTTCAAAGCAAGGTCCTTGAAGTGCACAGGTCCCCTTTCATCGCAGCCATGTCTGACAGGCTATCTGTGGGGGTAATCAGTCCATTGTGAGGGACACAGGACGCTGCTTATTCAGGTGTGTCAGCTCCCTCTCCCTCTTCCTGCCCAGGAAGACCTATCAGAATGTAGATGAATGCAGAAGAGTTCGCTGTCACACCCACCCTTCCTGTGTTTGTGGCTGTCTAGAGCGAATGCACAGAGTGTAGCTGTCACCCTCCCCAGATGTGTATTGAAGACAGGCTGAAGGAACACAGAGCTAAGTTAAGCGCACTTTCTAAAAGTGGCAGTTCTAAAATAGTAATACTAAATCCATCTTTACCACTAAAGAGGATTTGTCATTACCATTCCAAAGATATGAAACATGATGAAGCTACTCCTTTCTAATCAGGAATTACAGCTTAAAAGTGGTTTAATGAATTCCCAATGCTAGCCTGTTAGAGGAGTAGGCCTCCCAGTAGTGAAAGAAAATGTATATGTTTGTCACTACCAGGACATGTAAAACCTAACAATACATGTACTACCTCTTACTTACTCAGTACCCTGCCCTTAAGGCCTACCTTATGGTGACTTATGTGTAATAAAAGTGGAGTTTAAGGCTTGGCAAGTGGTTTTAAATGTCAAGTCAAAGTGGTAGTAAACTGCACACACAGGACTTGCGCTGGCAGGCCTGAGACAGGTTTGAAAGGCTACTTGTGTGGGTGACACACCCAGTGCTGCAGGCCCCCTAATAGCATTTTGATTACAGGCCCTGGGTATATGGTATACCACTTTACAAGGGACTTATAAGAAACCTAAATATGCCAATCAGGTATATGCCAATGTCACCATGTTTATGGGAGAAGCACATGCACTTTAGCACTGGTTAGCAGTGGTACAGTGCTCAGAGTCCTAAGGCCAATAAAAAGATACAGCAAAAAGTGGAGGTAAGCAGACAAAATGTTTGGGGGAAGACCACCCTAAGGATGACAGGTCTAGCACACGCCCAGAAGTATCAGAATGTCCTCTTGCTTGCACAGGGATGGGGATGATTTAGTAACAAGGTGAGCAGACAGTTGTTCTAGGGGTGAGGGTGGGGCATGATGTCAGAATAGGCCAGACCACACCCATTATTTCATTAAGAAATATTCCTGGCAACCAGGAATTTCTGACCCCCCAAACATCTTGGGGTGAATTGGGGCCAACTCCCTCTCTGGGGAAACATAATGTCACAGTGCCAGGGTGGGACACCTCCACTCCAGTTTTTCTGCCCAAATGTAAAAATATCTAGTAGATATTCCACCCCACAGGGGGCGGATTATGGACAAACCCCCAATGAGTGCGAGTCTATCTATCTATCTATCTATCTATCTATCTATCTATTTAGCTATCTATCTATCTATGCATTTGTTTCTGGAGGCTTGCAAAACATTCACAAACCTGTGGCTCCTCATGTTGTTATTTGCGGTCACTTTTAAGTCAGATGCAAAATCTTCAAAATTCTTTCACTCTTTCACAAAATGACAGTACTTCAAATCATTAATACATGTCTCTATCAAGTCAGATCCATCTGGGCTCGACAAACCTGCAGTACCTCAAATCCGGTGCAGAGACAGAATATTGAATCAAAAATATCGAGTTGCACAAATATCGAGTTGCAAATCAAGTGGGTCAGAAATCTCGACAGCAAGAATATCGCGGTCAAGAATATTGACTTAAGATTATTAATTATATTAATTTTGGGGGGAAATGTAATTAAAAATGTTGAAGTGTTTTGTTATTGGTGTGGTGTTATAGGGTAGGAAATACAATAAATACATTTATGTATTAATTATTTTATTTGTTTGTAAATATTTTCAAGTTTAAAAGAATTTTTTTAAATACATTTATTTGTTATTTTATATTATATAATATTTGAAGTTTTATTTTATATGTAATTAATATAATGTTTAGTTTTATATATTTAATATGTTTGATTTTCATTTCTAAATATTGTTTATTTATTTTTATGATTTTTTATAATTTGTGTTGTTTTTTATTTTTGTTTTAACTGTGTCAGTGTGAATAGTAATTTTAACCTCTCCGCTATCCAACACTTTCCCTACTGTTGCATTCACTGGAGTGGGAATAAAAAATGTTACCCCTCCGCTATCCAACAGTTATTCTACTGTTGCATTCAGTGGAGTGGGAGTAGTAATTTTTACTCCTCCACTATCCAACACTTTCCCTACTGTTGCACTCACTGGAGTGGGAGTAGTAATTTTTACCCCACTGCTATCCAACAGTTATTCTACTGTTGCATTCAGTGGAGTGGGAATAGTAATTTTTACCCCTCCGCTATCCAACACTTTATCTACTGTTGCACTCACTGGAGTGGGAATAGTAATTTTTGCCCCTCCACTATTCAACGCTTACCCTACTGTTGCACTCACTGGAGTTGGAATAGTAATTTTTATACCTCTGCTATCCAACACTTTCTGCACTGTTGCACTCACTGGAGTGGGAATAGTAACTTTTACCCCTCCGCTATCCAACACTTTCTCTACTGTTGCACTTACTGGAGTGGGAATAGTAATGTTTACCTCTCCACTATCCAACACTTTCCCTACTGTTGCATTCACTGGAAGGGGAATACATTTGTTTTACCCCTCCGCTATCCAACAGTTATTCCACTGTTGCATTCAGTAGAGTGGGAATAGTAATTTTTACCCCTCCGCTAATCAACACTTAACCTACTGTTGCACTCTTTGGAGTGGGAATAGTATTTTTTTCCCCTCTGCTATCCAACACTTTTCCTACTGTTGCTCTCACTGGAATGGGAATAGTAATTTTAATCTCTCCGCTATCCAACACTTTCCCTACTGTTGCATTCACTGGAGTGGGAGTAGTAATTTTTACTCCTCCACTATCCAACACTTTCCCTACTGTTGCACTCACTGGAGTGGGAGTAGTAATTTTTACCCCACTGCTATCCAACAGTTATTCTACTGTTGCATTCAGTGGAGTGGGAATAGTAATTTTTACCCCTCCGCTATCCAACACTTTATCTACTGTTGCACTCACTGGAGTGGGAATAGTAATTTTTGCCCCTCCACTATTCAACGCTTACCCTACTGTTGCACTCACTGGAGTTGGAATAGTAATTTTTATACCTCTGCTATCCAACACTTTCTGCACTGTTGCACTCACTGGAGTGGGAATAGTAATTTTTACCCCTCCGCTATCCAACACTTTCTCTACTGTTGCACTCACTGGAGTGGGAATAGTAATGTTTACCTCTCCACTATCCAACACTTTCCCTACTGTTGCATTCACTGGAAGGGGAATAAAAAACATTTACCCCTCCGCTATCCAACAGTTATTCCACTGTTGCATTCAGTAGAGTGGGAATAGTAATTTTTACCCCTCCGCTAATCAACACTTAACCTACTGTTGCACTCTTTGGAGTGGGAATAGTATTTTTTTCCCCTCTGCTATCCAACACTTTTCCTACTGTTGCTCTCACTGGAATGAGAATAGTAATTTTAATCTCTCCGCTATCCAACACTTTCCCTACTGTTGCATTCACTGGAGTGGGAATAAAAAAAATTACCCCTCCGCTATCCAACACTTTCCCTACTGTTGCCCTCTTCGGAGTGGGAATAGTAATTTTTTCCCCTCCGCTATCCAACATTTTCCCTACTGTTGCGCTCACTGGAGTGGGAATAGTAATTTTTACCCCTACGCTATCCAAGACTTTACCTACTGTTGCACTCTTTGGAGTGGGAGTAGTAATTTGTACCCCTCCACTATCCAACACTTTCCCTACTGTTGCACTCTTTGGAGTGGGAATAGTAATTTTTACTCCTCCACTATCCAACACTTTCCCTACTGTTGCATTCTTTGGAGTGGGAATAGTAATTTTTCCCCTTCCGCTATCCAACACTTTTCCTACTGTTGCTCTCAATGGAGTTTGAATAGTAAATTTAATTATTCCGCTATCCAACACTTTCCCTACTGTTGCAAAGATTGTATTGGGAAATGTAAGTTTAAATCTTTTTTAATAGTTTAATGTTTTAATTTATTATAAAATGTTTTTATTATTTTAGAGTTTAATTTAGGTGGGTGTTGTGGATATCATAGTGTTAGTGTGTGTAGTCAATTAATATTTATTATTTTTTATTGATAAGATTTTTTTTAATTGATTTTTAATTATGTTAATTTTGAGGGAAAATGTAATTGAAAATGTTGAAGTGTTTTGTTATTGGTGTGGTGTTATAGGGTAGGAAATACAATAAATACATTTATGTATTAATTAATTTATTTGTTTGCAAATAGTTTCTAGTTTAAAAGATTTTTTTTTAAATAAATGTATTTATTATTTTATATTATATAATATTTGTAGGTTTTTTATATGTAATTAACATTATGTTTTTTATTTTTATATATTTAATATATTTGATTTTTCATTTATAAATATTGATTATTTATAATTTGTAATGTTTTTTATTTTTGTTTTAACTGTTTGTGTGAATAGTAGTTTTTGTCTCTGCGCTATCCAGCAATTTCCCTACTTTTGCACTCACTGAAGTGGGAATAGTAATTTTTATACCTCCGGTATCCAACACTTTCTCTACTGTTGCACTCACTGGAGTGGAAATAGTAATTTTTACCCGTCCGCTATCCAACACTTTTTCTACTGTTGCACTTACTGGAGTGGGAATAGTAAGTTTTACCTCTCCGTTATCCAAAACTTTCCCTGCTGTTGCATTTACTGGTGGGAATAAAAAAATTTAACCCTCCGCTATCCAACTGTTATTCTTGTGTTGCATTCAGTAGAGTGGGAATATTCATTTTTACCCCTGCGCTAATCAACACTGTCCCTACTGTTGCACTCTTTGGAGTGGGAATAGTAATTTTTTCCCCTCTGCTATCCAACACTTTCCCTACTGTTGCATTCACTGGAGTGGGAATAAAAAATGTTACCCCTCCGCTATCCAACAGTTATTCTACTGTTGCATTCAGTGGAGTGGGAATAGTAATTTTTATCCCTCAGCTATCCAACACTTTCCCTACTGTTGCACTCTTTGGAGTGGGAATAGTAATTTTTCCCCTCCGCTATGCAACATTTCCCTACTGTTGCTTTCACTGGAGTGGGAATAGTAATTTTTACCCCTCCGCTATCCAAGACTTTACCTACTGTTGCACTCTTGGAGTGGGAGTAGTAATTTGTACCCCTCCGCTATCCAACACTTTCCCTACTGTTGCACTCACTGGAGTTGGAATAGTAAATTTAATTATTTTGCTATCCAACACTTTCCCTACTGTTGCACTGATTGTATTGGGAAATTTAAGTTTAAATCTTTTTTAATACTTTAATGTTTTAATTTATTAGAGAATTTTTTTATATTTTAAATTATTGATATATATATATATGTTTGTATAATTTTAAAGTTTTAAAATAACTTAAAGATAATAGTTTATTAATTATTTTAAAGTAAATATATATAGGTATAAATTATTATGTTTGTGTGTTTATCTTTTTTTAATTAAGTTTATTTGTTATATTTTGTTGAAATGTATATTAAATTTGATTTATTTTGTTAAAATTAATATGAATATTTAATATATTTAATATATATTAATTTATTTTATATATATATTTAAATCTATATTTTCTACATCTATATTTTTTACATCAATATTTTTAATTCGATATTTTTGTACTTACCTGTTTAGGTATGGGAGTCGATATTTTTGTAGTCGATATTTTTGTTTCGATATTTTTAACATCGATATTTTGAACATCGATATTCTATCAGTGAACCCTCAAATCTTTAATATAGGTCCCTCTTAAGTCAGATACCAAAGCCTTCAAATTGTTTCAGGATGCTGCATCAACTCATTTGGTTAGTAAGTGTCCCTCTAGAGTCAGATACAAATGCTTTAAATGACCTTCACAAGGCTGAGAGGCATGGCTGTACTGATCGTACCGGGCATTGGGCATTTCCCAGGGAGGATGGGGGCCGGTTTTGTTACTGGGGACGTTTTTGTAGCAGTTTTGAAAGCACTCACTGAGAGTTCCTTGTATATACAGAAGTATTCAGGCAAGAGTAAAAATGATAAGATTACTCCGGTGATTAATTTACCATACGGGGTTGCTCTGGCAACATATGCCAGGGCTGCTTTGGGTTCCCAGTCCAGCGCTACCGAGAGGTGTGGCTTCAACATATAAACTTGCATACTCATTTTTGCTATTTTAATGATGTGTGCTTGTTGTCCATAGGATACACACGTATTGCATTGCAGATTTCAATAAATATCTTGATTTTAATCGAAGTAGGTGATGACACCATACTATACATAGGTACCAGATGTCACAGGTAAAGGCAAGTGCCTTCAAATGCCTACCATTGGGGACTATTTTTAGAGGATGCAGAAATGTGTACCAGACAAATGTAGCTACTCAAAGTGAAGGTATCCAGTTGCTGAAGTAGGCTGACATAGTATTCTATACAGTGTAACATGTTGGGAGGGAAGCATCATTTTAGTGATATGTGAGCAGCCTAATGGATAAAGTGGGCTCATTAAAAGGTCCCTATCTGTGTGCATTTTTATATTAATGCCCTTCTTCTAGGGTCACTGATTATCTCATTAGCAGGATAGCTCCATTCAGAAGACTGCGGCACCGCTTGGTTTTTGCCACCCTTTCTCCTCTCCCTCTTGGATAACCACCACTTTTTGTAAACAAGATTCATCCGTTGTGAACCGTCGCGGCTGCTTCGTTCAGCCAGGACCAATCTACTGGTAATTCCCCTAGCCAAGAGGGCTGGCGGTCGAGCCTTCTCTTTGTAGAGAGCACACCTGTGGAACTCTCTCCCGGTAGCATTACACTCTACCAACATTCTTCTGAATTTCCGTAAACTGCTCAAAACGTGGCTATACACAGAGGAATATGGGCTTTCGGCTGTATCATTCCATGCATGGATCAGCCCTGGCATCCGGACACCTGTGGGTATTTGCTGCGCTTTAAACAATGAAACTGTCAAGACAGCCTGCAGCTGAACGGCTTCATACCAAATCAAAATAAGCGTCAATTTATTGTAATTTCTCCTTGCCAACTTTCCTGCAAACAGCACAAAAAAGACGTTTTGGCTGTAGAATCTTAAATGTAAAACATTACCTTTATGTTCCCCTCTTCTGCAGTTACATCATTATCCTCCCCCGACATTTCCACATCAAAATGGCCAAATGCAGCTACATTTGCTAATAAAGGAGATTTACATGAATCTTGCATAAAAAATAGAGTGAGACTTTAAATACTAAGGGGCAGATTTACAAGCCCCGTGCGCCACTTTTGCGTCACTTTTAACATGGGAAAAGTGACGCAAAAGTGGCGCAAGGGGCTTGTAAATCTGCCCCTAAAAGCTTAATGCTAATTGTGGGTCAAATTTCATGCGGATATAGAAAAGCACACACCTTCTAAGCAAATCAAAGATTTTTGATCCCTCCTTTTTTCAACCAATAGGAAATCTTCAAATATATTCCCAAAAAAATAAAAATAGGGCTTGCTTCTTGTGTTAAAAAACTGTCTGGTGGCATGCGAGGTGGGCTTCATCCAAATGTCTATATATTGTGTGGGGTTTTTTTGAACCGGAGCTTGCAGTTTGAATTGGCAAAGTGAGTGCTTCAAAGCACTTGCCATGCGAGGCAATAAGAATCGTCCTAAGAAATGTTTCCACGTTTTGTGCGTGTCTGTATCGTGATAAACTCCGCCCTGTAATCAAACTCGTTGCAAGTGGCACCTTCGCCTCTTCTTGGATGGATATATTGGTGCATAAGTTACTGTTATGTTTAAGGCGTGGGATCTCATGTCACTTGTGCTTAGGTAGGAAAGACATCTCTTCTAGCAGGAAATGGCGTTTACATGCCAAGCCTCCAGTCACGCCGTTGGTTTACCACAAGTGGGACCAACCTCGCATCTCAGCACATTAGTGTGAGCTCTTTCATCAGCTGTCCTTGGACCTGCAGTGCATTACACCCCTCAAGCAGCCTTCACTGGGTAACCAACAGCTGAGAAGCAGATTTTCATTCCCATATCATTGTCTTATTTCTCAACCTTTTCAGTAATTAAGCTATTTTTCTCTTCCATTATAAAATGTTGTGTTTTTATTTGTATTAGCATTCTCTTGCACTTGCCAAGGTATATTTTGTTTCTTGGCTCATCAACACAAACTTGTTACAGACGTGTTTACGGAATCCTCCTTTACAGGTAAGGAACACCCAAGATGCTACCAGCATGGGGCCATGAAGGCGGGGGGAGGGGGGACATGCCAGCTCCATGTAATCAGGGGTGCAGGAGAGGGACTTCTCAGATCTTCACTGCTTGTGTGAAGGATAAATAGGCACTGTGAGAAGTTGGCCTGGCATATGCTGTCCACTAATTATAGTGGGCACCTTGCACCAGTCCAAATCGACTCTTATGGTAGGTAGGTTAAAGACAACCTTATTGAAAGCTATCCTAGTGGTAGCTATGGAGAGCAGCCTTCAGGCTAAGTCTTGAAGGAATGTAAAGCAGCTTGTTTTACCAGTCTATAATCTCTTGAGTGACCAAATGAAAGAGCACCACACCAGGTATATATTCAAAATATATGTATTTATTACTAAACACACCCCTCTAGTCTCTTTATGAGGCTAGAGTTCGAAGTACATAGGTTATAAGATCTTAAATCACAGTAATAGCACAAATACACGTTTGGGCCCTAGGGGCGTACCAAACCATATACCAATAAAGTGGTATAAGAACCACGACTGAACTAGACACTAGGCCTAGAGCCTCTAGAAATGCTTGGACCACAAGGAACCACCCAAGGTAGTGACACAGGGGACCCACGGGAGACGCGTGCAGTGTAAATACACAACCGCGATACGCCGTTAACTTCTATGGAGAAAGTCGGGATCGGGAAAATAGAGGAAAGGGACACTTTAAAGAGGACTAGGACAAAACCCTTTGAGATCTAGGACTTTGAAGAGTCTCTACCCACGGGAGCACCGGAGTACTCGTGTTACCTCACCCAGGGAAGCCGGGTGCATAGGTGCCTTTCGGGGTCGGGTTTCGTCGTCGTTTCGAATGGCGATCTGCTGCAAAGTGCTGCTGGCGGCCAAGAGAAAAGTGTCCGGGTGGATCCAAGAGTGGATCGGAGTTCTGGTGAACCTGAAAGCAGAGGGGACAGAGTCTGGGTCACTAGCCAGTGACCAGGAAGGCGATGGACAGATGCCCACCGATGTCGAGTGCTTCAGGTGCGTTGACGGTTGTCTTGTTTCTGCAGCCACAAGGTCCAGGAGGCGTTGTCGGCAACCAGGAGCAGGATTCGGGCTGGTACACAATGTCTGTCGAGTGCTGCGGTGTCGGCGACCGGATTGGACCCAACAAGCCTTGGCAACGGCAAGTCTCGATGTAGCTGAAGATCGTCGATGGTGCAGACCAGCAAGGTCTGGGGAACTCACCCAGCGAGGGTAAGTCAGGGCAGGCCTGGAGCAACCAGGGAGTCCTTTGGTTTCTTTAGAAAGTCTTCTGGGGACCCACGAGCCGGCTGGCAAGGGATCGCAAAGACACCTCGGGCGGAATCACTCAACAGGGGCCCACGGTCACTCAGGACGGTGTAGGCCTCTGATCTTCGGAGGGATTCCTGCTGGAGGTTGGGACCACACGTGGTCTAAAGCACAGGTTCGTAGAACGTTGTGAAGGGGTTGCACTCGACAATAGTGCACGGTACCCAGGGGTCGCGGTTCCTCGTCACTCGTGGGGTCCACTTGCCTCAGCTTCGCTGGGGACTCACGATGGCCTTGGAGAAGTCAGGAAATCCACTTCTTGGGCTGCAGGGACTTCGGACTCCAGCGGGAGCGGCGTAGTTTGCGACCGTCGTTATCGTTTTTGGTGCCTGCCAAGCAGGGGAGTCACTCCTTGACCCCAAGGGAGATTCTTCAGTCCTCTAATCGTGATGTAGAGTGTCGAAGGTCCAGGATTCAGTTTCAAAGTTTAGTCCAGGGATATCTAATCTTGCTGTGGCAAGGGTTCCCCATTTTAACCAGTAAAACAGGGAGGGACTAACTCTATGACCCCACCTATGGGAGGGTCAAGGGAGGGGTGGCTACACCCACTTCCCTTTGTCCAGTTTCGCGCCAGAGCAGGGGCAGGTAGCCCCTGAGCTGGTTTGAACTGGCATATGCACAGAGGAGCCTTTTGCTCCCCCAGTGCAGGACTTCAAAGCACTCTAAGAGTGCACCCACCCAGCCCCAATACACATTACCCTGTCTGGGGAGGTGGTCACACCTCCCTGCAACAGGAAACCTATTGTCCAGGCCTCCCCTGCCGGAGTTTCGTCCAGCAGCAGGAGGCCAGACTTGTGTCTGTGGCAGCAGCATCCATTTTGTGATGCCAGGGCTTCAGAAAGAAGTTACCGGGTAAGCCAGAGTTAACATGTCTTTCCCTCTAGAAGGGTGGAATGCTACCCCCGCCACCAGGATTGGCGGGGGGTAGTATTCCAAGATGTTTGACACCAAACACGACATGTTTAGGTGCAGCCATTCCAAAGTTAGCATTTTACCGCGAGGATATAATGCGCTTAAGAGTATATGGTCAGGCTGCACTACAAACAGCATCAGAGATGGTCTCCGAACGCTGCAGAGGGGTCCTGCTCATGCAGGGGCACCCTCTCACATAGGAACCATGCACTCTGCCTTTAGGATTGATAAGGCGTGCCTTAGGAGTGACTTATAGGTTTATATGTGTGTATGTATTTAGTGATATAGGTAACCTATATCACAGTAAGGGGTGCATGCACCACCTTACCCAGGCTGCAGTAGCAGACCTGTGGTGTCAGTTTGGATGGCCTTCCAGGGGTGGCACAATACATGCTGCAGCCCCTGGTAGGCCTCTGAGGTACCTATGCCCTTGGTACATAGTATACCATATACTAGGGACTTATAAGGGCACTCCAGATTCCAATCAGAAATGTGCCTAAGGCACATGGAAACCTTTTTACAGAGAAAGCAGATAGACTGGGGCCCTGAATAGCAGGATCCCAGTCCAACTAAGTCATAAACCAGCAAAACACCATAAAAAAAGTGGGGGCAACCATATAGTCAGATTCCACCTTCCTACAGGCACATTGGCAGTGGCCATCTTGGAACAGTTTATCCTGACTTCAAGCCTGAATTCATTAGGAACAGAGCTGGAAGAGTTCCTGCTCAGAGTAGGGTCTGAGGAGCATGGAGTATGCCTGCCCCATAATGAATGTCCTTTCTGCACACGTAGCCGCTGACAGCCACCTCTGTCTGTCCTGGGCATGTGCGATCCTAAAGACAGACTCCTTTCCCAGCAGTCAATGCTCCAAAAGGTAAACATGCGCACATCTCCTGTGGGCTGATTGAAAAAGTGAAAGCAATGGCAAAACGTTACTAATACTCAAGCAGCAAAAAATAAACAAGGGGTCATATTTACGAAAAAGTGACAGTGCTGCGCAGCAAGTCACCTTGCTACGCCGCGCTGCGCCACAAAGAAAGGGCAGGAATGCACCGTATTTGTCTCTGCGCTGGTGCTCTTTTGGCTGCCTAGTTACATACAGGGTTGCTTTTGTGCAGGAAGGGGCACCATACTGCACAAAAACAACCCCAGGCAAATGTATCTTTCTTTGTGTGCTGCAGAATGCAGCACACATAGAAGAGGAAGTAACGAGGAGAAATAAAGTTATTTGTCCTTGTTACGCCTCCCCTGCAGAAGGTGTAAGATTTTGGTGCATTCCCAGGTTTACAAGTTCTTGTAAATCTGGAAATGCTTCAAAATCCATGGGAGTTGAGTGGCAACACCCACCACAACACCCACCACAACACCCACCACAACACCCACCACAACACCCACCACAACACCCATGGAATGCCGACCCGGGACACAGTAGCGCACCAAGTGATTTGTGCTGAATTGCGCTACTCCGAATTTCTGAAGCCAGTCAGAGGCAGTCAAAGTGGCTTTGCGTGTCTTCATAAACTGTTGCAGAGGTTTGCGTCACACATGTACTATGTTGCGTAGTGCAAACACACCAAGGTTCTTACTTATAAACACACTATAATGTATTTCAGCTTTTTTCAAGTTGAATGACACTTTTCATGCAATGGCTTGAATGGGCTAACCCAGAGAAACCATCGGCTGAAGGGGTCGGACCCAAAGCGCTGTTCAGAATATGTTTTCTGTCCTAGTGTTCTTGATGTTGGTCAAACCTATAACACCTTTCTAAGTGCCAAGCTACCTATAAGCCTACGGCTTCTAATTCTTTCAAACCGCTACTAAACAGATTTACACCAAACTACAAAAAGAGTCTATTCAGAGTAAAGTTCTAACTTCTGAACCACGCTTGGTCCAATTCTGTTTGTCCATTTTGGTGCAGAAGAAATACACTATAGCACTTAAAATGGAAAACACTTCTTTATTACCCCGCCTTCCCACCCGCCCTTCTTTCACTGCAACTCTCCTGGACAGACCTGCATGAAACTAGACAGGCCAAAATGCAGCGGAGTTCACTTAATTATGTGGGCTAAAATGCAGCTAAGTACACTTCATTATGTAGGCCAGAATGCAGCAAAATACACGTAAACATATTACAGATTTTGTGTAGATTGGTCATACAGCACCAATGCTATTATCAAAGAAAATGCGTATTTTAGTGGTAAGTGAAACTTAACCTCAACTACAGCACTGCTATTAGAGATTGAGCTGTAAATACGTTAATTTTAGGTGGATATCCTGAAAATATTGTGTGGAACCAATAGTCGTGGACTGACATTGCACAACATAGGTTTAAATCCTACAGATATCTCGCCATATCAGACTATGATATCCGAAATTATACACTACTTACACGAGGTGAAGGACTGGCACAACTCTGTCATACTCAAGACTACAGAAGTGATAATTTATGAATGTATTTTTTAAATCAAATTGCTAAAAAAAAGCTTGGAGGTAAAGATATACTGAAATATATAATTAACAGACAGTATCTGTACATCCAACAAGGGTTCTGCTGCTCTTGCACTAGAGCAAAAAAGAATTGATGGACGGAATGTTGAACAATGTTTGTCAAACACTCACCTCCAGTACAGAGATCTGGGCCTAAATTCATTGTTCTTTTGCTCACCACGCCACTGCAGTTTGGACCTATCCATATGCAAATCAATCTTGACCCTGCTCCCCATGGGAGTAGTCCAGCCCGAACTTCCAGGCCAGGTCCTCCATGGACCGGAAACAAGCATCCTAGGACCGGTTTTGGGGTATCACCCCTCATCAGCCAGGATAGCCTGAATCCAGTGGCATGGTGAACACGGGACCCACGTCTGGCCATCCCCGTCCCACTTAGGGTGAAAAATGCAACAAGCATTTGCAATGCAATAGTTCTCGCATTGGTGAAAGATAGAACTCTTGGTGTTAAAAAAAGGCTATGTTTTTTACTTTTTTTTGTATGCAGTGGAGTAATGTTTGCATAGCGTTATCAATGAAAGCAATCATGTCACATATATCATACAGCCAGACAGGCAGCAATCAGAACAGGCAATGTTTCAAACTGGCAGTCCCTGGGTGCCTGCGCAGACTGCGTTTGCTGGCAGATTATCTTTATGCAGCAAAAAAACTAAAGTAAAAAGGATTGTCATTTTCAACACCAAGATCTCTAGCTTTCACAAATGTGAGACCTACTGCATTGAAAATGCCGCACTGCCTACATTTAAAAAAAGCATTGCGGGAGAGCGTGTCCTGCCAGCAGGCAGGAGAAAACCATTCAAGAATATAGTGCTCGGAGGCTGTAATTAAAATCTACTGAGTAACAACACACATAACATGAGGTGTCCTCATGGGAGGTTACAAGAAGAGACTAGGCGGTGCTAGGGAGGGACTACTAAGCCTATTGACCAATGAAAAGCCACCATTTACAAAGGACAGTGACAGGAGTCAATTAAAAAGATGGGCGAAAAGTGGGTGGAGCTTCATGCCCATATCCTGAATACAGCATGTCTCGAAGAGACAGCGCACGCAACGCCTAGGCGAAACCTAAAAAGGACAATTAATGGACGATGGATTTAGCGTTCAGCATTCTGTCCATCAATTGTTCTTTTTTAAACTTGCAATAGAAACAGATTCAAAAGTTCCGCTGATGCGGACTATCAAAAGCATCCAGAACGTTGATTCCAGAGATCTATGAAAGAGAACAGATTACAGGTAGGACTGACTGCCAAGTCATGAAGGACACAAGTATATAACTTAAAATTTCCACTTTAAGATCCACAAAGAATGAGTGACAATCTTCTAAACACGTTGGTGTTTAAACAGGCAACCTGCTTGAGATTTCAGCCTCTGAAAAAGTTGACTCATCGCCCCCAATGGAACTAGAATCATGATTATTTTCAACCTCGAGTTGGGGCAGCAATTTTGTCTGTTATCTCAGCTTGGAGAGATAAAATCACCTTGTGTAAAAATGCAAGGCGGAATAAACTTTTTTCCCCCAAGGTATTCCCACAGAGGTAGAATGAGGGCATAGGTGTTAAAAAAAGCTAACAGTTACCTATGCATTCTGGTAAAATCCTAAAATATTCTCCTTAAATCATATCAAAGCACATTCAATGTAAGTTTTATTTAATTTTATTATTCAGTCCACTTTATTTTATTGTCATTTTTCCTCATCAATTTGGACCATTACTCAATGCAAGTCTGTGTTTCTTCTGTTTATTTATCCCATATGGTTGGATAAAAGTTCCTTATCATGCAAATCTTGTTTCGACTAAAAATCCATGAGGGTGCAAGCACATGACCGCTCTGGTTCTAGTTGTATAAGACTTAAATTCAAACAGCTGGATGTTCTGCGGTTTACAAATATGGGCTGATAGGGCAGGATCCATGGCAGATTTGAGGATAGCCATTAAGGATTAGTCTACGCAAGGACGGGGATTTAAATTATCTAGACGCCTATTACTTTTCATTCATCAAAGGTTTGCTCTAAAGAAAATGTTTAATAATCTACAGGAGGGTGTGTCTCTGCCCTTTACTTGGAGGGAGATGTGACAGAGAAAAGGATAGGGTTGTCATAGTCTTCATTCATCAGGCATATAATGAAGAGCTAGAGGCAGTGTAGGGAGCATAGGTCCATGGCTTGGGGCTGCCCCCCTCAAAAAAATAATCCCCTATGTCTACTGTTGTGGATCCGGAATGGAAACACTCCCCTTTCCAACGATACCTTTCCTGTTGAAATCAGTGCTTAGGGGACTGAGATATACACACAGCTGAAGTTGAAGAACCAAGTGGTGAAACAAAGGCTGCAGCAATGAAGGGAAGATATAGTAAACAACTCGTAGAATGACTTCAGAGAAGAACATATTCAGAATAGCTATTTCAAGGAAAATTCCTAGTTGACCAAGGTTGATCAATGCAAGGCAGGACAGGATGAGGTCGTAAGTCCTGAGGCCACTGCTGTCTTTGATCCATCCAATTACTTTTGCAGCACTGATAAGCACATTTTCCATAGTTCCAGTTATTAAGACGATCATGTGAAGGGAAAACAGGGATAGTAGCATTTCATCCCCCCTCCAAGATGCAACTCCACTTCTTGATATAAAATCCAGAGAGTGTATGTCCTTCAGTTTGGGACAGGACTATGTCTGACTCTGCAGTGATTTGGATAATGCAAATATGAGCGTCTATGACTTCCAACTCCGTGAGCAGAGCCTATGTTCCTCAACCTCCACCTCCCATGACATCTCTGCCCCTTTCTGCATGAACATAAATATTTAAAGCACCTGCTAGGACTGACCTTTCCAGCTAATTCTACCAGACTCCATCCGTTCTTTTAAAGCGAGGACAGTTGAGAAAGGTTTAGAATTTTCAGTAGCCTTAAATGACATGATTGGTATGGGCAAATTGATGTTGGCTTTTGATATAGTTTTTTCTACTCATCGTTCTACCCCAATACATAGATACTGAGAAACCTCAAGAAGAGAATTCTGAATGTATTAGCAAACTGACAATGTTTAGTGACCTCAACTTAACATAAGTTTGCTTCACGTATGCCTAATGTAGTGTAGAAAAACATGAAATGCATTAAGTTGCAGAAGTTTGTACACGCGGCTATTGATGAGTTGAACTTCAATCTAATTGAGATAATGTAAAAATAACCAATACATGGAGCCAGAAGTCTCTTTAAAGTAGTGTATGGAGTGGAACAATGAAATTGAGTAAATATTTACAGAGATCTAGAAGTCAATATGCCTGGCAGGTTTTTCTACAGAAGTGTATCGAGACAGTCAGGTGGTCCATCAGTTTTGATTCAATTTTTCCATGATAAGGATATCACCTAATGAAGTCTCACTTCTTTGCGGGCTATACGTGCCAAAAACACCGGGCCAGCATCTCATTAACGGAGCATAGCCCTCTTCTGGGACCTCATGGACTGTTACAAAAAATTAATTCAGACAAAAGATCACAAAATCTGCACGATGTACACGTGTTGGACACTTGTATTTGAAGTTTTTGTTATAGTAATGTTTGTGTTGAGATATATCAGGTATGTCTTACTGAATGTGTTTAATTTGTTGGGATTTGCTGCATATAAACTAATGGGCGCTGTGGAGGATATCAAATAATATGTCGCATCGATGGACAGTATTGGCCCTTTTCTCTGATTATTGACATTTGGACATAAGATCACTGACAGTCAGTTCCAGTGAATCTGTAACCAGTAAAATCCCAAATAACAATGGGGTAGAGTTTTCCTCATCAGATTGGTTTTTGGGGTACAGCCAGGCATACCTTGTACGCAGACTGTACTGCGGGTGATTGTGTCTGTGTGACAGTCAGATACAATTCCCAGGGCCCTGGCAGGAAACCTTGTATATTCCCCTCGGCAAGGGCTTTGAGACAAAGGAATCTAAGAGAGACAAATGGGGGGGATTTCTCTTGTTCTGTGTGGGCAACAGTTACCCTATAATTAGGGGGCACTGGTGATGTTATTATATTACTTAGAAATTTCTACAAAACATGTTACACCTTCTAAGCTAAACTGTAACAGCTTTTGATACCTAATTACAGAAGTCAACAGCAGAGAAGTGTCAAGTTTACACTTCCAGAGTGTCTGACAAGGCACTGTACCATGTGTGTGGCAATTTTATTAATGGTAGATCTGTTCGAGTTTCACACAAAATATAACAAGAAAGCGGATGATGGTGGATTGTGTGGTGAATGCGGTAAAGGTGTATTTGCACAGAAAACAATCTAGCTGCCTATGGCTTGCCCTCACTCTGTTATCAATAACTGTTGTAAGACTAACATTAAAGACAAGAGCACTGAAGACAATGACAGTCACTCTTTCATCCACAATCACTTCCATTTGTAATAATTCACGTAATATATGTAGAGATACACATCCATTGACGAAAATGAAAACTTAAATACATTTAGATTGTCACAGATCAGGGCACCCAATGTTCATTGTGATGGGGGGTGAGGGCATCACTCATAAGAACAGCATCAGTACCCCAAAAACTACATAATGTCCCACCATCCAGATCCTTCCACAGATGGTGAGAGTACTACCCCCTCAAGGCTGTTGGGTGTGGGAGAGGCGTCCCAAGCTTAGCTAATACCAGTGAGAAACCATTCGCATTGACCCACCCCATCACTTCTAAAAGGAAGCCTTGTGCTTGGCCTGCCAAGGAAACAAGAGTTTGGCTTGCATGTAAGATGTTTTTGTTATCGCTTTGTGCTCATTAGCAATGCCTGCGGGTGGTGGGGTGTTGGTTGGTGTTATTATGTTCCTGGACATCCTTTTTTCTTACTGAGGGCTGAGAAAATCATTATTGTCATGAGTCCAAGTCTCCACAGGTCTCTCCTGAGAATCCTCACGACCCTCTGCTCGAGTGCCCACGCCTGCCTGCGAGCCACAATCTGTTTAAGATGTTGCAGTTTAGTCAATTGCCCCTAGGAAATTCTATTCTATTAAAATGAGACTCAAAATCTGTGAAGTATTAGCTGTGCAGTTTAGATTTCCATTTCAAAGGAGAACAATGAGTCATTTTCTCAACCAATCATGCAACAAATAGCAAGACATCAGCCTGGATCCTACTTGCACGCAGTGCTTAATTTGAGCCGGTGGTTTCCGGTGCTTGCCAGCTGAACTTAATGCTCAACACCGGCACCAATGACAGTCCGGCAAATGGTGGCTCTGTCTGGCTAATTTGGAGAGGAGCACAACAACAGTGTTTAATAATTCAATATGCATTAAAAATGAAGATTACCTGCTTCCCATGCCAGTCAAATAGCTTTGGAGGCCTGGAATAGTCTGAACTGTCACACTTATAGAAGCGCGATGGTTAGTAGTTGTGTTGGTACTGTCATTGGAAGTGCTGTCAGGGGCATTGAGTGGTGCAAGCTGCAGAGGCCTCCTGACAAGGGCTGTGGTACTTCAGTCAATCAGTCAAATAGCTTTTATTTCGGTTTAAATAACCATAAAAGCACAGTTCAGACAATACAACAATATAAAAACATATATAAATTCAAATAATTACACTTCACCGGCATAAAAACACACAATTAAAATGGCTAAAAAGATTTTAGAAAAAATGTTCTTTGTTCATTCAAAGGTGTTAAAATTTCAATCCTTTCTTCTTTCGTACGAAGCTCACAAAGAATAAATATCTACTAATGCCAAACACTATCGTCAGTGACGTGTCAGTTTTCAAAATTCTTAATGCCTCTGAAAATTTCCTGGTCCCCAAACCTAAACACAATGGTTTGATCCATTTCGTTCTCATGAAGGCATATGCCGGGCAGAAGAATTAAACATGTGCAATATTTTCTCCACCATTCAAAGTGCATAAAGTGAATTGGTTCCCCATCAGCTATTGGGCTAAGAGACCAATTGGCTGTAATCAGGTTCATCTGGAGAGTGTCGAAATGAAACTTCATAAAGAGTGTCTTTGCTAATTGGGGGTGTATAGTATCCAAATAAGGCTCAAACCTTGAGCAATGGTTTAAAACTTAGAAATTGTGAGACTATTCTTCCCCATCTTAGATTAAGATGTACATTATTTAATAAACATTCCCAATAAACACCTTTCATGTCATTCTTGGAACGTGCTGTCCGTGAGGTGGGGTCATTCCAGAAATTACTCAGAATGAAATCTTGATTTGGGGGGAACATGGCGGCCAGCTAGCGGCAGGGCGCGGAGGCTGCAGGCATCGGAAGCCTTTCAGAAGCTTTTGCACTTGCATGAAAGCGGTAAATGGGAAACGTTTGACTAGGAACTGAAGCAATCACTCACCAACGGCAGGTAAGACGCAAGAGGAGGAAATTTGCTTTTACGCCATTTTTGACCCCAGCAGCAGCGGAGTCGGAGGTAGCGGCGGTGGCCGCGGAACAATCTGGCTGGGACTGTCGGGATCTGTGGTGGTCACGCGCAGCGCTCGAGCTCGGCAGAGGGCAGATAGCGGTAGCGCGAATTCCTTTCCAGGCTGGTGGGGGCAAGGGCAGCACAAGTACGGCAGGCTCCTCCAGGGAATCAGGAGGGGACCGAAAGGACTGTGAAAGCGCTCCCGCGGACACAGGTAGTGGGGAGAGGTCTCTGCAGGAGAGAAGTAGGGGAAACAAGGGGAGTGCTACCCGAGTAAAACATCTGAGGGTAAATTCAAGAGTGAAAGGAAAAATCCCCGGGAGGAGCAAGGTAACAGTTTGGAGTTAAAACCAAATGTAAGTGCAAAGGGGGAGACGGCAGCAAGTATTTTACAGCAGTCGCAGGAACAGTCACAGGGCCTTCATTAATCGACTACAAAAGCACGCAAGGTAACCCAGCCCAGGATATTTTAAGAGTGAGAAAATCTGCAAGTACCCGGACAGATGAAGCTGAGGTTGAGGAGTGGGTTAGCCCTAAGAGAGGGAAACCAAGGAAGGTAAGGGAGCCTCCCCATCATCACAAAGTAAAGGTTGCCCCTTCATTGAGAACCTTTTTTAAAGTAATGCCAAAAACTTTAATATTGAAACATTCAGGTATCTCTCCCCCAAAATAGTACCCTGTGGTCTTCAAAAAGCAAGACGGAGACTATTTTTAGCCCCAATAGGTTCCAAGTTTTGGCGGCCGACCCTCAGTTATTGGAGGGGATTACCCTGGAAGTGCAGATGGCGGATGTTGTGAGTCAGGATACAGTTGTGAATCTCCCACCCCCGCAGGTTGAGGTACAGAGACACTCACAATCAGGGGATAATGACCACAGTCAGACGTTAAGCTCTGATTTGAAGGTTGGACGGTCAATTCAGACAGCACCTCAGCCAGTCTGAGACTTGATTCAGCTGCTGACAACAGAAGTCAGGAGCAGATTTGAGATCTCGGAAACAAATCAGACTGAGATTAGGTCAGCCTGTGAGAAACTGGAAAATAAATTGGATGTCCTGGCAGCCAGAACCTCAGTACTTGAAACAACAATGAAGGAGTTAACCTCCCAAACTGAGGAAAATAAGAAAGAGATCACTCTGTTAAAGGAAAATGGAGTGGGCATTCAAGAAAAGCTAGAATCCCTGGGAAATACCCAAAGAAGAAAAAACCTCCGTTTGTTAAAGATCCCCGAGGGGGCAGAGGGGGATAACTTAAAAGAATTTGTGGTCAGATTGATCAAAGCAGGAACCCAAGTGGATTGCATGGAACAAGACCTCATGGCAGACATTCAGAGGGTCCATAGAGACCCGTTAAGTTAACCCCAAATAAAACAAAACCAAGGAAGATCTTAATTCACTTCCATACGTATAAGATAAAAGAAGAGATTCTGGTTAAGGCTCTAAAAATGAAATTGGTCACTGTGGATGGAATTAGCTTCGAAATAAGATCAGATGTGTCATCGATCACTGCAAACAAACAATGGGAGCTAGGGAAATTACTTGACCCTTTGAAGAAGCTAGGCGCCACTGCGCAGTTAAAGTTCCCCGCAACGCTGCAGGTGATGCGCAACAACAAAATGCAGACTGTTCGGCGGGTGGAAGATGCAGAGAAATTCCTACAGTCCATTTGAGAGGGAGGGATAAGTTAGAGGTTTCGGGGTAGGAAAATTGATCCCCTCTTTCATTAAATTTGTTACTATTTTTAGATATTGTTAGGCTAAGTAAACAATGCAAGTGGGTAAAAAGCGGTAAAAAGCTGCAAGATATTATGTATTCTTCCGACTCCAGGGGGGTCCCCATAGGCCTAGGTTTGGGCCATGGAGGAGGGGAAAAGGAGGATTCTCCGGGGTGGGTGTCACAGTGGGGTTTGGAAGGGGTAGGGGTCACTGGGTGGGGAGCAGTGGAAAAAAAATTAAAAATATATGTCCTTTTCTCCTTAGTATGGTTTCTTTTGCCCTGTGGGTAGAAAGAACTTGGCACAATCGATGAGAGACCAAAGTGCCCAGTTAAAGGTCCTATCTTGCAATGTGAACGTGCTAAGAGTCAAGTATAGGAGGGAAAAGATTCTACAATATCTAAAAGATGCCCCGGCACAGATCTTAATATTGCAGGAAACGCATCTAACGGACATAGAAATGAGAAGCCTTTTTAAATCTAGAAGCTGGGTCCAAGATCTTATTTGTGCCACCCAACAGCTAACTATAAAAGGAGATGCAATTCTGGTCAAGAGAAGCCCACATATCATAGTAGAAGACAGTAGAGTAGACAGGGCGGGGAGGTGGGTTATAGCTAGAATTAGGTGCTACCTTCATAAATTTACTTTGGTTGGAATTATGGACCTAATATAGATGATCCCAGCTCTTTTAGAGGATTACTCACGGAGTTATTAAGCTTTCCCGACCCTATAATCTTTCAATGTAGTGCTGGATCCTGATTTGGATCGTTCATCAAAGAGTAGAGCAATTCTGAATAGTAAGATGCGGGCCTTATTAAAGTCTTCTATGAAACAGCTAGGCTGGTTGGATATATGGAGAGATAAAATGGGTACCAAAAGGGGTTTTACTTTCAATAATAAAAAGTATGGCCATCAATCAAGATTAGATTTTTTTTAATAGATCAAGATTTGAAAAGATGAGCGAAAGATGCAAAACACTTAGGTGTACATGTATCAGACCATTCTGCAATAACCCTAGTTTTGGATCTGCCAGTTAAGTCAGCACAGAGGAGGTGGACATTGGACCGTGTTTTATTACTAGATGAGTTAGTGATTGAGAAGTTGAGTATTGAAACTCGGGAGTTCTTTGCGATTAATCTCGATAGTGCCCCACTGGGGGTTGTATGGGACTCCTACAAAGCTTTTTTAAGGGGGTATATAACGTCTTTACAGGTATTCAAACAGAAGAAATATAGAGGTGAAGTAGAGGAAATAGAACAGAACATCCAGCGGTTGGAACAACAGTTATTAGCTTTGGGGGTCAAACAGGAATTAGGGTCCATACAAACATCTCTCCAGACTCTCAGAATGGAACTAGCCGGGGTGATTGAAGAGAGATTAAGAAAAAGGTGGCAAGTGAGTAAACTCGCACACTTTGAATATGGGGAAGGGTGTGGAAAACTCCTAGCCTGGAAAACTAAGAATGATCAGGCAAAAGGGTTTATAAAAGAACTTAGGTGTGAGGTATCTGGAAACCCCCTTACGATCAGTGAAGAAATAGAAGAGGCCTTCCATAACCATTTTGAAACGGTATACCAGGAGGGATTAGAAGTTACGGAAGAAGATGTAGGGGCCTGACTGGGTCAGGATGTCCCGTGTAAAATCAATGAAAGAGATGATGGTAACCTCAATAGTCCCATTATAGGGAGTGAGATCAGGAAGGCCATTATGGCTGGGAAGTCTGAGAAAGTGGCAGGGCCAGATGGGATACCGGCTGAGTTTTATAAATGTGTGAGCAAGGTTTTTATCCCAGTAATGGAGAAGCTGTTTTCACACATCTTCGAGAAAGGAAGAGACATGCCAGCATCCTGGAATGAAGCTATAGTCACGCTGATCCTGAAACCAGCAAAACCGCCCAATGCTTGTGACTCTTACAGGCCCATCTCGTTGCTTAATTGCGATTATAAGATCTTCGCCAAACTTTTAGCAGAAAGGTTAAACGGGGTGGTCGGGGGCCTTCTACATGAGAATCAAAAAGGTTTTGTCCGAGGGAGGGGGATCCAGGATTTAACTTACAACTTAATTGGGGCAATAGACTTAGCCACACTCCATAAAATACCCCTGGCTATTATCACCTTAGATGCCACAAAAGCCTTTGATAGGGTAAATTGGCCCTACCTCCTGAAAGTATTGAGGCTGTGTAATCTGGGAGAGAACTTCTGTAGGACTGTGGATCTGATATATCAAACCCCCACAGCTAAGGTCTTGGTGAATGGGAATTTATCTGCCCCTTTCAAGATTTCGAGGGGAACCAGACAAGGGTGTCCCTGTCTCTTCTTCTTTTTAATTTATATATATATATATAGAGCCTTTAGCTGTGAAAATTAGACAAGAAGATAAAATATCCCCTTTTAGACACAGCAGCTGGGAGAAAAAGGTGGCCTTGTACGCCGACGATGTAATGGTGTATACCTCAGATCTGTCCACCCCGGTCCCTATGTTGTACAACTTGACTTCTCAATTTGGACGTATTTCAGGCTATGAAGTGAACGAAACAAAAACAGAGATGATGGCCTGGAATATGAATGCACAACAAGGGAATATTAAAACTGAGATGAGATATCTGGGTCTCACAAAACATCGAGAGAATCCCAGAAATAAACTTTAAAACAGTTAGTAAAGAGATCTGTAAGTCATTAGCAAACTGGTCATACCTACCGTTGACAATTATTGGAAGGGTGAACTTAATAAAAATGATGATCCTCCAGAAACTCATCTTTATATTTCAGAACATCCGATTGGTTTTTAGAGAGGACTGGCTCAAGAAACTACAGTCCAAGATAAGTAGTTTTATTTGGGTCTCAAAAGGCACACGGATCTCGTGGAAAAAGTTGCGCAGAAAGAAAAATAAGGAGGGTCTGTGTCGACCAGATTTATCCTATTATGCATGGGTTTTTCTCATAAGGAATGGGAAAATGTTATTGAATGAACCGGATGGTTCAGACATCAGGAAAATGCTAAAGGTGATACTATTAGATGTGAAGGGAGGGGAGCAGGGTTTCATCTTTAAATTCGGAGATCCTAGATACTTTAAAAAGGTGCGTCTCAAGATTCTGCATGGCTTAGCCGCTACGTGGTATAAAATCAGAAAAGAGTTTAAGATCAGCTATTACAGTGCGTTAGCACCAATATGGGATGCTCCTGGCTCCCCGGAATGGACAAAGGATACTCTAGCGGCACCCCTGAGGGAAGCAGGAGTGATGTGTTGGAAACAGCTAGTCGAAGATGGAATTCTACTTTCTTGGGATAAGTGGTCAGAGATCACGGACAACAAAGTATCCAGGTTCAAAAATCTCCAATTGAAAAGCTGGCATCAAGTAACTGGAGTAGACAATGGCTCTCCAAATGATGAGGAAAGTCACGAGAAAGAAAGAGGTGGCAAACCTATACTGGCTTTTGATTGACCTTTCAGAGGGTGCCTTCAGACTGCTGACGGAGCTGTGGGAAAAGAGCTTGCTGGGGATCCAGCTAGAAGACTTATGGCAAGTATCTTATAACATCTTGTATTCCACGGTGCAGGCTGCAAATTTAAAGAGAAATCACATTTTTTGTTTATTGGACACCTTTAAATCTCTCTAAATTTGGGAAGGGTGTCACCCCGAAATGCCCTAAATGCGCCCAAGAAAAGGTAGATGATATACAAATGTTTCTGGATTGTCCGGTGATACAACCCTTCTGGGCAGATGTGAGTAATAGTATTTCTATAATACTCGGAATGGAACTTCAGGTAAGCCTAGTCTCGGTTTTCTTTGGGGTTCGGGCACAGTAAGAATCTTTATCTGCTGATAGAAACAAACTAATGTTTATTTAGTTGTACTTGCCCGAAGTGAAATCTGTAAAAATTGGATAAAAAATGTTCCCCCTATTACAATAGATTAGATTAATTCTGTGAAATACACAATCAAGCTAGACAGGTCATCACCAAACAAGAAGAAAGATTTTTGGTTACCATGCGAGAATTGGCTTAAATCTGATGTGAACATACCCCTATGATTATGCCTTTACATTGTGATACTTCACCGCTCCGGTTGTTCTTTGGACGACGCTGGTAGGGGGTCAGAATAAACCACGAAAGGAGAGGTTCTGTGTAAAGTGCACCACCTTGGGCTTCAAACAGAGATCTCTGGATGATGCCGAGCGAGGGGGGCCCCAGAGTAATGCCAAATATTTCTGTTTTGCTTAAAGGGGAATGAGGACTAAAAAAAAAAATAATAATTACTCCGGCCCAGTTTACTGAACCAGGTCTGTGCACCTGGCGGAACCATAGAAAAGTGTCCTGGCCGTCGCGATCCAGGAGCTCCCTCAGACCATGGTTATAGGGACTAAGTTCATGTGTAAACCAAATCTTTATCCAGAATAGTAAAGGTCTCACAGCAGCTAAGTGCTCTAATCTCCTGATGCCAGTATCATAAAATAATGGGATCAAGGGTGTATTTTGGGGGAGACACAGTAACCTCTGTGGTATTTTATTTTCTCCTACAATTAAAGGACACAGATTGTCCCCACCCCACAATTCTGCCCCACAAAAGGCGGCTGTTTGAGCCCTGTATCTATAAACGTCCAATGTTGGAGACACTGCTTTACACTTGGTAGCCTATTGCATTTTTACAATCGACATGGAATTTTAAAGCAAAAGTGCATTTGCTTTGTTAATGTGAGGTTTCCATGACAGTTTTGCGTCAACTCTGATACCAAGATAACTAAAGTTCGACACATGTTCCAGTTGATGTTGGCCAATGGTCATATTTTCTTGAAATCCTTATTCACTCTAATGGCCATATATTTGGTTTTAGTACAGTTTATTTCAAGGCCCTTAATGCTACAATAGTTGCTGAAACCATCCAAAAGGCTTTACAGCCCCCTTTGGATCTGCAACAGTAAAATGGTATTGTCAGCAAACATTAATGCAGATATGGGAACCCCATCTAGTTTTGGAGAATCATGGCTGCACTTCTGTAAATGTTGAATGATGTCATTAACATATAACGAAAAGAGGGTAGCTGCCAATACGCAACCCTGCCTTACGCCCCTCCTAATAGGAATGGCATCGATAAACTCGCCACCAGGGCCCAAACAAACTTTAGCATGGTTATCTTGATGGAGCTTAATTATCTGGGTCAAGATTTCGTTAGGTACTCCTTGTCTGCTCAATGATTCCCATAAAGATTCCCTTGGTACCAGATCGAAAGCAGCTTTCAAATCAATGAAAGCTACATGCAAGTGCCCCCCCTTCAATTTAGCGTATTTCCCCGCTATACACAGGAGCCTAAAAACATGGTTGATCGTACTCACTCTTGACATAAACCCCGACTGACGAGGCTAAAGAATATTGTTCTCATCTATCCAGAGGCTGAGTTTGTTTCAAATCTGTTTTGCATAAACTTTTGCAAGTTGTCAAATAAACTAATAGGCGCTCTCTTGAATTCCGCCCTGGTGTTCCACACTAGTCTACGTTTTTCACCTTGAGGGCCACTATTAATCTTCTCTTAGCTAGCTGGCAATCTTTATTGTATGAGGGGATGTTAGATGAGCCTCTGGGTGCGCCTATATTTGTTTGAGTCTAGGTCAGAAAAGGTTTCATGTTCTCACCAAAGAATTGATGATTTGTACTATCGGTATATCAGGTGGAGAGTTACCAGCGAAGGGAGAAAGAGCGTCTGAAAAGGCATTATAGATATCAATCATTGAATCAACTTTGCTAGCAATATGAGGCCATCTAACTGTTCTACCATTGTTACCAATCGTCGGTTGGACAAGATTGATTGTAAGTTCAATAGCCCACGCCTCAAATAGCCTCCCTGTCACAGTCAAACACAAAGAGAAGTGATCACTTCCTTCCCTATTGTGCACTTTGGAGTCATTTAGGTTACCCCAATGTGCGGCACTCGCCAGTATATAGTACCCCTATGTGCGCGCTTTTTGGAATGGTCCATTGTGTGTTGTGCGGTACGAATATCTGCCATCTGAATGCTTTTGAGTTCTTGGTGCTCCACCGGCCTCTGCTCTTCGGCTCTGCTTCCTTCCTGTGCCTGTCACGTGCTGTGAATCCCCTGCGAGTCGATTCATCTTACCTGCCCCGTAGGCATCAGAGCCGTCGCCACTTCCTGCCCTCCTATTGACAGATACTCTTTCGATTCTTGTTCCTATGTTCTGGTTGTTCATACTCAGTCGTTTGTTTACATTTAGATTGCCCGGGCTCTCCATATTGTTCATATTAGTTGCTCGGTTTGCTTGCAATCTCTAAAAGTGGGGAAGTGATTGTGAGCCCTGCTCAGATGCTTTGGTAACCTGATCCAGTCCTGCATACATAGTGGTAGGATTACTAATTGCTCCCTCGTGACTGACCCCTGCATTACTAGTTTGAGCCACCAACTTTACAATTCATTTCTTTAGTTCTTCAACCTCTTTGATCAGAGCATCCATTCTCGAATAGAGCTCTGTCGTCATTGGATTAGTATTAACAGGGCCAATCAGAGGGCAGACTCCTGCTGGAATTTGAGTTAGGTGTTGCTGGTTACTATGTTTATTAATGTTGGTTTTATGAGCTATAGAATCGATTTCGGCGCCTCCTGGCCCTTCTAGAGAAGCTGGCGCTTTGTATCTCTTGAACGATTTATGGAGATTACACCGCCGGCCCCGTCCACATTTTCAGCACTTTTTAGGTCTTGCCTGAGCCAGCGCATGCGCTGCTCGCTCTGGCGAGACATTTAGTGAGTGGGCTTTAAAAAGCCCGACCACAGCTTTTTGGCTGGCATAGAGCGTGCGGTTACGCGCACAATGACGAGCGGAGGCGCCATCTGGCTTTCCTCTCTCGTCATGGTGCGTGCACACCACTCGCCAGACGTGCCTCCTTTTTTTTTTTTTTTTAACTTGCAGCGCGAGAGCGCGCTTGTTTCATGTGTCTGCTGTTTGTCTGCTGCATATCTTGCTCTTCTGCCCTTGTATCTACACCCTTCAGCATGTATCAGTGTCTGGATGTTTTTATCAGTATAATTGGCAGCCCGTTATCTGCCTTACAATGCCTGTCAGTCTGTCTCTGTTTATGTTTCACTATCTTCTTATCTCTGTGCGTATTTCGAACTCTTGCTGCTGCTGCTTTCTGATTCTCTCCTTCTTTACCGTTCTATGTGTCACATTGTGTTCTTGATTGTTCCTTTCTCTCTCTTCTTCCTTCTCTCCTCTCAATTGACGGTTATCTGCCTTATCTCTCCCCGTTTGCCCTTCTCTGCCCTATGACGATAGAAAGTAACATAAGGAACACCACTTGGGTACAGTGCATGGACTTCCATGAACACGGGGTGGGGGCGGCGTCTCTATTACATAGAGAGACTGTCGCTTCCCTTACACAGAAGGCACCAGGCTTCCCCTGACACCAAAGATTGGGGGGGGGCACTTTATCCAAGCTGCAGCTCGCCCCTTGGATCCCCGTGTTCACTTTTGCAATGCAAGAGCCGTGCCAAGAGTAAACAGGGAGGGTCTGCGTCACGTCAATGCGCAACATGGAAATGCTCTTGTTTTTTTGCAGATTTATATAGCGCAAACTCGACCCGACGGTATTGGAGCGCTTTACATGAGAGCTAGTTGCATTGTACAAGGACGCATTTTAAGGAGCAGATGTAAATTGCAAATACGTGTGATGCATACACACAGAGCCCTGTCTCATTTGCACTATTTGGAATAATCTCACAGGCTTCCCTATATTTGCAGCGCACGGTGCTCCTCCCCTTACTGGGTTTGTGCAACAAAAATATACCAGTACATGGTAAAATTATTAATGATGTGATTACCAGTCAACGTAAATTTATCCAGTGTTACATCTTAATTTCTAGCAATGTACTTTTGATATTAATTCTGATTAACTAGTCTTTTTTTAAACAGTTTTGTTTTGGACAAACACATATTGATCTCGATATTAGAGAAAGGTATACAGTCACCCAGTTAGTGCACCGAGGGATCCACATAGCGTTTCATTACTTTTCGTACAGTTGTATGTTTTTACGCAAGACGCCGGCGATTTTAAATCAAAAGGATAGCTGTTATACTTAAGGTAGCTCGGTGGGTTTGTGCTTTTGGTACAGAAATTCGTACCTCAACCGACATGTCACTGATCCGAATTTCGGACAGGCCCACTCCGACTATCATCTGTCAGGGGTTGAAAAAATGAGTTTTATTAGATTAGACAACAGCGCCAGCAAGTTCTACTGAAAACATTGCCTTAAATCGGTTTAACACTACTTCTAGACTTATAACTACTTCCTGCATGCTTTTAATTACTGATACATTTTCAGAACCCCACGATGAAAGAGTAGAAAGCTTTTTAATGTTCTATATTAATATTTCCTGGAGGTTTTCTCACTTTTTTATGCACTCACGGTGGTCGGACTGGGTGGTGTAATTTTATTATATGTTCACACTAGGCTGGATAACACGTCCATTTGCTGCGCTCCCAAGCCGTGTCAACAGCCCCATTATCTTAAAATAAACAAATCCCTTCAGTTAGATTAATGCACGCTTCTCCTCTGCGAGGAAGTGGGGGCGCGCTAAGGTCTGTTTACCCTTACAGTGCAAAGTAAATGTGTTTTGGAAAGGAAACCTCTGGCCATGCCGAAGACATATGTATGCATGTTCTCTCTCTCTCTGTCTGTCTCCTCCATTTCGCACGACAGGCTACCCATGTATCTATCTGTCTGTCGGCATGTCTGTCTAGCTTGTCTTTTCATTCCTATTTCCAGTGCTTTTATAGGTGGGTGCAGGCAGTGCTTTAAATGGGCCGGTGCTGTCCGGTACGCAGTACCAGCACTTTTTTTATTTTGAGAGGGGGAGTACCTGCACTTCAAGAAACACGTAATACTTTTATTTGGAGAGTACCGGCACTTCTCAGAACCAAGCAGGCACTCTGTTACACAGAACCTGCACTTCTATTTTTCCACTTCAAGCACTGGGGGCAGGTGCAATAACCATTTATTTTGGATTGCCGCAGCCAGTGTTGTTATCACCATTTAATTGGGCACAGCGCCAAGTGACAACTATATACTATTTGCGCGCTTTATAAGTAAGAATAACATCACACGGTATTCATCTTTTTGTTTCTCCCCTTTTCTGTCTTGAATGTCTCACTCACACAGACCCCGTGACTTTCTGACTTACCTGTTAGCCTTGCACTATGAATGCTTCATGGCAGAAAGCAGCATTTTCTAGAGCTGCAACTCTGGTAAAGTTTTAGCACGTCTTCCCCATGCGAATGATCTCTTGGCGCTAAGACAGCACACGACAAACCCACTGGGCGTCCCACTACTACTTCTTTGATTCTGTGACAGCTGTGACGTAATATTTCTGTGAGTGCTAATTTACAAAACAGACTTGAAGAGATGCACAGATCTGTGCTGTGAAGGTTTGTTTCCTTTGATTATCAGTGCTCAGGTCCCTGTTTCATAAAGGTGTTCTGCGCACTGTAATGGGTCAGCTAAGCCTAAGTGTGCCCAGCTCCCAAATAAACAAGTAGGAACCGGGTGCACTGCATACCTACGCAGACTTAAGCTCATACCCTACGGGCAGCTGTGTAACCTCATGTCAATGCTGTAAAGCAAGCACTGACAAAGCCAATAGGTCTGGTGTTGGCTGTGGATCTTTTGCCTTTACCAATGCTTAATTTGTGAATGTGTGTTTGAGGTCGAGCCTATTAGACAGCACATATGCTCAAGTGGTCAAGAGCTTCTTCTACCTCAAGCTCACAGCTGTACTCAAGTGCTGCTATGTAAAAAAAATATTGTAAACAATTAAGCAATTAATCAAACCCTGTTTGGTACAGCCGGATACCACAGTGCCCATCCATTTCTGGTGCTATGCAGCAGTTTTAAGATCTAAGAGTTTTTGCTGGGACAATGACAGCACCAATACACTACTAATCATCACTCTGTTGAACGTGTGACAATTCCAGGCCCCCAAAGCTATAACAAGCATTTGCAATGCAATAGGTCTCCCATTTATGCGAGTTTGCTACTGGCATTGTAATGACAATGCCTTTTATTTATGTTTTAAAACCAAAACATAAATGAAAGGCATTGTCATTTACAATGTCAATAGCTCGAACTCGTGTAAATGCGAGACCTATTGCATTGCGAATGCTTGTTAAAAAGTGACTTTAGGGGCAAAATCAAAGTGTGTTTCTTGTTTTTGCCACCTTCCTCTTGTCTTTTGCAGCCTCTGTGGCCTTTCTCTTACCCATGCTGGCAAAACCAACTGTTACATAGTGTCCGTATTTATAGCACCGATGTCATCTACAATTCTCCTTTGTGCTGTGCTTGGACAGTGTTCAAATTAATAGAAATGCTACCACCGCAGATACAAAGTAGCACACTGAACAAGAAGAGCAAAGTCAAGCGGCGCGAACGTGGCACCAAAAAACACGTTCTGTGAAGAGAGTTTATCTCCAGCCCAAGATCACACAAAGAAAGTCCGGTTTCGTTGGAGAGAGGACAACAATAGCCTTTAAACATCTCAACTTTAACAATGACCACGTGACTTGCTCCAGCTCGGGCACACCGCTAGCAGCTGGACAAGCCCACCACCACCAGTTCCCGGTTCATCAAGGTAGTTACCGTCTCAGAGGGTGTACTGTTAGTAGGACAGGGAAACTGTTCACCTGTTTGCAAGTTCTTCCTTCGGACCGATGCAGAGCCAAGGGGGGAGTGGAGGCCTTGCCCGGCCCTGCCCAGCCTTGCCTCTTCCTGGCGATGACGGGTGCAGGACGAGCCTGCTGGGGGAGATAACGAGGCGCCTTGTCCTGTCCTCCCCCGTGGCGATGACGAGTAAAGGAAGGGCCTGCTGCGGGAGATAACGAGGCGCTTTATAGCGTGGTGGAAACTGCGGAGGCGGCTCGTGCCAGGCCCCTCCTCCTCTGAACCTGGGGTGTCTAGTCAGTGTAGTTTCCTTCCAGTAAGTGCACACACAGTCCTCCAGCTCTCAGCGGCCCTGGTGCTTTTTTTTCTTTTTTTGAAATGAAGCACTGTTGCACCGTCATCATATTTGCTAAGAAGCTTTAAGGGTGCTCTCAGCTGCCGTGCCACCTGCCTGGCTGGCATCGACTCTGAAGCAATTTGCAACAGAGCATACTACAAGCTATTTCTTATTCATTTTGATTACTTGTAATGTATACTTCAGCAGCTCATCCGACAGGTTTTATTCATCATCCTGTTTTTGCCCCCCATGTCGGAGGATTGGAATGGTCTTAGGAGTTATCACCTCCCTACCTTTCTTCCACTTAGGAGAGCTGAGTTGTGCTTTATTTTCCGATAGTACATTGGGCAAAGTTTGCCTCTTTCTGAGCTGTGCCGTCTGAAAATGAAGCATTATCGCACAGAAATATCAGGTTAAATGAATTCACTGTACGCCCTGCAGGTGCATAAAACATGTGCTTTGTCTGCACTACACCAGCAAAGCCCATCATGATATGGGCCCAGGATCACTGAGTTAAGATACAGTTTCTGACACAGTTTTGGGCTGACTCTTGTCTTAAATAGTTGCAGTGCTGCACCAGTGCTATTTTACAACCTTCAACAGTGGCAAATGGGTGCTCCTCACAGGACTTACAAAACTGTGTGCTGCCTTTAATGACTTGTTGCAGCGTTGGTTGACATATATAACAAACAACAGAAAATAACATCATAACACAACACAGTTAAAACATAACAGGGCATAACAAAACAGGAAAAACAAAAAGCAACACCACAACCACACAAAATAAAGCAAAATAAGTTAAAAGTGCACAAATGCAGTACAAAACAAAAACACCAACACCACAGAAATCGCCACACAATATATATATATATATATATATATATACACACAAACATTCATGTCAGACATTAACACTCCCAGAATCCTGCTTTCTAAATACATTGTAAAAAGGTGTTTGCATAAAGCACAGCCTTACCTAACCACCAATGACAGAGTAGTGCCAGGCAAAAATGTTTGTGATACGGGCTGCTGGGTGTAGTCCAATGCTGAACTATTTATCACTTTAAAAAGCAAGCATTGGCATAGCCAATAGGTCTCGCCTTTGGGACCTTATACATGTTTAGCCAGAGCTATTGGCTAGTGCTGGTGCGAAGGTGATGCTGAGTGATACTTAGGTGGTGCTGAGTGATGCTGTAGTTGTGGTGCTGCCCTGGTGCTCAGGTGGTGCTGAGTGATGCTGAGTTGTGGTGCTGCCCTGGTGCTCAGGTGGTGCTGAGTTGGTGCTTTGCTGAGGTGATGCTGCGCTGATGCTGAGTCATGCGCCCGGAAGCAGCTGGAGGCAAGAAGGACTCGACGTCTGATTGGAGCACTGTCAGACAGCATGAAAACGAATGGGAGCTATCAGCGGGAAACGTCGTTTACAACGCGGTGTTTACACCGCACGACCTTTACCACGCAGCCATTACAACGCAAGACATTACAATGATGGCGCTCTAGGTTAAGGAATAGTGTGATTTTCTATTCCAACACCTTCCCTACTGTTACGTGGGCTGGAGTTGGAATAGAAAATCATATTAATCCTCAATCCAGCGCCCTCCAACGCAAGTCGTTGTAACGACTTGCGTTGTAAAAACCGCGATGTAAAGTACCGCGATCAAAATGATCGCGTTGTACTGTCATACATTCCTATCAGCCGACGTACTTAACAGTGGCTTCATGGGGAGACCTATGGGGTGCCGCAGGGGATTGGAGAGCTGTACAATTACTACACACTGGGTCATGCAGTCTGGTTCAGGAATACATGCTGCCTCACAAAACATTTATGGACATTTTCCGAGGCTTTTTAATGCACAGACAGAAAGACAAGTGCCTTGATGCAAGTCAACAGCACTATAACATTCTGTGTGCGCCTGCATCAGTGGAGTATTAAACAGCCTGAAGAATCAGTGTTAGGGGCAAGTTATGCTTAAAATAATAAGATGACAGATTGAACACACCTCCCGCTGTGAGCTTGTCACTGAGTTTACAAAAGCCCAGTTATTTGAGCAGTGCATGAACCTTGCTGTATGCAGTTCAGGCTGTCTCCGAAGCACCAGAGCAGTAGAGATCTGTTCATGGACGGCGACCCTTTAATGCGCTGTATTGTAGCCCGGCGGGGTTCTCTGGAGACGTTCGGCACGTGCTTCCAGTAGAGAAGGTGCTTGCTTCCCGTTGGACTAATGAACTATGTTTAAGTTGTTGGCCCGACACTAGACAGCGTTATTATATGGGACAACAGTTTCACATACTGGCCTATTTGTGATGTCCAAAGGGCAGAGAATTCAATAATATGTAATGCAATATATACACATACGTGTTCAGGTAGGGACAGTTAGTGACAGTCTAATGTGCACAAAAGGCACTTTTCCTTCGAAATAGAGAGCATGTTCCCATATCAAGTAAAATATTGAACTATTATCGGCAATATACTGTGTTCTAGCGCAGGTTAGAAAAAACTCAAGGTGCCATTCAGTTAAAACCCAGACATGTGTTCAATGATGCTAATCGGTATGCATGTTTGTTGCTGCTTCCCTTAGGTTACATGAGATCATGACCAGCATATAATGTTTTTAGAATAACAGCGTAAATAAAAGTGTCTTCACAGCTTGTGGTCTTAGATGCAGTAAGCATTTGCTGCCTTCCTAACACAACAAGGTTTAAGATTCAAGTTTATGAATTTCAGCATTCAACGAAGACGGACGGTGCAAAGCCAGCTTCCCACACCTCGCCATAAGTCAAAAGTTACAATTTCAACCAAGCATCTTGTCAACGCCGTCATTTTACCATTCCTCACTTTGTTTCGTTTCACCAGTCATACATGTGAATCCCTTGCTATCCTTGTGCTTTTAAAGGAAAGGTGGCACAGTCTAACTACTTTACTGTGGCTGCCGTTTCCAGTACAAAAAGCCATGTCCATGGTGCACTGCAGGCCGCATGTATAAGATATATACCTGCATTGGGGACGAGCAGAGGAAGGGGGGAAACCAAGGCTCAGAGGAAGTTCCTTGGAAGGGAGGGGGGTGTCAGACTGCCCACCTTGCCAATCCGAGCCTGGGTGGCACCCCTCTACAATAATCACCACCCCCACCCACATGTCTTCTGATTGCTCAGTGCCGGCAGAGAGGCTTTGTGCTCAGAAAGTCTCTCTACGTGCCCAAGATGTCCTGCAACACCATAGCGGGAAGTTGCCCTCTCTATTGTAAGTTGATACACTTTGCAAATGTGAACTGATCTTTACATACTCATGCCTCTCAACCGGTGTTTGAAACGGAAAAATAGACGTGCGAGTAACCTATACCAGAGTACCTACTTGCTTCTGTAAAGTGCCAGTACTCTCCAATTAAAACGATTGCACTTCTGCTGAGAAGTGCAGGTACTCTCCCTCTCAAAATAATAACTTGGCACCGGGTCATTTAAAGCACTGCCAACGCACCCGTCTTTGAGGGTGACACACTGGGGGAGGGGGTTTGGCATCTGCTAACCTCCTTACTTCATCGAACAACCAACCCTGCCGGCCCTACGGGCCCCAGTCTTCCTGTTGCTTCTGCGGTCTGCCCCCACACCTGCCCCTACACCCCGAGGCTCTGACATCAACCATAGCGCTCTGGGAGGCCTGCCTACGAACAGCTTCACAGACAGAGATAAGAGGGGGATGCGGAGGCCTCGTCTCACATCAATACTATTTTATAAAACACGACTTAGCTAGACTTGATGTTTGTTCAGCGGTTCAGATGAACACAAAGAATAAATAAATCAGCATTATCTGATAAAAATGTTTTAATAATGTTCAGTGTGCTTTAAAAGCGGGGCTTCTAATAGTCCAGGAAGGTAAAATAATTAATGGTTTACAGCGATACACCACAAAGACTGAATGAAGAGCTTCCTGAGGAATACTGAGCCAGGTAAAATGGCCTTTGCTTTAACCGCGGTTCGAATTCCACCGCGGTGCGGCGGTTTTAATCAGCGGGCGGGGCTGCGTCGGCCAACGGACGTGCGCAGCACTACGGAGGTAGTGCTCGCGACGGCCGTTGGCCGACAGCAGCACTTAAGGGGTGCAATCAAACACAAGTTTGGCAGAAGCATAAACCGCCCATTGTTTATGTTTCTGGTCAGGAGAATTCCTTATCCGTGCTAAAAAGGTGAGGGTTACTGTACACACACAGATGAGTTTCTGTTCACTGTACAAAGGCATGTTGAGCACTTACCTTTTTTTAAATCCATACCGACTTTCACCTCGTCCTGCCGCCCACACGCTGATCTTCTGCTTTATGAACTTCTAGCGCCATCCAGTGAAACTATGCGGTACTGCGTTGAATAATGTGTTTATTGCTTTACGTTCTCTTCAATAAGTCTACGTAAAAACTTCTCACGGAATAAACAAGCATTTGCAATGCAATAGGGCTCGCATTTACGCGAGACGTATTGCATTGCAAACGGGAGTGTAGGGGTGCGAGAAGGCATGAACAACGGGAGTGGGGGGGCGGGAGAGAAGGCAGGGGGTGGGGGGGCATGGGAAGAAATAGTGCTCATGAAACACGAAGTAAAGGGGCCAGTAGCCATGGAAGGATACAAATGACGACATGGCCGTCATAAGGAGGGACTAGCAGCCTATAAACCAATCGGAAGGCAGCATTTAGAAAGGACAAAGACACAAGCCAATGAAAAAGTGGGCGGGGAGTGGGAGGGGAGTGGGCGGGGCTGTCCTCACGTAGTCAACTACGACAGATCAACCCCTGAGCAGAGCTTGTGCGCTGGCTCAGAGCTCAACCTAAAAAAGATTTCTCCTGGATTGTTTGAAGGGCATTGAAACACTCCTTTCTCCTGGAGTGTTTCAAGCAAATGGTTTCTGAGGAACACCCCCCCCTACCACTGGGGTGGGGAAACGCATAGTATGAGACATTCCTTTCAAAGGGAAATAATTATTATTGAGAATTTCAAAATGTCCTGAGTTTACAGTCTGCTGCAACCCTCCATTTTATACCTTCACTAGTGGGAGAACACCTCACAATTTCCCTCCCTTTCATTTGGGGTAGGTTTTTTCATAGAGAAATCCTCCTATGCTAAAATGACGGTATTGGCATTCTGCGTTTATGTCCATCTTAGGTGACAAGTCAACCAACTCCAATATTGAATATCGATACCAACAATATTGTAGTACAAGAATATTGAGGACAGAATATCAAAAGGTAAGTGCATAACATGAAGTGTCAATGTACTGCTCCCAAATCCACAACTACATACCTTAAATATGTATGTACCATGTAGGTACATGTATGCAGAGTTAGATATAGAAATTCTAGACTTACTTACCTGTCGATATGTTATTGTCGAAATTCTGCCCTCAATATTGTGTCCCATCAATAATTTTGGTTTTGATAAATTTTAGGGGGCCCACGATTCAACCAAGATGGTCAGTTCCCTTCCCGAACCCAAACAACGCTGCTGCCCCTGCTGCAAGACCCCCTTGTGGACGGCGCTACTGCCCTTTTCATCCCATTTAGAGCTTCAGTGATACGCCTGGTGAATCGTCCTGTATGACTTCTTGATCCCTTTGTGAACCTGGATCAGACAGAGAACTATATAAGACCTCTGTTACATTTTGGTTTTTTAGGAGGGTTTCGAAACCGAAGTCTCCTTATTTTCCACTGGTTTCTCTTTGCCTCGTGACAGAAAGGATTAGCGTCAGGGCCTGGGCAATGGTTTGAGAAAAAGCTTCCAGGAGCTCCCACAGGAATCCAAGGTTCAAGAAAATGAATGAAGGCCTCATGATGGACAAACATGCACACTGGGAAAATGCTAAAATTAGGTTTTTGGGTTACTGAGACATAAAAATTTGTACTGAGTATATAATGAGAGATCGAAAACTTAGACATGTGCTTTCTGGGTAGCTACGTTATTGTTAATTGTTATAAAGCGCAAACAAATCACCCCTAAGAGGGTCTCTCAGCGCTAATGCACTATGAAGTAGGACCACAATACCAGAAGGAGTTAAAAGAGCCAGGTTTTGAGGAGTTTCTTAAATCCCACTAAGTCCGGACATGATCGTATGTACAAGGGTAGCTTATTCCAGTGATGGCTGGTAAAATGTGAAGAAGATCTGCCCCGTATCTAACAGTACGTATGCAGCAGTGGCGAAGTAGTGATTGCCCACTGGATCTAACGTTACGTGTAGGTGTATAGAACTGTTACTTATTCTGCAGATAAAGTGGCCTGTTTCCAAAAAGGGACTTGTGTACAAGACAGAGGAGTTTGAAGAGGGAGCTATGGAAACAGACTTACTGTAAACAGGTAATGGTAAATAGAGGATGTGGCCTAATGGCTAGAGCGGTCGACCTCGAAGCTGCGGAACCAGGCTTGAGTCTCTGCAGGGACGCTCAACATCCTGTGATTCTGGGCAAATCACTTAATCTCCCTGTGACTAACAAAATGAATGTGTCAGTCTGTAACGCAACTGGTTCTCATGTAAAGTGCTCTCATACCTTCGGGTCGAGTTCACTCTAAATAAAACACACGGAAAAAAAATGTGGGCAGTGCAGTATTGAAACTAGGAGTGTGGACACACTGGGGCATTAGAGAAGTCAAGAAAACTTGTACAGCGCAAACTGGGAACCCTACTTACTCTGCTACGATTGAGAATAGGTGTACAGTAGCTATGTCTTTGGAAAATGGCCACCGGTAAGGCGAGCCTCTAGGAGTGCTCCCGGGCTTGGGATCACTTTCTAGTGAATATCCCTGCATTAGCCTCCCATTGGTGCTGTCCCTCTGCAGCATGCACATTGTTTGCCCTCTGGACTCACCTTAGTCGTATTTTGTGTAGAAGCTCGTTTCAGGTGGTGGCTCACCCAGACGTTCCCGAGGCTCTGGACTTGATCGCTGGTGGGCAAGAGGTAGGTGTCCGACTACAGGCGTTGGCTGGCGGGAGTGAGGTTACACCCTGATGTTGTGGAGTGTGACCCACGATGCAGTGCCCCCTCCCCCCCCCTGGATGCAGTCGGTTCACTCTGGCGCACCCCATACGGCTCCCGTGAGGTCTGAGGTTGATGGGTGCTGGTGGAGGAGTCGTCCATCTTGTCCTCATCGTACCCGGTCGCAGCGTCACCACAGGAGTGCTGCATTTCATTTCTTTCCACCCGATGGCTGAGCAATGCTGCCCTGCTGCTCTGGATATACTCCTGGGTATTTCTACTTCTTCTCGCTTCATGTGAGCGACATCTTGCTGATTGGTCTCAGTGGGTTGGAGCAGCACCGGAACCAGGCATCTTCCACCCGACTTGGAGTCTTGCACTGCCGCTTGGCCGTGATATTTCTCCCCCACATGGTGCTGATTCTTTGCTCTACTTTACACAGACCAAGCTGTGTACTCGCTCGGTCTGTTCCGTTCATCCACGCCCTGATCTGCCTTGTGCCCAGCGGCCAATCATAGGCCAGTGCACCCCAGGAGACACGGTCTTGTTGATCGCATGGTCAGGTGAGCCGAGGGTGCTGCTGGGTGCGACAGAGGCTTTCTTCCCAGGTTTGGTTGCTGGGTTGGGAAGCGTGTTCTCAGTATACTATGTGCTGGGTCATGCCCTAAGCTGTTCCTGAGGATCCCTAGTCCTGACCCTCCATTTTAGGGTCTCCTTCACCCCTCTCTCCACACCGGCCCTGCTCTAAAATGGTGTTTTTCCACCCCATTGAAATCTAAAGAGGGACTTTACCACACAGCTCTTCATTATTGTGCTAATGTGGCGGTCATCTTGGAACAATTATGGGCAATACCATTTCCTACTCCAGATACATTGTTACAAATACTTTAAGGCTGTGGGAATCACTATACCTACAACAAGGTGAAAGTCATCATTTGACCCAATAGCACTATCATCGTCTATATCTGCCCGGGCTCTCTTCACTACTGTATATTACTGAAGGACTCTTCCCTTCAACAGTGTACCCTTGCTGGGCTAAGTCACATCCTCTCCTACTTTCTAATTGGAGCTCTGTTAATTCGACGCTCTTGAATTCTTTATGGGGGTCCAAACCAACATCAGAGGGTCTGCTCACCCTTTAAGATAATCGCTGGGGAGAGGAGGAAAGTGGATCCCCACACTCTGTTATCCTCCCCGTGAGTCGTCTCAACAGCGGCCCCTCCACTGTTATACTCAATCATGGCCTCTTACTCACAGAGAATTCTGGACACCAGGCTTCAGCGGTTGGGTCATAATAGTTTCATAATTAATTATCCGCCTAACCTTTCAAAAAATGCATTGAAATACCGCAAACACAGTCTTCTTAAATCATGTCCAGTAACCCTAATCTCTGACCCATACTTCTGTTTGAAAAAAGGATCTACTATAAGCGATCTGATCTTCTACACTAAAAGAAGAGCGCAGTGGAGGAAAGCTTTCTACTGACTACTCAGGATCTCTTCAGCTAAGAAGTTCCCACATGGCCTAAGACTCACGGCTGCCCCTTCCCCCACATACAGAGCGGCAGCTACCATCTCCATTTATAACAATGGGACTATCCTCATACAAGCCTCAGACCATAATCTAGGGATGTTTGATGAAAGTTTCTCTGTCATTAAGAATTAGTTTAGTAACAATGACTTACAAACCAACTAGGGATTCTAGACCTTCACCCATTCCACAGGATCCCCAAGAAGTCTCCTTATATAGCCCCAATCACCTAAGTATTACCCCCGGTGCCATGAACAGCACACATATACTTCATTGCACCACCTCATCCAGGAAGCTCTGACTCTCCCATGGTGACCCGACAACCCAGACAGCACCACTACCTTCGAACAAAGAATGGCAGGTAGGTGAAAATTACTGCACCACCCAGTATAGTCACACATACGTAACAAATACTTCCATTGTCCACCTGAAATAAACAGCTGCCACATGGCCATAAATCAGAAACAATTATACAAAAATGATGAGGCAATACGATCATAATCAGTAACAAGTCTGAGTTTCAACAATTTAAGTCCATAGTTTCCAGTTTGAACAAGATAATTTTTTATTTCCTTTTCAAATTCTATATTCTTCTTTGTCAGACAGGCAGACACAGCCAACGTGTTTCACTATAAACAAGGGCTTCCTCAGGGCATCATAGGAAATGTGTACAAGTCAATCAGTATGAAACATGTGACATTCCTCCAACAACCCCACAATTCTTCTTTAAACTTTATCATAAGGTCATCCTGTAGTTGCATAAGTAAAATGATCTTATCTTGATTGCATATAGTAGCACAAAACATTTAGGGCCAGATGTATCAACATTGTATTTTGCGGGTCCTAATTAGCAAATTTTACCGAATCGAATGGGAATTGCATGCACAATTTGCGAGTACCCAATAGGTACTCACAAATTGCGCATGCAATTTCAAGGGTGCCAAAAGGACACCCTGTTGCACCCCTGAAATATGCATGTGTGCACATGATGCGCGCATACCTGCCCTAAGGGCATGTATGTGCACCACATGGCACTTAGAAAAATGCAATATTGTGCATTTTTCTAACGATTTGCAATTTACCACCAACTTGAAGTTGGTGGTAAATTGCGATTCCTTAAAGCAGGGTCGCAATTTAAAGAGCGCTTCCTGCATTGCATTTAGAGAATCGCCAATTGCGATTCTCTAAATGCATTCGCAAGATAAGTAATCGCAAAAATTGCGATTCCCTATTTTGCAATTGCCTTTTGGGATGGTACATCCCCAAAGGCTTTTCCCGTTCGGCGAATCGGCCCGTTTGCAAATGGGAAAACGCTTGATACATCGGGCCCAAAGTATAGAAGGAGCATCATGAGTAAAGGAGCACTTTTCTTGTTCAAACTGAGCACCACTACCTTCCCGTGATAGCAGGGGACACAGTCATACATAGCAATGGATCCTTATCTACCACTCCATCCCTACCCATACCATTAATAAGTACTGGCTTACATACAGCTAACTTGCCTATCACTCTTTCCCAGGATCACTCATTGACTACCATGAAGCCGGCACTCTCAATCCATAACAAAAATATGCCACATTACCCTGTGCATCCTCAGTTCCAGAGCTTGACTCCCCTGCTGCCCAAGCTTATACACCCCTCCAACTCAACCTCCTCTCCGCTGGTCCCATCTGGTCAGCATCTCCTGAACACCACCTTCAGGGCCGGCCCATCTGCATCTTGTCCCCAGACCTATTCCACGATTACTTGTCCCGCTTCCAGACTTGAAGAAATCACCTGGGAGCTTCAAAAACTCAAGGCTGACCTACAATAACTCATTAACATCACCTCAGAGTTGGCTAATGACTTGTCATCTAATAAGGCATCGGGGATGATCATGCAAGAGCCTAACCACTACTCTAAGTTACCAACCCTTCCTTCAGCAAAGAAGAACGACCCTAAGCGGGCATCATCCTACCGGAGTTGGAGAACCCTTCCGTACCCGAACCCCCTCTCCAGACCCATTAGATTTAAGAACTATCTAACTGACACTGACATTCTCTCCCTTCTCCTAGCATACAACTCTACACAAATTGCCAATCGAGACATACTTGGATTTATACAAACTATTCCACTAAACCCTCATAGAGCTCCCAGACATAACTCTAATGCCATAAATACTTCTAACCTTATGCAAGTTCACATCACACAGACTACTCCCACTGACTCCAAAACACACGTGAAATGCATGCTTCTCAACTGTAGATCAGCTGTGAAACATGCTACGGACATCGCTGACCTCATCCTAGCGCAGGAACTTGACCTCCTAATCCTTACGGGAACTTGGCTAAATGATTCCTCGGGCCCTGTCCTTGACATCATAGTCCCTCCTAGCCATAACATTATCAAACTAGATAGAATTAAGAGAACTGGTGGAGTCATCGCTTGTATATATCATAATAAGCTTACAGAAAAACAGTTTCCCTCTGTAATTCTCTCCTCTTGTGAATATCTGTGCATAGACATAATCAGCTAACACAGACCTTTATGCAACCTGCACACCTTTTACTATTCAGCAGGAGATAACCTCTCACTTGTTGAACAAAATATGGATACCACCTCATCAAACTTGGGTCACCATTGTCCCCAGATCTTCCATGGAGACTTCAACCTACATTGGAATGACCTGAATGATCAGGCTTTGAATAGCCTTAAAAACGTCCTAACTGACCTCAACCTGATTCAAATTCGTGACAGCCCCACGCACACCTTGGGCTCGACCCTGGATCTAATCATCTCTAATCCCAACTCCATTCATCTGGAATCGATTCTCCCTTGTGATTGGTCGGATCACCACTTTATCACCTTCCACATCTTAGAACAGTGGACCACAAAAAGATCCCAACCTAAGAAACAGAGATACTAGAAAAGATTGGTGCAAAATTCAAACTTGAACAAACTCATATCCCATAGCAATATGTCTTTGCCTCCTCCTATTTTCATGTCTGATGTCCATGACCTCACTGAGCAATACAACAATTCCATGTTGAATGTTCTTTTTTTTTTTTTAATAGTATTTTTATTAAAGATATCGTCCAATCCTCACAAAACAATAGTATGCATACAGTTCGACCTTATGACATCTGGTGCCTATTATGGAGCAGCGAACATGTACTCAGTCAATCATTTCAGGTGAACAAACATTATTCCTAGACAATTCCATTTCCACAGTTGGGGATATACACACAAGTCCCCTCGATATGCATTCCACCCACTCCATTTTTTATCCCATTTCTTGGGACATCCTCGAGATCTATACACTTCTTTTTCTGCGATAATGCACTTGTCCAGTTTGGTCGCCCAGGCCCCCCATCGATGGCCTCTCCGCCACCCCCCACTTCATTGCTATTGCTCTCTTCACTAGTGTGTACCCCAAAGTGGCCAGTTGTTGTTCCACCTCCGTGAGGTCAGTCGCTTCCCAGATGTTAAGAAGCCCCAATGATAGAGTGAGGTTGCTCTGTTTACCTAGCGCGTCTTGCATGTATGTTGTAGCCCCCTCCCATATGGGCCGTAGGAACGGACAGTCCCAAATAGTGTGGTAGAACGTTGCTTCTTGGTGACAACCCATCAGACAGAAAGCATCCTGTCTAGTACCCATTCGTGCTAATGTAACCCCGATGAGGTATGTTCTATGCAAGATTTTTAATTGAATCAGACGAAAGTGAAGTGTGATAGCTGCCTCCCTTGGTGACATCAGTGCTGTTTGCCAGTCCTCGTCATCGATTTCTCCTATGTCAGCCTGCCACCTACATCAGAGAGCTTGAAGGGGGTCAGGTAGGTTATTGCATAATTTGCGGTACGTCAATGATATGGCTTTATCTGGGAGTGGTTCAGAGAGCAGCCGGTTCTCTAACGGGGACGATTCCGGAAGGGTGCCTATATCTGGGAGTGCTGTTGTTAGGGCATGGCGGATCTGCAGATAACAAAAAGTCTCCCCCTGAGCTAATTCATACTTCTCCTGTAATTCCTGGAACGAGAGGATTTTGCCTTTCTTGATGAGATGGCCTATATTGGAGAGTCCGATCATATCCCAATTACCAAACCCTGGTTGATAACACAGGAGTCCTAACTTCTGGGTAGACCACAGCGGCGTGGCCTGAGTCAATACATCAGTCCAGCCCAGCCGTTTAGCCGCCTGGTGCCAGATTTCCACCGTACGAGCTGTGGGGCCTAAATATCTCCCTTTCTGGACCTTCGTGTATAGAGCTCCGAGGCACCCTTCTCTACCCATCTGGTATCTGTCGAGCATATAGGCAGGGTCTACCGGAGAGCGGTAGAGTCAGTGATTCACAACCACCAGTTGAGAAGCCCAATAATAAAGTCGTATGTCTGGGAGTGCGATCCCTCCATCGTACTATCCTTTAGTCAATTTATTCAGGGCTATGCGAGGGGCCTTTCCATTCCACAATATCGTTCTAATGTCACTATCAATGCTTTTAAAATATCAGTCGGGAATTTTGTATGGGCAATTTTGAAGGACATATAAGAACCGCAGGAGAGCCAGCATCTTAACCAAGGCTGCTCGGCCTAGCAAAGAGAGCGGCAGGGATCTCCAGTCGGTGACATCATTTCTAAGTCTATCTAGTGGGTCGGCTAGGTTTTTTCATGGCAGAGTAGGGGGTCAGGAGTGATAAAAAATCCCCAGGTAACGAAAACCGTCAAGGGCCACTTCGACCTCGCATCCCGGAGGGAGTCGAGGAACTGGGCCCCTAAGAACAAACAGCACTGACTTAGTCCAGTTAATGGCATAGCCGGAATACTTGCCAAAGTTGGTGAGAATATTTAAAAGCCTGGTTAGAGACACACGGGAGGACGCCAGATATACCAGTATGTCATCCGCAAACAACGATATTCTGTCCTTGTGTCCCTCTGCCCATTTCAGCCCTCGAAGTACCACATCCCCTCGCAATCAGGACGCCAACGGTTGCAGAATCAAAGAGAAAATCAGGGGGGATGGGGGCAGCCTTGTCTGGTGCCTCTGCCCAAGGTAAATGTCCGGGATGTACGATTGTTAACCCTGATTTGACCCCGCAACCCTGTGTAAAGCAACTTAATCCAGCCCAAAAATTTGGGGCCGAAACCCAGGCGTTCCAGTACCTGGAAAAGATATTGCCACTCAATAGAGTTAAATGCCATGGAGACATCTAGGGAGAGCACCACAGCATCTTCCTCCACATATTGCGGACTTCCCAAAACACTGTGTAGACGGCGGATATTCAATGCCGTATTCCTTCCTGGCATAAAGCCAGATTGGTCAGCATGGACCAATGACGGGAGCAGAGGGATGAGACTGTTAGCCAAAAGCTTGGCTAGGGCTTTGGCTTCGACATTGATTAAAGAAATCGGTCGATAAGAGCCGCAACTGTCAGCCGGTTTCCCAGGCTTTCGAATGACAACAATAGAAGCCAGGCGCTGATCGCCTGGCAGGATTCCTTTTTCAAAGCTCTCATTATACATATTTTTAAGGTGGGGGGCAACTCGCGTGGCCATCGACTTAAGGAATTCAATAGGGACTCCGTTGGGTCCCATTGCCTTTCCCGATTGGATACTATTTATTGCCCTGTGGATTTAATCATTTGTAAGATCCTCTTCCAGTGCGTCCCTGTCAACATCTGTTAGGGTAGGTAGGTGTATATCTGCCAACAGTTGACGGGAGTCTTCCGCCGTGTAAGTAGTTGAGGCGGTGTAAACCTTCTCCAAGCGGTCCGCAAATGCATCGGCAATGCCCTGTGGGTCCAAAATCTGCTCTGCATCTGGTGGAGTCAGTCTGGGTACCCAACGTTACCCCTGCTCCCGTTTCTCCAGCCATGCAAGCATTTTCCCTGCCCTGTCTCCCATCTCATAGACCTTATGTTGTGTTCGCAACAGTCGGGCCCGTGTCCTCTCCCTGGCCAATGTTCTATATTCTAGCTGCTTGATGGTTAAGTGATGTGTGGTGGCCTCACTAGGTGAATGAGTATTTTGCCCCTCCAACTGTCGGAGCTCGTTCTCCAAGTCGGGTAACTGCTGATTTTGCTTTCTGATATACCACACTTTTAGCGCCAGCGCTTGCCCCTTCAACACCGCTTTGTAAGCCTCCCATATTGTCTGCGCCGAAGCTACCGAGCCTACGTTTTCAGTGAAGTAGTGGTCTGTCTGGGCAAGTAAATTGTCCTTTATGTCTGGGATGTGAAGTAACCAGGGGTTAAGGACTATGGTGTTGCGTTGCCTGCTCTGAAAACTGGTGAACTCAACCCACACTGGGGAGTGGTCCGAGATGCCTCTCGGCAAGGCCCGTGGACATCGAAAGTGTCCGATATCCATCAGATGTGTCAGAAAATAGTCTATGCGGGACATGCTCTTATGTGCATTGGAATAGAACGTATAGTGCGTCGTGTCTGGCTGTAAGGAGCTGTAATATAAAGAGTTGGAGGAGCACTCCCTTCTCCAAATGTTGACAAGAAAAATTGGTGCTATAGCACTACACTTGCTGTCAAACCAAGTGTAAATAAATGATTACCTGTTACAAGTTAGTAAACTTGCTAGTGCTATGCACTGTTCACTGGATTCAAAGACCCAACATTTTTACACCATTCAAAATTGTAAAAATACAACAAATTCAACCATGTTTCGTTTGAGAAAACTTCATTGTTTGATTAAATTGTATCACAAATATATTCAATGCATCAACATATTCAATAGCCAATCATACTAGATGTCATTCTCTAAACATAAACAATGTGATTACATTTGTTTTTATACATAAACAATATTAAGCATCATCTTGTTTGTGCCCGATGCATTTCGGGACATAGTAGTCCCTTCCTCAGGGGCCAACCTACAACAGAAGAATATTATTAACGTTTTTGGTAACTTCATTTACTACACGTTAGAAACTTTACCCAGTACAACACAATGTCATCATGTGTAAAATTGTCAAAACATATATGTTAAAGTGACGTTAAAGCAACACACTTTTTAAATTACAAACATAGACCATTCATGATAGCCTTCCGTTAATACCCACTACATAGAAAGTAAGTGCTGATGCATGTTCACCCTTAGTGGTGTGTAACCAAAAGATAAAAGAAACCGATAAAAGAACCATGAAAGAACATAAATCCTTAAAAATAATTCCAACTTTATGCTTCGTGAATAATGAAAAATCACTCTGTATGCCAAACAAATTCCCTATATTTAGACTAAAAAAGATTAGATGAACAGTGCTCAGCGTTAGCCCGAAAACAATGCCCTAATAACCTACAACCATGCTCACCTAGATGCCAAATAATGTCAGTTATTTACGTCACTAATTGATATGTGACTCTGAAAAAACATGAAACAGACAGTGTTAAAAAATGCTGTGAGAAACATTCAAAAGCTAGTTAGCGGAATACTAAACACCGCGCTTACCGCGTAAGCTGAAAACACTAGGTATTCCCCTTTTCAAGCGTGGATGAAAACAAATCTGCAAAAACAAGTAACACTAAGTATCAATATCACTGAACCGTAAAGATAATTACCGAAATAATGACCTGCCGTAATCACACTTAGTAACTAAATCCCACTTACTTTAAGACGACACGATCAACCTGCTCTGTTCGTGGTGGCGAAACCCATGGACTCCGACGCGACTATTACCGGAAATAAATAACAACCAGAACCATGCTCATGAAAATAGGACTAACTGATAAATTCACGGACGCCATCTTACCACTGTAAATCGCGAACGATGTCAAAGCAACTAGTTAGACGATACTTTAGGGCCAACTTTCAATGCTTATCACTTTTGGTCGGTAAATAAATAGTTAGAAAAAAATAAAACAATGTCTCTGTTCACGGTATCTAAAGACATGTTAGTGATATGTCCCATCAGACCCTTACTTGTAACTACACAATTAGTATTGACAATATTACCTGTGTCACAAATAGAAAACTACTAGTATTTACATTTAGCCGAACAAATGCCCAAACCTTAAATAAAATACAAAAATACAAAATACCACCTACTCATTATCTATATTAAAAAGAATTATAACACAGCCTAAAACTCAATGAAAAGAGAAAAAAATATATATAGAAATAAATAGAAAGAGAAAAATGTGTAGTGCAGATCCCACCACCTATGTGGGCTATTTATGTACTCATTATCCATTAGTAAATGATTGATAAGTGGACTGAAATGATCATGTTCTCCATCTTTATTCATTTACTGAGTTGATATTATTGGTGAAATACTATAAACAACTATAGAAAACAACTCATATCCAGACGGTCATTAAGACCAGTTGGTATCATTGTTCCAAGATTTTTAATCCAATAAACTTCTCTGCGGAGCAGAATTTTTGTGATGTCCATGCCAGGTCTTGGTTTTACTCTTTCCAACTACCTGAAATCTAAGCTGTGATATATTGTGCTTAGTTTCCTCCCAATGGAGAGCTAAACTTGATGTTAAGCTTTTTGTTCTGATTTTACTCTTATGTTCAGTGATTCGCACTTTCAATTTGCGTTCCGTCTTGCCAATATAGGCCTTTCCACATGGACATTTAATGCAATAAACCACATTATTGGTGTTACAATCGCTCGTGTGGTGTAATCGAATCTTTTTGCCTGTTAATGGATGCGTTAATGTGTTCCCTACTATTACATTACTGCAATGAACACAATTATTACACTTCATGGTGCCTCGTATATTGATTAAACTGTCTGGTTGCTTGGTAGAGGCTAGTATGGTCCGTAAATTCTTTCCCCTCTTGTATGCAAACAATGGTTTTTGACTGTAAATGTCATTGAAATCTTTTTCACTCTCCAGTAATTCCCATCTGTGATTGATGATCCTTTTAATTGCTTGTGAGGAGGTCGAAAATTTTGACACAAATACTATTCTATTCTGTGATGGTTTGTCCTGTTTTTTAAGCAGATCTTCTCGTTGCTTAATCTGTGCACGACTAAGACATTCTTGCAAAACTTCTTCTGGGTACACTCGTTCACTGTACCGTTGCTTATATTCCAGGAGTTTTTGTGTGCTAACATCAGTGTCTGAACATATTCTTCTTATCCTGATAAACTGTGAATACGGCAGATTCCTTATTAAGTTCTTAGGATGAAAACTTGTGTAAGCCAAAGCATTATTCCTGTCTGTCGGTTTGCTATACACCTGGGTGTCAAAATGATGTTTCAAACCAGTTTTGTGCACCAAAACATCCAAAAAATGAATACTATGTGTAGCAATATTATGTGTGAATTGTATACGAGGATTAATCGTATTGAGAGTAAATATCATAGATTCCAGTTGTTCTTTAGTACCCATCCACACTATAAAAATGTCATCAATGTAACGACAATACAACTTAATTTTGCTCCACCAATTGTGATTTGTCAAGATGTTCTCTTGTTCAAATTGTGCCATGAATGTATTGGCATACACTGGGGCTCCTGAAAAGCCCATTGAAGTTCCCGTCAATTGGGCAAAATACTGGCCTTGCCACTCAAAATAACTGTGATGTAAACAAAATTTCAACAGTGGCTGTAAGGAGCGCCACACGTCTGTCAGGCCATTGCCCGAGTAAATTCCTCCATTTGTGAAGTGGGCCATGTTAGAGGGCATCGTGGATATCCATCTCTTTGGTCGTCCATGGTAATATTGAAATCCCCCCCCAAAATTAGGGTCCCTACTTGGAGATCAACTACAATTTTCCCCAGGTCTGCAAGCGCCTCTATGCCCAGTGCAGGGGGAAGATACACTGATATCACACTTAGTGGCTTTCCCTCCCAGCTAGCCTCCAGAAAGGCAAACCTCCCTTGGGGATCTGCCCACGTGCACGTTGGAATGAGTGCAAGGTTCTTCTTAACAAGGATACCTGTACTCTGGAACCGGAGGTGAATCCCGCATGAACCAGGAGTTTGTATCCCCACCATGCGAGGGCCTGATATTCATTTCCCACCAAGTGCGTTTCTTGCAGGAGAACCAGATCCGGGGCTTGCCTCTTAAGATATTGTAGCACTATACCCCATTTTATTTTGTCCCCCAGCCCATTGACGTTCCACGTCAGAACTGATAGTGATGTTTCTATCGTACTACTAGCCATAAAACCGGTAGGAAAGGCCAACATGAGCATAGGGGCACATCATGAGGAGCAACCGATGCACCAACCAACACTGTAACTGGATGTAAATATCGTAAGTGACCTTCGAGCAAAGACCGTCCAAGAATCCACCTGATTGCATACCATACATTCGGAGTGAGAGAAACACTGAATAAGTCTGATTGTCCACATTTTGTGATTGGAAGACAAAAACAAAACCATACTTCTGAACTCCCCTCCCTCCCCTCCCCCCTCCCAGCCCCTCTGCCAGTGGATTTCAAACTATCCACCCCCAACAAGGCAGAGTGCCTGTCACCCCACCCCCCATTTGAAGGTGCTTGGATTACAGCTGCCCCCCCCTACCCCACCGAACTGCACGGATAACTGCACAGTACACTGTAATTTATGGGGAAAACCTGGCCCCAACACACGTTAGTTACTGAAGGTTAAAGAGTCAGAATGCATAGTCCCAGGCATATATACCAGAGTCACTCATGCAGACCCAGTTTAGGGAAGATGCTCCCCAGTGTTTTGTTTATGTCGCTGCCCCAACTCAGAGTCACTTATTCCTAGCTAGTGTGTCTCTACCAGACCTTGAAGCACCTTCAACTCAGCTGCGTGACGCAGAGTCCATCTCTTTCTCCTTGCTGGCCCAATCGCCACGTTGTCCAATACCATGTTCAGTTCTGCTCGTCCGAGGACCCTCGTTTCGTTCTCTATTGGGTTTCTCCACTCGGCGCCACCCCTCTAGCCAATCCCATGCATCCTCAGGGGAGGAGAAGAACCAAGCCTTGCCTTCTGGTTCCACTCGGAGTTTGGCAGGAAATAGCATGGCATATTTCACCTCCTTGTCTCTCAGCGCCCGTTTGACTGCCAAAAAACTGCGACGTTGAGCTTGGACTTTTGTGGTAAAGTCTGGGAAGAAAGTAATGGCACTGTCCTCCAGTTTAAGCGGTGAGTCCGCACGTGCAGCTTGGAGTATATTGTCCCGATCCCTAAAATTGAAAACCTGTGCTATAATCGGCCTCGGAGGGGCTCCTGGTTTAGGCCTGCCTCTGCGGACGCGGTGAGCGCGCTCAATAGAGAAATAGTTTGAGATAGTTGTTTCAGGATTAGGTCCTCGACAAACAGATCTACTGTAGGTCCTTCCGCGCGCTCCGGGACACCCAGGATTTGTATATTGTTTCTGCGCGCCCGACCTTCATAGTCGTCTAGTTCTCTCCAGTTTGATCTGTTGATCCTGCAGTTGGGTCACTTGTTGTTTCAGCACGGCAGTGTCTTTATTCAATACCGTTGTGACTTCCTCAATTTTTCACTTTGGAGTCCATTTTCCTAAGATCCGCTCTGATGAGGGAGACTTCGATGTTCACGGTGTCAATTCGAGACTCTAAAGAGGTCCGTACTCCCGTAATGGCCGCCATGATGTCTTGTAGCATTAATTCCTGCTGTTGCGGCGGGTTCTGCTGAGTTTCCGAGACCACCTGTGACGCGACCTCTTTTTCCTCCCCAGAGTTCGACCAGGCAAACTTGGCCAGCTTGTTCTGTGCCTGTGTTTTGGTGCCTCTCCTGGTCGCCATGATGTGGGCTGTAGTAGCCTGCCCGTGACAGAGTTTCGTGGGATCAGTCCCAGTACTCACCGCTTGCTGCCCAGGGAGGAAGTGATACTCCCTGGCGGCCTATCGGGTTTCCTGGCCTACTGACCCCGCCCCCCCCCCCCCCAAGTAGCAGGATGGAGGACGAAGGACAGAGCGGCGAGCGGAGCAAACACAAGTTCGCTGTGGGAGCTAGGGTGAGTGGCACACTGTGTGGTTCCTCTTCCCCCCGCTATCACCAGTGAGTCTCTGATTTTCGTGGGAGAGACGGCGGAGTACCAAGGGAGTGAACAGATATGGTGCACACGAGGTCTGCGCCCCTTCTCCCTTTGTGCAGGCTCTTCCTGCACAGTTTGATCAACACGTTATGTCACCCCCAGTTTATTGGTTGTCCTGGAATATACTGCTGCCTCTACGGGTCCTGCCGGCCGCTAGACGTTGGCCACCACTCCCAGCACTGACGGGTTATTCCTCGTGAGGCTCCGCAATAGATATGCTCACACCGATCACCCAGCAGGTCTGCCCCCTTCTTGCCTGCAGAATCAGGCCGGAGTCTGTTATGGCTCCCCAGGGGCTGCGCGTGAGGCTGGCGAGACGTGCCGGTTGTTTCCAGCGCTCACCGCCGATGTGCGCCTATAATGGCCGCCAATGTTGATTATCCGAGGTCGCGGCCCTCTAGGCCTCAGAAGCCGGGGCCTCAGGTAAGGTGGCGGCCGTCTCACTTCCAGCGCGCCACGCAGGTCTGCATTGGGGTGAGGTGAGGAGACCAGCTTGCAGCGCCGCACTCAGTGCAGATATAGAGCTGTCTCTGCCTCCAGTTTCGGCAATCCGGAGTCACGGCCTGCCAGGCCAACAAAGCCGGGGCCTCAGTTACTGCTTCTGCCGGTCTAGTACGGGCACGTCCGGCGGCGTGGGCCCGCTTGCCTCAGGGGGATAGCGGGATCTTCTGACAGCTCACACTGATACAATTCTCAGCTCGACCCGCTGTCCCTAGATTCCACCGCTATTTCTGGACGGCCCCGCCAGTATTCATTGCCGATCAGCACCCGGCTCCACCACTCCGTCACACAGGGGAGCGAGGGTGTGCCACCATGTTAATTCGGGTGTCCAATTGCGCTGAACTCGTCTCATCGGTTTTTCACTGCCAAAGGTCAATATTCAACCCCAGCTGGCATCCTGGGACTCTAGGGCCAGGACCCCCTCCGCTTGGGGTGAGCAAGCAGGATTTTGACTGGATAATTATCAGGAGAAACGGCGAGGGCTCCGGAGCCGCATTAACCTGCGGCCATTCCCTTCGGCTGCTAGACCCGCCCCCATGTTGAATGTTCTTGATGCAATTGCACGCTTACAACTAAAAAGAAAGTCCAACAAAGACTCCAAACCATGGATCAATGGTAGCTTAAACTCAGACTGACGCAACCTGAGACTAGCAGAATGAGCACGGAGAACCTCCCCATCCACTGAACACCTTATGCTTTTGAGATTGAGATGGAGTCTGTACAATAAACAGATCAGAAATGCAAAAGCGAACTTCTTCAGAAGCCAATTGGACAAAGCCAGAAATCGCCCAAAAAACAGTTTGAATTAATTAAACTTCAATCCAATAACCTTCCCATTGTATCTCCAATGGTCTCCAGTCCACAACCAAACTGTGAGGTCTGTGCCTCCTTCTTCCTTAAAAAGGCATATAAGATTGAATCTGATCTAAGGACTCCCTTGAGCGAACTATCATTCCTACCCTCCTCCCCCTTCCCTCTCCCCCCTCAGCCCCATCTTGCAATATGTCACTCACCCAAAAACAGTGCATATTGGAGTCAATTTACAACCTTCAACGATACATCCATATTCAACATTCTTTCAACCCTGAAACCCTCAAATCACTTTAACAATCCCCTTCCCTCTAATTTCTTTAACAAGCTGAAAAGGTCCTTAGTCCCACTCTGGAGCAAGATTGTAAATGCCTCCCTACTTCAAGGTGAGATCCCAGACTGCTTAAAGTCCGGGCAGGTTATGCCCAGTCTTAAAAACCTACTGCAGATCCAGAGAACCGTAATAACTTCCGGCCAATCACAAACATCCCAACTCTGGCGAAGCTCCTTGAGAAATGTGTACATGTCCAACTTTGTAACCACATTGATGAATACCAGCTTCTTGATCAATTCCAATCTGGCTTTCGTCAGGGTCACAGCACCGAAACAGCCCTCACTTACATAGTTGATGATGCTCTTACAATGCTTGATCGGAATGAATTCTGCCTTCTAATCCTCCTCGACCTCTAGTCAGCTTTTGATACTGTCAAACATGACAATCTCCTGGACCTTCTGGAATATAGGATGGGGTTGTTTTGCTCAGTGTTAAAATGATTTGCTTCATTTCTCCGTAACAGAACAGAGAGATTTAAAGTCAATCAAACCCTCTCCAATTCCAGTCCTTTCACTCTTGGGGTACCCCAGGGGTCCTCTTTCTCACCCACACTCTTCAATTTATTCATGAAGCCTCTTGCTGAAATCCTCAAAGTATCTAACATCCATTATCACATGTATGCGGATGACACCCAATTGTATAAGAAAATCTCTTCACCTGAAGATATCAAGGCACTCAACATAACTGCACAAAACCCAAAATTGGCTAACCTCCAACCATCTCAAACTTAACGCCCTCAAAACTGAATTCCTCCTAATCTTCCCTCCCAAGCAAGCCACCATTATGGAAAAATATTTGAAAATCTAACTGCTCTCAACTGCACACCACACATCATAGACTCTATGAGATCTCTGGGAATAGTACTGGATAAGTACTTGCACATGCAGGATCACATCAGCGCGACTACCAAAGAAGTGAAAGCTTTACTGATGAATACTTTTCTGAATTAGACTTTAGCCACGGCCTACTGTCTTGTCAGCCGGGCTCTGTCAGGAACTCCTAGCCCAATGGGCTTCTTGACATCCTTTATTGTTCCCGATAATTTTTCTGTATTCAACACCCATGTTCTAATGCTTACTTATTCATGTTCTAATGCTTACTTATTCATGTTCTAATGCTTACTTATTCATGTTCTAATGCTTACTTATTCATGTTCTAATGCTTACTTATTCATGTTCTAATGCTTACTTATTCATGTTCTAATGCTTACTTATTCATGTTCTAATGCTTACTTATTCATGTTCTAATGCTTACTTATTCATGTTCTTTTGCTTACTTATGATAACTTTTATTTTTGTTATACTCATCCCCTCCATTAGTGAGGAGGTGCTTACCCGTATATGTTATGTCCACTTCGCTGTTTTATCACACTTGTCTCCTCTCATGTGCTTCGCAATTCTCTGTAAAGCGCTCTGATACCCTTTCGGGTCATGTTTGCGCTATATAAAACTTTTTAAATAAAATAAATAAATATGTAATGGAGATTTCTAAATATAGGTACAATGTGTGTATGGCATTTTATGTAGGTTTTGGGGTCATTAGTTACTTTGCAGTATCTGAGGGGGTAATTTCCCTTACCATTTAGTTATGATGCCACATTTACTTCTGTATTCCAACTGCATCCGCAAGTACTCCTCCAGTACATATGAGGGAAGCAGATTTGAGCAGTCAGTGTTTACACTAGTTGTTGACGATTATGTTGAAACTAACTCACAGCATTAGAAAGAAAATACACCATGTCAATGCCCACTAAGAGTCAAGAAAAGGTCTTTATTTACAAATAGGCACAGTAAAGCAGTTCCAATGACAGTCACTTACCCAGAAGATCACTTTCAAAATATTTTTGAAACGTCTGCACCCATAACTGGCGGGCTACAGTCGGTCTGACCAAACTGCAGCTAATTTGCCGCAGTACCCAAAAACCCAGCACCCAAAGTGAACTGGGATTCCCACCCACAAAAAAGGCGATGTCCAAGTTAAAAATTGCAACTTGATGCAAGTCAAAGCTGTAACTACAGTCAGTGCTGTCAACGGTGATCCAGTGACGGAGACGGGAGGGGCAGGAATGTTTACAAACAGGAGTTGTCATTGCTTGGATTGTAATAAGGACAGCTTATTTTACCATCAAAACTCCTAATGTAGCTGACTGAGTGCTGCAAAAGGCCTCAACCTGAAATCAGGAGATGTAGTGTAAATCACTTCTGTAATAAGAACGCCAGCTTTCATTTGGCTGTTTTCAAAAGTTGTTACTCAATGGGAACCAATTTCTCAAAGCATTTCAAAGCTAAAACTGCTCCTTCACCCCCTTTCACTCAGCAATTGTTTCTATATGTATCTGTGATGCTCTCAGTCTGCATCTCCCTCTCTCTGCATCTGCATTGCTCTCACTCCCCATCTCCCACACAGTGCGACTCACACTCTCTTGCCTCTCCCTGGCTACCCCACTCGGTGTGGCCCTCTCACCCCCACTCTGTCTCTTTTCAGGCTCCCACTCTCAGTGCATCTCTCATTATCCACTCTCAGTGTGTCTCTCTCTACCCACTCTCAGTGCGTCTCTCATTATCCACTCTGTGCGTCTCTCTCTGCACACTCTGTGCGTCTCTCTCTACACACTCTCAGTGCATCTCTCTCTACCCACTCTCAGTGCTTCTCTCATTATCCACTCAGAGCGTCTCTTGCAACCCACTCTCAGTGCATCTCTCGCTACACTCTCTCAGTGCATCTCTCTCTACACACTCTCAGTGCATCTCTCTCTACACACTCTCAGTGCATCTCTCTCTCTCTCTCTCTACCCACTCAGTGTGTCTCTCATTATCCACTCTCAGTGCAGCACTTTCTACCGACTTTCAGTGCATCCTCTACCCACTCTCAGTGCGCCTCTCTCTACCCACTCTGTGTCTCTCACTATCCACTCTGTGTGTCTCTCGTTACCCACTCTCAGTGCATCTCATGTTACCCACTCTCAGTGCATCTCATGTTACCCACTCTCAGTGCATCTCATGTTACCCACTCTCAGTGCGCCTCTCACCATCTAGTCTCAGTGCATCTCTCACTACACTCTGTGTGTCTGTCTCTACCCACTCTCAGTGCATCTCCAGCTACACACACTCAGTGCATCTCCAGCTACACACTCTCAGTGCGTCTCTCGCTACCCACTCTGTGCGTCTCTCGCTACCCACTCTCAGTGCGTCTCTCGCTACCCACTCTCAGTGCATCTCGCTACACACTCTCAGTGCATCTCTCTACACACTCTCAGTGCATCTCTCTACACACTCTCAGTGCATCTCTCTACACACTCTCAGTGCATCTCTCTACACACTCTCAGTGCATCTCTCTACACACTCTCAGTGCATCTCTCTACACACTCTCAGTGCATCTCTCTACCCACTCTCAGTGCATCTCTCTACCCACTCTCAGTGCATCTCTCTCTACCCACTCTCAGTGCATCTCTCTACCCACTCTCAGTGCATCTCTCTCTACCCACTCTCAGTGCATCTCTCTCTACCCACTCTCAGTGCATCTCTCTACCCACTCTCAGTGCATCTCTCTACCCACTCTCAGTGCATCTCTCTACCCACTCTCAGTGCATCTCTCTCTACCCACTCTCAGTGCATCTCTCTCTACCCACTCTCAGTGCATCTCTCATTACACACTCTCAAAGCATCTTTCGCTTCCCACTCTGTCTCTCTCACACCTCTCTGTTTGGCTCTTGCTACCCACCCTCTGTCTCTCTCAGTCTGCGTGCCCTTCTCTGTGTCTCACAATCCCAAGCTGATGAGCCTCTCTACACCCAGAATTACATTTCTGCAGATGGACCACTGTCCTCAAATCAAGTCATGAATATTGAAGTTGGATTGCTTAAACTCTGTATGTGTCCGAAAGAAGCGTCACTGTGTGAGTCTTCAGTTATGCGGTCCTCTCACCCACTACCCACTCTCAGTGTGTCTCTCATTTCCCACTCTGCGGCTCTCGCTACCCACCCTCTGCGGCAGTTGTGTTGCTTAAACTCTGTACATGTCCCAGGAAAACGTCATTGTGGGGCCTTTAGCCATGTGGTTCTCTCCTACAAAGGGAACTCCTCCTCATACTGCATTCGTTCAAGAATATACCATCCTTCCTCAGATAGGCGCACTCCCCGAAGCCGCGCACAGGCGTCCTGTAAGGAGAAGAGCAGAACCATCAAAGTACATTAATGCATGTAGACTTGCACAGCAGAAAGGATCATGTCTGTAGTCTTAGCATGTACTGTCCTTAGCTATCTTCATTGCAGCAGATTACAAGTCCTTCGAAAGCTTTTCAATGATTCCAACTGCTGCCTCAAGACATACTCTCGTCAGCTCTATGGAAAAGCCCCCTATAACACTGGGCCATAACCATCAAGAGGTTTTCTGGAGCGTTCACCTGGACCACATTTCTAAAGGTGCGGCCTCTAGAGGCACAGCAGTAATAACAGCATCCTAATCGCAAATACGCAGTCAGAGCACATAAAATAATGAAACAAGACAACATGTCTACAGAACTTACTTTATTGGCTTACTAAATTTGCAATTTCTAAAAAAATGTTATAAATAATGTGAACAGATAGGATGTCCCCCAGCCAGGGAGGTTTCCAATTAAACAATAGTTTTGAGCAGGACTTATTGCACTGTTGTAAAACAGAAAACAATGTTATGGCGTGGGGTAGGGAGGGGGCAGTGGCTACCAAGATGTACTTTCAATTTCCTCTTAGAGAGATTTAATTATTTATTTTTTAATTTGAAAAGTTTTATAAAGCGCGAACAAGACCCGGCAGGGTATCAGAGCGCTGTACATTGAAGCCGGCTGGTTAAGCTGGTACAGAAGACATAATGGATAAATATGAGGATACAACAGATGTGCATTGCAGACAAAAATAGACATACAAGCCATTACCCAAGATGCACAATGCATAGTAGAAAAGGGAGGGCAGGGTTGTAAGGCCATTTCAGCTAGTTTGTATGGCTACAGGACCATCGCCGCATGTAGCTATACAAGAGATGTGTGTTGGACCATTTCACGACAGCGTCCTCAACTACTAGTCCCATCTGCAGAGAATGCCAGAAGGTACCATGCATAATTTTACCACATGGCACTTTACAATGTAGTTATTACCATGCAAGCCTTTAACATGCGTACTAACATATATCTATGCAACTTACACCTACTACAATGTATGATTTTACAATGTATGTTTCGTCATGCACATTATCAATAAACTTTACTTTTGAATAAAAAAAACTTCCAGCCTCAATTTTTATCACTTAACTTAATACTCTACAACTGCCCAAATACCGCGCTAGAACCTGTTACATTCTTTGTTTTACCCCTTAACTCAATACACTACAACAGCCCCCACACCCAAACACACACACACACACAAACAGCCTTGTTAACTCTTACCATAAAATTCCTTACCCAAACTTGTGTGGTAACGACTTGCATTACAACGTACTATGAGATATAATGACAATGAGGTAAGTGTACCACGCTGTAATTACTGAGTATTAAAGCTTGCACAGCTCTGCAGAGTGTCAAGGAGGTTATGGTCAATGTTGCCAAATGCTGTGGATGTAGGTCATTACCATGGAAGAAACTTTAATACACGTCACTACCACCAATCCATTAAAGTTACTACTACTCAAGAACCAACACAACACTACTACGCAGTAAGTGGTTTAAATATATCTCTCTAACCCCCTTAGCCCTCAAATGACTAACTACCCCTGATCACTAAAAATCACCTACACCAAATTACTATCTACCTCGAAACCTAATAAAAAACCTTAAAAACTCCTCCTCCAATACCCAAAAAATAATTTTCAACCCCCAATATATAGTATTGATCTTAAACAGTACCCACTCACGGACCTTAAAAACTCCTCACTAGCACTAAACCCTACCTTCCCTGAAACCTAAAAACTCCTTACCACCGGAAAAAACCCATCCCTGATCCCTAACTACAATTTACTACCTCTAAAAATAACCCACCCCAGAACTCTAAAAACACTACCCCAGAATGCTACTCAACCCTGAAGAGTGACAACTAACTTGAACCATAAAAAAACCTGCACCGCCTAAACAAATACTGCACAATAAAGTGTGTGTGTGTATCTGTGTAAACCCATAACTACATGCATATATAATTATAGAAATACAACATATGCTTACCACTCTGGTAATGTCCCTAAGTGTTGTAGTGATGCCTGTTGTAAATGTATTAAAAACATATCTGCATGGTAAGGTCCTGTGTTGTAGTGCATGCCATGCGTTGTAATGGCATGCATAGGAGTGAATGCATTCTAAAGGATCTATACCATAAATTCAAAGAGAAAGGATTCACCAGAGTTTGAGATGTGGAGGGGATGTTATTCACTTCCCAGAGAGTAGTTGTTTGCATACTGCGACCCGGCCATATACCAGGTTGGACGTCGCCTATTAGTTTACCGTCTGTCGGGCGTTTGTCAGTTGATTAGTCTCACAGTTTGATCATTGTGACTAGGAATTGAAGACTGATGATGGGTATTTTGCTGCTTGTATTTGCAGAACATCGTTTGCCTTTTTTCAGCAGTGGCTTAGCAGGTCCACTGCTCAATGAGCTGGGTACAATCCCTGCTCAGAGTGGGCATTTATGATAATTAACCAGGATGAATTACGGTTATTTTAAAGCATTTTTGCCAAAGAGACAGACATTGTGTCATTCATGTTCAATAAAGGTTTGGTGTATACTACCACCTTGGAGAGCTGGATATTGTGAAAGGTTTCAGATTCACTGATTAGATAGGTAAAAGGTCAGAGGTTATCTTGAGGTCAGGCTCTGTCCTAAATTATATGCATTTGACAGATTTCCTTTCTACAGCTTAGGATGTTAGTCTTTTTGAATGACCCCACTCTACTACTAACTTCTTTGTAACCTCTTACAATTGTGGGACCATATTTGACCAGGCCAGAGGTTTTCCTGCAGTGAGACCTGGGTTTTTTTGCCATTGGCCTCTCTTATGCAGGATTTTGTGGCCTTAGGGAGATTTGTGATGAAGAACCTTCTCTCCTTTTCTCATTTCTATATGTTAATCAGTAGCAGCATGTATCCCTTGTGTTTGCAATCTTGGTTTGTAGAGTTTACCCATGTGGTCTATCTAGGACCTATGTTTACTTTGCAGTTAAAACTGTTTGTTCATTACAAAACAAGTACCTGTGGAAGATCATCCTTTACTTCTCCATTTAGGATCATATCGCTTTGAGACTGGGCGCGAGCATTGTCACTAGTTGCAGGTGTACTTTATAGTTCACTCAAAGTACTTGCTAAGAAGAGTATAATCGATTTCAGACTCTAAAGAACAATCAACTGTTGTGCCTCAGGAATTAATCCTGAAATTAAAAGTTATTTGGATTACATGCCTGACATCAGGAGCGGGAATAAGGAAAATGTAACTTACCCTGTAAGCATCTCTTTGAGCTGTGCATTCGCCCGCCATTTAGTGTTGGGCCCGAATGTGTGCAAGTTATTTTTCTTCGAAGAAGTCTTTTGAGTCAAGTGGTACTGTGACTACTCCTCTTGGTGACAATGGGCATGGCCATCAACTCCATTGTTAGATGTTGTTTTGGAGGATAAAGATGGAATGTGAAGTGAAGTGATATATAGAGAGATGAAAAAGATATAGTAAGAGACATTGTAACGGCGACAGGCATCCAGGGATTAGGGTGGACAAGTGAATCTACAGCACTACATGCCACGAACAGATGCTTCCATCATAACACTTTCCATTTGAATAACATTTTCCATTCGAGGCATGTGTGGCTGTAGATACACATGCTGTGCATGGACTGAAAATCAGTCCTCCCAAAAGGCAGTGGCTAGCCTGTGGGTTTTGTAGCAGATTGAAATATTGTACAGAGAACTGCCTGACCAACATATGTCTTGTGAAAGTGTATTGTGTTGACCAAGTAGCTGCTTTACATATATAACCTATGGGGATGTTCCCCAGAAAGACATTAGAGGCGCCTTTCTTCCAAGTAGAATGTGCTCTAGGAAGATTGGGCAGTCTCCTCTTGGCTTTAGCAAAGCATGCCTCGATGTATTTAACTATCCATCTGGCAATGCCTGACTTGGACAGAGCATTCTCTTTGTGGGGTTTGGAAAAAGCAACAGAAGATTATTGTGTATTCCCAAATGGTTTGGCTCTGTCAACGTAGTATATAAGGGCTCGTTTTAAATCCAAAGTATGGAGAACCTGTTTAGCAACTGAATCAGGTTGTGGGGTAAAAAAACAGGAAGGTCAATGGACTGATTAAAGTGGAAGTGACAGACAACCTTAGGGAGGAATTTCGGGTTGGTGCGGAGAATAACCCTATCCCTATGTAGTTGGAGAAAAGGTTCTTTCAGGGTTAATGCTTGAAGCTCACTGACATGCCTGAGTGAGGTGACAGCAAGAAGAAATGCCATCTTTCAAGAGAGAAACTAATGGGGCTAGGAGTAGAGGGGCTCAAATGGAGGGCCCATGAGATGTGTGAGAACAATGTTGAGATTTCATTATGATGTCAGTGGGACCCACGGAGGGATGACCCTCTTGAGACTTTAATGACCGGTATCCTGAAGAGACAGATGTGTTGTCTATTCTTAAGGTAGGCAGCCACGGTAGCCAGGTGTAGTCGTATGGAGGAAAGGGTAAACTACGAACCTGAAAATGGAGTAAGTAGCAGACAATGTCCTGCACCATGGCTTTAAAAGGATTGATATATTGTGAATGCCAGTAGTACACAAATGTTTTCCACTTGCCAGAAAGCAGTCCCAGTTTTTGGGTCAGCGCGCTTCCTTGAGAATGCGCATGGTTTCAGGTGGAAGATTTAGGTACCCAAATTCTATGACCTCAGGAGCCAAATTGCAAGGTTGAAGTATCTGGTTGCCTGATTTCTCCATGTTTCTGCGTGAGAAGGGGCGGCTTGTTGGGGAGCCTCTTGTGCGGCACCAGAGAGAGTTGTGACCCAGGGCTGACCGGCCCATGTGGGTGCCACCAGGATGAGAGTGAGAGATGTCTTCTGAAGCCTCCAAATTACAAACTGAAGGAGAGGGAGAGTCAAAAAAGTGTAGTCAAATATTCCTGAGCAGTTTATCCATAGTGCATTGCCAGTGGACTATGGGTGTGGGAACTAGGAGGCGAAGTTTGGAGATTTTATATTTTCTGCTATTGTAAACAGGTGTATCTCTGGGAAACCCCATCTGTGAAAGTAGTGGGACAGGATTTGCGGGTGGAGTTCCTACTTGTGGACTTGTTGCCACATCCTGCTGAGAAGGTAGGCAGATCTTTGTCCATCCCCAGAATGTATTCTGCTAGCAAATGAAGTTTGTGGCGGAGAGCCCACTGCCAAATGCTCTTGGATAGCTGCAAGAGTTGTGCAGAGCGTGCTCCTCTGTTTCTGAAGGAAATACATACTGTCATGCTGTCCGTCCCGACAAGAACAACCTTGCCAGTCAGGTGAGGTAGGAAAGCCTTCAGCACTAGATGAACAGCTAGAGGTTCCAGGTAGTGCAGGTGGAGGCCCTGTTGTTTGGGTTCCCACTGTCCCTGGATGGTCAGATCTTGCAAGTGTGCACACCAACCCATAAGGGAGACATCTTTTGTAATAATCCTCTGTGGAACTAGGTCGAGGAATGGCTGCCTCTGCAACAGGTTGTTGGTGTTCCACCACTGCAGGGAGCGAGATCAAATCTAGATCGTCCAAATGACTCTCCAGCTGAGACCACTGTTGCGCTAAGCATTCCTGCAATGGACACATGTGTAGCATGGCAAGGGGTACTATAGCAATGCAGGAGGCAATCATGCCTACAAGGTGCATGACTGTTCAGACTGTAGCTGTTGATTTGGTTGGAAAAGAGGGAGCAGTGCCTGAAAGGACTGGGTTTTGAAAGGATTTGGATAGGCTATGCCCACCTCCGAGTTGAGAATAGCCCGTAGGTAGGGTTGGATCTGGAGGGGTTGGAGGTGGGATTTCAGAACAGTAGTCTACCTTGACCAATACAAAAATGGTGGAAAGGGGAATTACAAAATAACCTTGTCCAAAAACATGAAGGACAGAAGCTTGAAAAGTCAGGACAGAGGGTCTCCTGTAGTTGGCAACACAGGCATGAGCAGTGCTGTTCCGCTGTTGACAACTGGCTTTGCCTGCCGGGAATCTGGTGTTTTTTTTAGCAACAACTCTTTATCAAGGATTTTCAGTTTTTCAAAACATAAACAGGTAATACAGTCAGTAAATTTTATGTATACCAACCTAAGAAAAGGTCAGCCAACTAAAGGGAGGGGAGGTGCTGGGAACAGGCAAAGCCCAGAAACGAAGAGCACAGCCCACACAGGACATCAAAGAGGGGAAAAGAATGGGCTGCCGCCCAGCACCGGGCTCTAGGAACCCACCCTACCCTGGAAGCAGTGGCCATGAGTGCATAGCAGCCAGCGGCAGGAGGATTGGGGGTAGGTGGTGGCAGGCCACAGAATTGGGGAGAGCAGGACAGGTACATGGGTCCAGAAAGGCAGAATAAACGGGAGAGAAAACCATGTAGGCACCAGGGATGGGGTAGAGGGCATTGGTCAATGGAGGACAGGTTAAGAAACAAAGGGAAGTGACAGCAGCACCCAAGTGCTGGAGGCACTGGGTAGGTGTGGAGGGAAGGGCTGAAATATGGTTTTGGAGGCCTTGTTAATTTCTGAATCTTGACTATTTATTGACCAAGAACACTCAAAAGAAGTAAACAAAGCAGGATCTAATGTATGTGTCTTTGAAGGTCCGCAGGTCTAACTGTGGGGTCCTTTGCACACTTGACCAGCGTAGTGGTGACTTTTTATTCTTCCTTTACTGAGTCCAGAGATGGTTGTCACCGCCAGCACCCTCAAACAAAGGAGTATGAAGAGAATGGTGAGTAGCTTGTCTTTGGGACCTACGTTTACCTTCTCCAAGACACCTGTGTCTCTACCTGCATGTGTTTCACACCCTTTTCTCTCCATGGTGGAATATTCGAATTGTTGTGAACCTTAAGCACCAGGTGTCAAAAGACAAGTAGTCTTCCTTAAAGAAATACTTGCTAGTAAGGAATAGGGTTAAGGAGTTGCAAAAAGTCAAACCAGAACATATCCTGGCTCTGCACGTTAACTGATTTCCTCCCACTTTCCCCTTTTAGGTAAGTTTCAGACCCCACACACTCACTGTGCTAGCCGCACATCTCCTGAGTTGTGGCAGGCTGCTGTGTCTCATCTGGGGGCGTCCACCACTCTTCGGATCAGCTTTCCAGGGATTCTTCCATTTCCTTGTCAGTGTCGGATCTCTCCTCCTCAATGCCGCACCTCTGCTCCTCCTTGTCCCCGCAGGTGCCTGACTTCTCCTCCATCTCCACCTCATACCACCGCCATCTCCGCGTCTCTCCTTCAGCGTCCATCTGCAACCTTTCCAAAATCTCTTCTGAGGTTCCTCTCTAACCCGCCAGCCAATCCATCTCCTTTTCTACTTGCGTGGCCCCGCCACCCTCCTCCTGAAAGGAGAAGTCCATTGTCAGTGTTTTGGAACGGACCTCTGCCTTCCTTCATTTTTCAAATAAGTTTTCCTTTTTCTCTTTCAGGTACCTTCGCTCGGGCTACGTGGAGGATGTCGGAGAGGAACTGCGTTCACGTTTATCAGGTAAGGTGGGGGGCGTGGGAGGGGGTCTCTTCACAGTAAGATACAAGAAGCATCAAAAGTGCATGGGGTGCCAGCTCCCTCAGGGCAGATCCAGGCCAACAACAGCAAGAAAATTACCCCAGACTGCCTGAAAGACTTCCAGGTTGTCATTGAGTGTGTGTCTCCCGCTAATGAGAAGCACTACAATGAAGTTCTACATGCCATTCCCCGACCATGGGGACCACCGGCTGCCACCAGTGTTGGAAGATGCAAAACTTCACCATAGCGAGTGCGGCGGCGACCCACCTATGTTTATGAGAGGTGAGGCCTGGGAGGTCCGAGATATCGTGAAGGAGAGCAAGGTGGTGTGGGGAGGAAGAGGAAAGGGACAGTAACAGCAGAACTGGGACAATATCCTCACCCAGTAAGCTGCAAGTGACGGACACGTCCAGAGGGTATGAAACAAATGACATTGATCGGTGTCTCATCTCCAGCAGCTAACATAAGAACATCTTGAGCCATTTGATTTTCCATGGCAACCAATATAAATTATGCAACACATTAAAGTGCAATAATTTAAGCTGGGATTCTCGGGGGAACCGGTCATGACCCACCTGAAGAGAAGTCCACACCAACATGGAATAAGCTTTGCCGAGCACTATCTGCCACGACAGGCACATCGCAGCTCTCGAGGGACCAGAGTGCAGGGGTTTGATGAGTACCTCATAAAGGCCAGAGACCAGAAATTGGTAGCAGTCCTTGGCATGAAAGTATTGGAAAACAGGCGAGGTAGGGTATGCCGGTGACACCGGTCCAAGGGCCACCACCAGACAGTGCATCAGCTGGCGGAACCGCCCGTGGTTAACAGGCTGAAGCCCGAAATTCACACAAAGAACTGACAAGGTCTTGGGTGCAGCACTGTCGTACAGCTGATCTACAGAGGGTGGTTCCTGTGTATGCTAGGACTACCAAGAGAACGATGCACCCCCAATGCACAGAGCAGAATTGTGCCACAACGGGTCTTCAGGTGCAATAGCAAAGGCACGCCTAGCAACTTTTGCACATGATGCCAGGCCGCGGCAGATGTCAAAACTGGATTAGAGGGTACCACACCAATAATGGGAATCAGGTAGGGCAGCAGGGGCGAGCACAGAACACCAAACAAGTGATGCTCCAGCTGTGCTCACACATGAGTGTCCCAAGGTGGACCCAAATGCACCGCCACCAGAGAAAGCTGGAACAATACTTAATAGGATTTCATATGAGCCAATCGGATGCCACCCGTCTCTGTATCCACCCATAGGTGTGTTTCCTGGAGCCGAGGCTTATGGCCACTCCAGATGTAAGCGTGGATGTCCACTTCTATGAAGGGAAGTAGTGTCCATTGGATACGTAGGGCCAACATCCCAAACAAATAAATAAAGAAGGGGCGACAGTCATCTTAACAGTCTGCACCATAACCCAGAGGGAGAGATTCGAGACTGACCACTTCTGGAAATCCCACTTCGAGTGGTCTAGCAGTGGGAGCAAATTATCCTCCACCATATTGATGAGGTCCTTGTTGACCTTAACGCCCTGATAAGTGAGGCAGGACGAAACCCATCAGATGGGGTAATCACTGTCGCAGGACGCGATGGTCAAGTGGGATATGGAAGGGCCTCACTCTTAGACCAGTTTATTTTGTACCCCAACAGTTAAGAGAAATTATCAATAAGTGACATCGCAGTAGCTCTTGACGTCTGGGGACTGGACAGAAGCAACAAAATGTTACCGGCATACAGAAGGGCCTTGACATTGCCCACAGCAGTGGGGACACCGGCCAATGCCGGCAAGAACCATATTGCAGCTGCCAGGGTCTCCAGGGCAAGAGCAAGCAAAAGAGGGAAAAGAGATCAGTCCTGGAGGGTCCCACATGCCACCAAGAAGCCCCCAGCGTGCTCACCTCCTGAACTTGCAGGAAAGCCCTTGTGAGGTGGTGGTCCAAAAGGTCCTTCCCCGCCTTGTAAAACTCGGGTACCTGGGGAATTCGGACTTGGAAAGGGGAAATTCGAAGCTGGGATATACACTCTAAGGAGAAGAAAAGAATTGGATTGCTGCAGATCATACCTGCTTTGAGGACATTTCTTATCGCTGCATTCTAATAAAAATGTTAATATTTTCACTTTGCTGGAGATGCTCCTACAAAAGACCTTGGCACATTTCACATTATCTGTGTATTCCACATTCTTTACCAGAGGTTTATCATAGTGAAACCATGAAATGGGAACTTACATGTTTGCATTAAAGGGAAGCCATCAATCCACTGAAATTCTTTGTCTGATTTGCTTAGACCAATCCAAGGATAGCGTCTGCCATATTCTTTAAATATCTCATCCTGCAAAACAAAGATATTTTAATGATCCTTTACTTCATATGTCATTCACCAGGAAATTGCCATTTCAACGGATACATTTAAAGGATGGGACAATGCGACATTCACACTGTGATGTGCAGTTGCCGTGGACTTCACAAAAGCAACAGAGAGCAAAATGGCGGAAGATGCCCTTAAATATTTGGGTTAATTCACAGCACAAGACACCTTGGTGGATGGCATAAGACTGCCATTGGGATCAGAATCTGTGTTGGTTTCTCTTTCTGTGCCCCATTATTTGTCACCCAAGGTTGTGGTGCTGGTTGCTTGCGGCATCATAAGCTTGTGGAATAAATAAGAGAGCACAAAGAGAGGAGATGCAGAAAAGACAGGTTGTATAGCACATGGCACAAATTGACTCTGCAAATTTGTGCATGCCTTTGCTTGCGTATGTCATCAGAGTGCTTCATTTGTGAAACTCTTATTTTATTCACAGATACTCTTACAGGAACAGTTATTAGTGGCTTAAGTGTAGGAATGTAGGAAAGTGCCCTTTTGACGTGGTCACCCCCACCTTTTGCATGGTAACTGATGTGATTTCGACTGAAAGTGCACTGGGTCCCTGTTAACCACGTCCCCGGTGCCAGAGTTCTTTCCAAAATTGCACAATTGCTTCTCCCAATTGGCAAAACCTTTAGCACCCTCCGTAAGTCTCTAGTAAATAGTGCCCCTGGTACCTAAGGTCTGGGGTACTAAAATGGTTCCCTAAAGGCTGCAGCATTAATTGGGCTACCCTAAGGGACTCCTCACCAAACACCTGCAGCGCTGCTATCGCAGGCTGCGTGTCTTGGTGCAGACAAAAGTGAAAACACAACATGTTACACATTCCAGTGTGCCATGTCCCCTACCACTTCATGTAATATTTGTAAGTCACCCCGACAATAGACCTGACAGCCCTAAGGCAGTGTGCTTAATATTACGTGGGAGCGCATACCTGGATGAGCAGATATACCCCTGTACTGGTCAATTCTATTACTGCCAGTGCAAGTGACCAGGGAAGCCATTTTAAACCGTGTACTGGACACTGGTGAAAACAAATTCCTCAGCTACATGACGGCTTCACTGAAGATAGGGATGTTTAGTATCCAACATCTCGTATTGCCAAGCCCCCATTGGTTCCAGTGGTGGATTTATCAAAACATGCACCCAGAAGGCACCTTAGAGGCGCCCCTCTGAAAACCTACCAGCCTCTGCTGTGCTTGCTGACTGGTCTCTACCACCCAAGACACTGTTCTGACCTCCTAGGGTGAGAGCCTTTTCTCTCAGGAGGCCCAGAACAAAAGCCTGTCCGGGAAGAGGGTGTCACACTACCTCTCACACAATGACCTGCTGATTAGCCGTCCTAAGGCAGCAAGCCTCAAAGGGCTGCCGCCTTTAAAATGCGAATCTGGCTCCCCCTCACAGGAGAGATTCCGACCCCTCTGTCCAGAGCCCTCTTTGGCACCTGGACAGGGGGAAAATTAGCTAGTCAGGTAGGAGTGCCACCCTCGGGCTAGTCCCTCCCCTAAGGTGGGCTGCTACGAGGTGAACATGATTGTTTAGAGGTAGCCATCTTTGTGATGGCATACATAGGAATTCAGGAACAGTGTTATGCCCACTTCCAACAGGAAGTAGTCATATAGGGGGAGTACTGACCCCAAGGGTCAGTGGCCCATTGGCTACAACCCTACACTACCCTAATGCCCCTAATTTCAGTAGATAGGGGACCCCTGGCACCAGAGAAGTAGATCCTGATGACCCAAGAAGAGAGAGGACACCGAAGAGCTGCAAAAGCAGAGAGGAGAGAAGAAGCAGCTGACCTGGTACCAGCCCCACCAGCCTGTCTGTATCCCTCATCTAAAACTGCGCCAAAGTCGACTCGTCCTGCAGCTATGACTCCAGAAACTTGGGGAGACTGCCTGCCTTCGAAAAGACTCAAGACATCCTGTGAACAGCAGACCTGATCAGCCAAAGCTCCAAAAAGAAGAAACAGAGTCATCCAGAACCACCAGACCCTGACACACGAAGCCACCACTGCACCCGTCACCTCTAGCCCGAGCTGAAGTGGGACACCAGTGTAAGCAAGGTCCGCCAGCACTCCATAGCTCGAGTCGATCATGGTTTCACCCCTCCTGGACTCCCCGACGATGCCTCCAGCCTCTACACGCAGGCCCCCTCTACCACGAGTGCTCCGGTAAGGAGAAACCCAACACCTAAGGACATCTCTGCACCTGTCACCCCGGGGCCTTGGAGAAGAGAACTAATGCTATCCCCCGTACCCAAGAATCGTGAGGCCTTAGCCCCCCCTGTTGGTTCAGCCCGACTGGCCTCCTGGCCAGAGCGTGCAGCCTCTTTCCACAGTGACCGATCTCCATGGAAACGTATTGGGCTCCCAACGCTGTTTTGCACCCTGCACACAGCCGCCCTTGTGCCGCTGGTGGTGTACTGTTGGTGTTGCCTTGGACCTTGCCCACCACACACCTTAAGTCACTGTTCTTCCTTCCATAGGATAACATTGCAGAACTCAGAAATTGCACTGTGTCGACTTTTTAAAGTGAAAAGAATTCCTACTTAAAAATGTACTCAACTAAACGATTTTTCTCTGATTCCTGAACATATATAAAGATACTTGCTATTTTTATAAATTGGTGTAGATCTCCTTCTTCAATCCTGTGAGTCACTTATCAATCATTGTGTGTATTTGTAAATGTCTTGCACTCCTCTGTGTTAAACCTAAGGCTGCTCGACCGCACTTCCCCCCTAAGAGATCACTTTGGGATTGCATAGCAAGCCCCTGTCCACTCATAAGGGAACTCCTGGACTCTTTACATGGTATGTCAGATTTTTTTTTTTTTTATCCTCTTTTTATTAAACAGTTGTGATGGTACAATAAACTCTCATGGGCACACATACTTGCAAAGAGACACAGATATGACAATTGCATAGCTATACATACTACATCACAATACATTATATCGTTAAATAGTAAGAGCAGCGATATCCGGAACATTTTTGCGTAATTCCACTGTAGGGGAAATACAAAGTCCGCCTCTGGAGACATTCCACTTTGCCCATTTATGGTCCCATTTCGCCGGGCAACCACGGTGCGTGAACACATCTTTCTCGGCAAGCATAGCCCTGTCCGTATCCTTGGCCCATTTTGAATAGGTCGGTGAGACATCAGCAATATTTTTTTCGCCAGAGCAAATCCCAATGATGCCCACGTACGTTCGGTTTGGGTCAGGTCTGTGGCGTCCCAGACATCTAATAAACAAAGCTGGGGAGATAACGTGATCGCTTTCCCCCCCACCCTCACCAGCTCGGCGACTATTTTCTCCCAGTAGGGCTGCAACCGCGAGCACTCCCATATGATGTGAAAGAAGGTGCCCTCTGAAGCGCACCCCCTGAGACAGCCGGCATCTGTCCAACGGCCCATCTTAACCAGTGTGTGCGCGGGTATGTAGGATCTATGTAAGACCTTGAGCTGGACCAGTCGCAGGTGCATGGGGATGGCCACCTCCCGGGGAGAGGAGAGGGCTTCCTGCCAGTCATCGTCCTCTAAATAACCTACATCCGTTTCCCACTGTTGGCGAAGTCGGACTAAGGAGTCAGGTTGGTTATTGATAAGTTTACGATAAGAAAGCGAGATCGCCTTACTTGTCAGAGGGTCAGTCAAAAGTCTGTCCTCCAATGGGGAGGCCTCAGGCAAGGCCTCCTCCTTAGAGATCACAGAGGTGAGGGCGTGCCTAATTTGTAGGTAACAGTAAGTTTCTGACTCGGCGAGTTGATGTTCTTTTTGAAGAGTTGCAAATGAGACCATGCCGCTGCGTTTCCATAGGTCCCCCACCAAGGAAAGTCCAATAAGGTCCCATTTATCGAACCCTGGAGACCTACTCAGTGTGCACAATCGTTCGGATTCCCACAGGGGGGTGAGTGACATGATCTTGTTATGCCAACCCATTTTCTTGGTAACTGTATGCCAAATTGTCACCGGGTGAGCAGTCGAGCCTGTCAGGGGAAGTCTCTTGGGGTTGGAGTAAAGCGCTCGTTGATAACCGCCCTTGGACATAACCCACCTATCAGTGCGGTATGCCGGCTCTAGTGGTGGGACAAAAACCCATTGGTTTATCACAGCTAACTGGGAGGCCCAGTAGTATTGCCTCAGGTCGGGCAGCGCAATCCCCGTCATACCACCCTCTGGTAAGCTTGTGTGTCGCAATACGTGGACACTTTCCATCCCACAAGAGGTTTCTAACCTCCCTCTCCACACTGACAAAATATGCATCTGGGACCTTGTGAGGAGTGTTGTGTAGCGCATACAAAAAGCGAGGGAGGGCCAGCATTTTGAACAACGCCGCTCTGCCGAGCAGAGTCAGGGGTAGCGTCCGCCAGTGAGTGACGTCTTTACGGAATCTGACCAACAGAGGCAGGAGGTTGGCCTCATAGAATCGGGTGGGGTTAAGTGTGATGTGGATGCCGAGGTAGTGAAAGCCCTCACCGGCAACCGTGATAGTGATGTCCTTGGGCATCCGAGGGACAGGACCCCGCAGCATGAACAGGACCGACTTTCCTCAGTTGATGAGTGGGCACTAAAGATGGCGAAGATATGTAAAATTCTGTGAATCGAGGCCCTAGGGGCTGCCACATTTAGCAGGACATCGTCTGCGTAGAGGGAAATTCTATCCTCATGTTGGTCCATCCACCGCAGGCCCCTAATAATAGGATCGCCCCGGTATGTCAGATTTTTGATATATTATATAAATAGTAACCCTGGGCGTAGTGGGCGGAGTGGGGCTACGCGGAGCACCACGGAGTTAAGAACAAACTCCGTGAAACTCCGCGTAGCTCCGCTATGCCACCCGCCTCCCACCTGCCCTATTAACAAAAAAAGAGTTAAAAGTAAATAAAAATGCCTTACCTTAGCTGCGATACAAAAGGGGATGATGGACGGAACGTTTGAGCCAATCAAACACTCACCCCCAGTCAACTGATCTGGGTTTAATCCATCATCATTCTTTAGCTCACTCCACCACCCCAGTTCAGACATGGCCATATGCAAATCAGTCTGACCCTGTGCCTCATGGGAACAGTCCAGCCCGAACTGCCAAGCCATGTCTTCCCTGGACCGGAAACAAGCATCCTAGGACCGGTTTCTGGCATTTCAGCAGTCATCAGCCAGGCTTGCTTGAATCCAGTGGCAAAGTGAGCAAGGGACCCACGTCTGGGCATACCCCCGCCAACTTAGGGCGACCAAAGCGATACAAAGGGGATGATGGACGGAACGTTTGAGCCAATCAAACACTCACCCCCAGTCAACTGATCTGGGTTTAATCCATCATCATTCTTTAGCTCACTCCACCACCCCAGTTCAGACATGGCCATATGCAAATCAGTCTGACCCTGTGCCTCATGGGAACAGTCCAGCCCGAACTGCCAAGCCATGTCTTCCCTGGACCGGAAACAAGCATCCTAGGACCGGTTTCTGGCATTTCAGCCGCCATCAGCCAGGCTTGCTTGAATCCAGTGGCAAAGTGAGCAAGGGACCCACGTCTGGGCATACCCCTGCCAACTTAGGTCTACCAAAGCGATACAAAAGGGGATGATGGACGGAACGTTTGAGCCAATCAAACACTCACCCCCAGTCAACTGATCTGGGTTTAATCCATCATCATTCTTTAGCTCACTCCACCACCCCAGTTCAGACATGGCCATATGCAAATCAGTCTGACCCTGTGCCTCATGGGAACAGTCCAGCCCGAACTGCCAAGCCATGTCTTCCCTGGACCGGAAAGAAGCATCCTAGGACCAGTTTCTGGCATTTCAGCCGTCATCAGCCAGGCTTGCTTGAATCCAGTGGCAAAGTGAGCAAGGGACACACGTCTGGGCATACCCCGCCAACTTAGGGCGACCAAAGCGATACAAAGGGGATGATGGACGGAACGTTTGAGCCAATCAAACACTCACCCCCAGTCAACTGATCTGGGTTTAATCCATCATCATCATTCTTTAGCTCACTCCACCACCCCAGTTCAGACATGGCCATAAGCAAATCAGTCTGACCCTGTGCCTCATGGGAACAGTCCAGCCCGAACTGCCAAGCCATGTCTTCCCTGGACCGGAAACAAGCATCCTAGGACCGGTTTCTGGCATTTCAGCCGTCATCAGCCAGGCTTGCTTGAATCCAGTGGCAAAGTGAGCAAGGGACCCACGTCTGGGCATACCCCCGCCAACTTAGGGCGACCAAAGCGATACAAAAGGGGATGATGGACGGAACGTTTGAGCCAATCAAACACTCACCCCCAGTTAACTGATCTGGGTTTAATCTGACATGGCTTGGCAGTTCGGGCTGGACTGTTCCCATGAGGCACAGGGTCAGACTGATTTGCATATGGCCATGTCTGAACTGGGGTGGTGGAGTGAGCTAAAGAATGATGATGGATTAAACCCAGATCAGCTGACTGGGGGTGAGTGTTTGATTGGCTCAAACGTTCCGTCCATCATCCCCTTTTGTATCGCTTTGTTCGCCCTAAGTTGGCGGGGGTATGCCCAGACGTGGGTCCCTTGCTCACTTTGCCACTGGATTCAAGCAAGCCTGGCTGATGACGGCTGGAATGCCAGAAACCGGTCCTAGGATGCTTGTTTCCGGTCCAGGGAAGACATGGCTTGGCAGTTCGGGCTGGACTGTTCCCATGAGGCACAGGGTCAGACTGATTTGCATATGGCCATGTCTGAACTGGGGTGGTGGAGTGAGCTAAAGAATGATGATGGATTAAACCCAGATCAGTTGACTGGGGGTGAGTGTTTAATTGGCTCAAACGTTCCGTCCATCATCCCCTTTTGTATCGCTTTGTTCGCCCTAAGTTGGCGGGGTATGCCCAGACGTGGGTCCCTTGCTCACTTTGCCACTGGATTCAAGCAAGCCTGGCTGATGATGGCTGGAATGCCAGAAACCGGTCCTAGGATGCTTGTTTCCGGTCCAGGGAAGACATGGCTTGGCAGTTCGGGCTGGACTGTTCCCATGAGGCACAGGGTCAGACTGATTTGCATATGGCCATGTCTGAACTGGGGTGGTGGAGTGAGCTAAAGAATGATGATGGATTAAACCCAGATCAGCTGACTGGGGTGAGTGTTTGATTGGCTCAAGCGTTCCGTCCATCATCCCCTTTTGTATCGCTTTGTTCGCCCTAAGTTGGCGGGGGTATGCCCAGACGTGGGTCCCTTGCTCACTTTGCCACTGGATTCAAGCAAGCCTGGCTGATGACGGCTGGAATGCCAGAAACCGGTCCTAGGATGCTTGTTTCCGGTCCAGGGAAGACATGGCTTGGCAGTTCGGGCTGGACTGTTCCCATGAGGCACAGGGTCAGACTGATTTGCATATGGCCATGTCTGAACTGGGGTGGTGGAGTGAGCTAAAGAATGATGATGGATTAAACCCAGATCAGTTGACTGGGGGTGAGTGTTTAATTGGCTCAAACGTTCCGTCCATCATCCCCTTTTGTATCGCTTTGTTCGCCCTAAGTTGGCGGGGGTATGCCCAGACGTGGGTCCCTTGCTCACTTTGCCACTGGATTCAAGCAAGCCTGGCTGATGATGGCTGGAATGCCAGAAACCGGTCCTAGGATGCTTGTTTCCGGTCCAGGGAAGACATGGCTTGGCAGTTCGGGCTGGACTGTTCCCATGAGGCACAGGGTCAGACTGATTTGCATATGGCCATGTCTGAACTGGGGTGGTGGAGTGAGATAAAGAATGATGATGGATTAAACCCAAATCAGTTGCCTGGGGGTGAGTGTTTGATTGGCTCAAACGTTCCATCCATCATCCCCTTTTGTATCGCTTTGTTCGCCCTAAGTTGGCGGGGGTATGCCCAGACTTGGGTCCCTTGCTCACTTTGCCACTGGATTCAAGCAAGCCTGGCTGATGACGGCTGGAATGCCAGAAACCGGTCCTAGGATGCTTGTTTCCGGTCCAGGGAAGACATGGCTTGGCAGTTCGGGCTGGACTGTTCCCATGAGGCACAGGGTCAGACTGATTTGCATATGGCCATGTCTGAACTGGGGTGGTGGAGTGAGCTAAAGAATGATGATGGATTAAACCCAGATCAGTTGACTGGGGGTGAGTGTTTGATTGGCTCAAACGTTCCGTCCATCATCCCCTTTTGTATCGCTTTGTTCGCCCTAAGTTGGCGGGGGTATGCCCAGACGTGGGTCCCTTGCTCACTTTGCCACTGGATTCAAGCAAGCCTGGCAGATGACGGCTGGAATGCCAGAAACCGGTCCTAGGATGCTTGTTTCCGGTCCAGGGAAGACATGGCTTGGCAGTTCGGGCTGGACTGTTCCCATGAGGCACAGGGTCAGACTGATTTGCATATGGCCATGTCTGAACTGGGGTGGTGGAGTGAGCTAAAGAATGATGATGGATTAAACCCAGATCAGTTGACTGGGGGTGAGTGTTTGATTGGCTCAAACGTTCCGTCCATCATCCCCTTTTGTATCGCTTTGTTCGCCCTAAGTTGGCGGGGGTATGCCCAGACGTGGGTCCCTTGCTCACTTTGCCACTGGATTCAAGCAAGCCTGGCTGATGACGGCTGGAATGCCAGAAACCGGTCCTAGGATGCTTATTTCCGGTCCAGGGAAGACATGGCTTGGCAGTTCGGGCTGGACTGTTCCCATGAGGCACAGGGTCAGACTGATTTGCATATGGCCATGTCTGAACTGGGGTGGTGGAGTGAGCTAAAGAATGATGATGGATTAAACCCAGATCAGTTGACTGGGGGTGAGTGTTTGATTGGCTCAAACGTTCCGTCCATCATCCCCTTTTGTATCGCTTTGTTCGCCCTAAGTTGGTGGGGGTATGCCCAGACGTGGGTCCCTTGCTCACTTTGCCACTGGATTCAAGCAAGAATGGCTGATGACGGCTGGAATGCCAGAAACCGGTCCTAGGATGCTTGTTTCCGGTCCAGGGAAGACATGGCTTGGCAGTTCGGGCTGGACTGTTCCCATGAGGCACAGGGTCAGACTGATTTGCATACGGCCATGTCTGAACTGGGGTGGTGGAGTGAGCTAAAGAATGATGATGGATTAAACCCAGATCAGTTGACTGGGGGTGAGTGTTTGATTGGCTCAAACGTTCCGTCCATCATCCCCTTTTGTATCGCTTTGTTCGCCCTAAGTTGGCGGGGGTATGCCCAGACGTGGGTCCCTTGCTCACTTTGCCACTGGATTCAAGCAAGCCTAGCTGATGACGGCTGGAATGCCAGAAACCGGTCCTAGGATGCTTGTTTCCGGTCCAGGGAAGACATGGCTTGGCAGTTCGGGCTGGACTGTTCCCATGAGGCACAGGGTCAGACTGATTTGCATATGGCCATGTCTGAACTGGGGTGGTGGAGTGAGCTAAAGAATGATGATGGATTAAACCCAGATCAGTTGACTGGGGGTGAGTGTTTGATTGGCTCAAACGTTCCATCCATCATCCCCTTTTGTATCGCTTTGTTCGCCCTAAGTTGGCGGGGGTATGCCCAGACGTGGGTCCCTTGCTCACTTTGCCACTGGATTCAAGCAAGCCTGGCTGATGACGGCTGGAATGCCAGAAACCGGTCCTAGGATGCTTGTTTCCGGTCCAGGGAAGACATGGCTTGGCAGTTCGGGCTGGACTGTTCCCATGAGGCACAGGGTCAGACTGATTTGCATATGGCCATGTCTGAACTGGGGTGGTGGAGTGAGCTAAAGAATGATGATGGATTAAACCCAGATCAGTTGACTGGGGGTGAGTGTTTGATTGGCTCAAACGTTCCGTCCATCATCCCCTTTTGTATCGCTTTGTTCGCCCTAAGTTGGCGGGGGTATGCCCAGACGTGGGTCCCTTGCTCACTTTGCCACTGGATTCAAGCAAGCCTGGCTGATGACGGCTGGAATGCCAGAAACCGGTCCTAGGATGCTTGTTTCCGGTCCAGGGAAGACATGGCTTGGCAGTTCGGGCTGGACTGTTCCCATGAGGCACAGGGTCAGACTGATTTGCATATGGCCATGTCTGAACTGGGGTGGTGGAGTGAGCTAAAGAATGATGATGGATTAAACCCAGATCAGTTGACTGGGGGTGAGTGTTTGATTGGCTCAAACGTTCCGTCCATCATCCCCTTTTGTATCGCTTTGTTCGCCCTAAGTTGGCGGGGGTATGCCCAGACGTGGGTCCCTTGCTCACTTTGCCACTGGATTCAAGCAAGCCTGGCTGATGACGGCTGGAATGCCAGAAACCGGTCCTAGGATGCTTGTTTCCGGTCCAGGGAAGACATGGCTTGGCAGTTCGGGCTGGACTGTTCCCATGAGGCACAGGGTCAGACTGATTTGCATATGGCCATGTCTGAACTGGGGTGGTGGAGTGAGCTAAAGAATGATGATGGATTAAACCCAGATCAGTTGACTGGGGGTGAGTGTTTGATTGGCTCAAACGTTCCGTCCATCATCCCCTTTTGTATTACCTTAGCTGCGGGCGACCGCCCATGCGCAGTTTTCACCACGAACGCGATGAAGAGGGCAGCCCGGGGATGCCGCAGCTAAGGTAAGGCGTTTTTATTTACTTTTAACTTGTTTTTTAAAAGTTTTATCCCAATTGTTAATAGGGCGGGTGGGAGGTGGGGGCTGGCCAACTCTGCTCCGGAGTGTGCGGAGATTTGCCAACTCCGCGTTCTTTGCGAAACGCGGAGTAGGCAAATCTACGCACACTCCGCGGGGGGAGCGGAGTTCTCCGCCCACGGTTAATAAAGAGCCAGCTTCCTACATTAAGGCTGTTTGTTACTAGCACGTATGCAGAAAATTTAATGCAAAGAGCACGATGTACAAAGCACTTTAGCAGTCGTGCATCCTAAAATTTGCAAAATGAAAGATTTTGTGATGTTCCAAACTCCTTTTGTGAATTTCAAAAGTCTTTCTGACTCAAAAAATGACACTTTGACTAATTACATATCGCAATTAGGAGGGGAGGCTTGGAAGTGGCATCCCTTCTTAACTGCAAGTCATAATGACATTTATCAATGGTTTGAGACAGCAAACGTTGTTGCAAACTGTTGATCAAACATCGACACTGAAGTTGGGGTGCCATCCGATTTACAAAGGAGAAGCTGTTGTGGTGATTTCCGGTTTCTGAATCATGCCAGGTGTCCTCAGGGCAAGCTGAGAGTCGCCCCGGGTACCATGTATCCTCCTGCTGTTCTACTGCCAAATAATAACTTTATTTTTTACAGCAAAACCTGCCCCTTCAAGGGACACAGATTGGTTTAAAAAAAAAAAAAAACAGTTGATTACAAGTCTACTTGAAATTCTCCTCTGCTCCCGACATTCAACACCTCAGACACGGCCTCCTTCTGATCCAGACCTGGATGACCTGCTCTTTGCCATGAACAAGGCAGAAATAGTACAAACCTAGCTCACTGACATGAATCTTGATGGCGTCGAAGCCCAACTTTCACCAAATGCCAAGTCACTTGGATATGTTTAGAACACCAATCTTACCTTCAATGAACACATTTTGAAATGCCTGGTACCGGCTCTCTATTTTGAAGAAAGAGAAACCATTTCTTCCAGGGACCTCAAGTGTCTCTCCCGGCAGGCTTACACAATTTTCAAAGCCAGCTTCATCATTTATAAAGCCATCATGACCCGCACCCCCCCCGTTTCTTGCAGACAAACTCAGAATCCCTGGGGTGTCTCTGCAAATTCATGGCCAGACCATGATCTGACTAGAGACTAAGAAGTAGAAAGAGAAAACAAGACTTCAGTCCTTTTCCATCTATGTTCTAAAGATCTGGAGAAACATCTCTATATCCTTAAGGATGGCTCCAACCCTACCCCAATGTGCTAAAGAAAAAACCATTGCAATGCATTAACAGTCTACTAACCAGCTACCTCACTATCCCGCTTTGACTGTATGTTTGCCCTTCACTCTGTACAGCACTGCACTGGCTAGATGGCTAGGTTTGCCCTACACATATACCACATACATACATACATTTGTGAATACAGACAACGGTACAGTCGTCTGCTGTCCTCTGCATGTCACCATCCCTGCATTTACAGCCATCCAAATGGAGTAGCAAATAGCTACCCCTTCATTAAAATGAATTAGGCAGGTTGTTTTGCGACCATCTGTGAGTGGGCAATCTGTGATGCGACCTCTCTGTAGATAGGTCACACCGAACACTGCATGCCTGCGCACAACGGTTTGCAATCAGAGATCCATACATTGTGCCAAATGTTCCTTGGGCAAATTTTATCAAGAAACATAAGGCTGTCCTTTTCAATTTCTGTGGTAAGAGTATTACACCAATGTATTAAATGTAATGAAATCTAGATGCTGTTCTTGCCAGCCTGCCCAAAGGACTGGTAACCAGATGTGGGAAGAAGACCTTGAGAACTGCTTGGTCGTGGTGGCCTCTGCGTAGATCTAGGGTTTGCATTTTCTCCTCTGTGCCTGCAGGTTTGAACATTCCTAGATCCTGGAGGACAGCGGATTGGGCGTACCTGTATGTATATCACAACTCCGTAACAATACTGTTCTTCTCAGAAGCACATGTAGCCTCTCTTTGAATCAGATCAGCAGCCGCTAAAGACCAAATCAATCGACCGAGGCCCAGATTTACTAGGAGTTCCCCCAAAGTAAGGCAGCAAGTAAAGTTTCTGCACTGCATTGCACGAAATGGAAAGAGCAGAACTGCACCACATCGACAAAGAGCTGGTGCAGATCTGGTCTCTCCATGCGCTGGTGTACTTTGTGCAACCATGCACCAAAGCAGGCACCCTTGCGCCATAGTGCAAGGATATCTGCGTTGTGGTCTGCATAGTTTTTGTGCAGGAAGTGGACCCTTCCTGCACAAAAACTGTGCTTAAGGCTATTTCTTCCATGTGTGTGTGTGTCGCAGAATGTGCCAGGTCTGCGTTAAAAAAGTAATGCAGTAACGTTGTCCATCTGGCCCAGTGTTTCTTAACTGATACCCGCAGTACAGGTGGGTGCAAATCATCCTATCTCTCAAGCACTCTCTGACATCCACAAATTCAACCCACATGTTTGAAAAACTCCAGTGGTGCCCATTTCTGGTTAGGCCAGTCACAGGACTGTTCACCTTAAAGAATGTCATCATCATCATCAGAAAAACATTATTTCGGCCAAAGATGGCCGTAAAAGCACAGATAAAAAAAACTACATTGCATTTAGTTAAAAACAGAACTAAAAAAAGCTACATTACATTCGGTTCATTGTCCTAACCATTGCACTGGGAGAGACACCAACTAGCACGATAGAGATATGATTTACAATCATAATCCATTGTCATCTCAATTATCCTTCTAGCTCACCCCACAGCCCCAAGTTATTGTTTAAGGGAAACAATCATAAAGTGCTTGTGCATCATACAGGTTATCTAGGAAATCATAAAGTGCTTGTGCATCATACAGGTTATCTAGGAAATCATAAAGTGCTTGTGCATCATACAGGTTATCTAGGAAATCATAAAGTGCTTGTGCATCATACAGGTTATCTAGGAAATCATAAAGTGCTTGTGCATCATACAGGTTATCTAGGAAATCATAAAGTGCTTGTGCATCATACAGGTTATCTAGGAAATCATAAAGTGCTTGTGCATCATACAGGTTATCTAGGAAATCATAAAGTGCTTGTGCATCATACAGGTTATCTAGGAAATCATGAAGTGCTTGTGCATCATACAGGTTATCTAGGAAATTATAAAGTGCTTGTGCATCATACAGGTTATCTAGGAAATCATAAAGTGCTTGTGCATCATACAGGTTATCTAGGAAATCATAAAGTGCTTGTGCATCATACAGGTTATCTAGGAAATCATAAAGTGCTTGTGCATCATACAGGCAATCTTAGGGATTTTTACATTATCTGGGGGATTGGTTTCATTAGAAAGCCTGTGTGTAAGCAGGGGGTTAGCCATGGCCTTCGTCTAACAACAGTAGACAACCATACAAAGGAGAATAACCAATAACTTATTTAAGCATTATGGTTAAAAAAAGTTTTTCTTAAAACGGTTCTAAGGTGAGTACAACTGTATTACAAGCAATTTAAAGACAGGGCCCATTGTAGAAAATAGAATACAATGGGTTGTCCCGAGCTAGGGAGTCATCTTTAAGATGGCACTACAAATGCACCACATTGAGAATAAAAAGTGTGAGACAGAAAACACAATAGGTGGGTGTGTGTCATATTTCAATAGCCTGTATGCCTCTCTGCAATGTCTAAATCCCAGATTTCTGCATATCTGGCGGAGCCAGCGGGTCCTTGCCTTTTTATATCCTTGGCAGATGAAAATTACATGAGTATCTGTCTCTTCTATGTTACTGCAAGCTGGGCAACCCCGATCAGATGAGTCTGCCCACTTACTGGTAAATGCACGCAATGGAAGCACCCCGTCTCTGAACTGAAGGTATAGTTTCTTGGCCAAGAGTGGCTGAATGTCATCCAGAGCTGATTCTAGTCTGTATTGGTCACCAGGTTAGAGACAGTTCTGAATGTCAGGTTTGGAGAACAGACATGAATACACCAAGGTTTGAAGACCTACAGTTACAGGTAAGTAACATGTTTATTCACCTCACCTTTAGGAGGGGTTAGGTGACTTCTCTTAGAAAACACTATCTAAGGTGTGAGGAGTCTGGGATAAAGTGCATTAAAGTAAAAGAACATTAGTGAGTTTGCAGGATGACATGCGAGGGACCATTCTTAGCTGATTCGACCTCGAGTCACAGGAATGCATCAAAAGAGATAACTGGCAAAATGTACTTATGGCTGATTATTCCATCCCAGAGGATTCAAAATCTACTTGATCATTGAATTTTATAATCTGCTGGATCGCGGACGATAAGAGAAAAGAAACCCAACAAAGTAATGGGACTGAGAGCACCACACTCAACGCAGAGACCAGCCACACTTCAATGTAAACGTGACATCCACATTAAATGAATGCACAGAGTGTGACTGCACTGTTCCAGCTCACCATTTTCAATTCATCATGGAGCACTGCAAGGCGACCGCCATTCTCCAAACACAACCGTGAAGATATGTCCCAAGACGTTTCCACCTGGTTCCAAAAGTATTTGTTCATAGAAGGCATCCAGTCATCGCGGCATTTTGGGGTTTGGATCCGACTTGAAGGTGGAGTGTGGCAAGCTACAAATACAGAGATAGTTGTAATATTTGTTAATAGTAAAATGACATTGAAGTACAAAAAATTTATTTTCAGAAAGCGACTAAAAAACCTATTTGGGATTGATAAAACATTAAGTTACGAAAACAATTCAACAACCTGAGATGGTACTCCATATAAGCTGAAAAACCTTTTATGTTAAAGCAGATGAGGATTTCAATAGAGGCTGCAAATGGTGGTTCTAATTGGGCTAGAAGGTATGTGTATTCTTCAATCATCAATCTGAATTTGAGGGATTGTGCAGAAGAGCTTCCGGCTTAGTGACGCCCTCATCCCCTCCCCGACTGAGATAAGTGAGATAGTCCTTATATTATGCAAGTGCATCAGCACAAGTGTGAGGCGCTTCATGTGACCAGATGTTTAAATCTCCAGTAAGAATAAGCTCTTTGAGGGTGCTGGGTGAGACTCATGACATCCTCTGGCAAAGTGTGGACACACTGTTTGGGAAGAAAGTCAACAGCATCAAATCTGAAAGCTAGGCACAGCTACAACTGGTGTCTGGGCTCATATCTGCACATATATCACCCACATGCAAGTTAAAGACAGGCACGGAAGTGGAATACTGTGTGGGGCCAGTACCTAAACCATCAGCAGTTGACAGATCGTGACATGATGAATTGAAACTTGTCAGACACCCAGGTGGCAACTTTATGACAATTCGGACAAGGAAAGGGAAACCTTTTTGCAATAACTGCATGTTCTCTTCTTATTCTTCTGATTGTAGGGGTCTTCTTCCATGGGTGCCTTAGCTACTCATGCTCAGACTACCACTCCCTTCTCCACCACTAAATGCAGGAAGGACAGCTTTTACAAAGGACCCTACTCAAGACAAGTGGCGCCTGACTTTCTCTTTCTACCATCCTTTATTGACCTACCCCTAAGTGAGCATCAGTGGAAGAGTACCCAAGAGGATTTCCAATGATTCTTACTAGGCAAGAGGGTAGTATGAGGCTTACTGACCACCTCTGGAAAATCCCCAGTGATGTATAAAACGGACACCATTTGGGCCATTTCACTGTCCGCCCTTGTATATGTCATACAAGCTCAAGTATCTTTGATCATATGAGACAACTCAGAGCTCGCATCAGTATTTTTGGCCCTCTTAGGTTTGTTGGGAACCTTTTCATAAGTCCCTGTAATGTGGGTGATGGAACCACCACCATCGACTGGTCGCTGTCTGCGAACGGGAACATGTCCCACCTCTGGGGAACTGGGGAAGAAAAGAGGTTTCTAAAACCTCACCTGAGAATACTTCCTCATGTGAAGTTATTGATGCATTCAACAAGAAAGGGGACCACACATTGACCGAAGGTCAAAGCTGGTACTAAAAGAGAATTGTAATGAATCTTGACAGAGAGCTATCAGCCGAGAAAAGTTAGGGAGAAGTACATCTCAGCAATCCGAATGCAGGTAGGGTACAAAACATTAGATAAACTGACATTTCATCCAGCCAGTGACTAGCGCAATGAAATCCAGGAAACTACAGAAGGTAGCTGGCAGACCAGACTTGCTAGGCTATCGAAATAAGCACAAAATTGTCTGAAAAATCTGCAGGAATCCATATTGCAGCGAAGGAAGCAAGGTGTAGAAGTTGTCTTGAATAGTAAGAAATAGGTGCATGAAGATACAAGTAGATAAAAAGTAAAGACGTAGGTTACAAAACACAAACCACTAACACGCTGCTCTCTATCACATTATTTGTTGATGCATTAATGAGGGTGGCACAGATTAAAGGGAGGGTAAAAACGAATTACCATACAATTTGACTTTATTGACCTACTTGGAGTCTGGATTATGGTTAAAGTGCAAAACCTCCACCAGAAAAGTCAATTTTTCCTACAAATTGTGAATGGTAAACAAGGCATTAGATAATTCTTCCAAACTATTCAAATTGAGCTCCAAAGAAATACAGAATAATCAATGAGCGATTTCTTCATCTTCAGATCACCTACACTCAATAATGTAGTTGGTACGAAGGTGAAAGTATAAAAGTTATAACAGAAGAGATGAAGAAAAATAGAATAGTGTCTACAACACGAGAGGGAGTCATTCCTCCCATCACCATAGTTAGAATGTAGAAGTATAAACCTCAGTGATACATAAAGAATATGAAAGTGTTAAAAGTGTATCAGAAGAAAATAAAATATAAACTTTGGAGGTTTTGAGGAAAATGCCCGTATATGGACAACTTAAGATCCCTACATGACAAAATTTTGAACCTGCCTAAGCAGGTAGGGGATCTCCTCTGACACTTACAAAGACAAACCAACAGGAGAGTAAATCCGGTGACAGAAAGTCCAAAGAAAAGAACTGTTGTCATTCTCCAGAAGAAGGTTGTGTTCCAGAAACCTGAAAAAAGGAGAAGAGACAGACAGTCAGGCATGTCTGGTCGGCAACCGGTAGCAAGAAAGGTCTCCTGAGACTTGTCAAGGCAGCTATTTGTAGTTTTTCATGTGGTTACAATCTCAAAAAGAAACAATGTAGATCATTTACACATACTCTTCCGTTTACTAATCCAATAGCCATACTTGACTCTTATTTTATTCAATGTATCAAATTTAAAAAGATGAAAGGCTGAGCCACCCACATTGGGGTTCAACTCTGTAACCACCAGGTTAGAGACAGTTCTCAGCATTAATAGCACAAGGTTGAGGCATATAGGTAGAGCCCAGAAGCAGTCCCAAGCATGCACTGTAATTTCATTAGACATCTGACATTATTTTTTTTTACTTTGTGAAGAAATCAAAAATATCTTGCAGATCATGTGGTCTTTTGTTATTTAGTTTAGATCATGGGTACCCGCAAACATTTCCCCAGGGGCCAAAAAGTGTGGTGTGATCGAGGTCCGCACTGATGCCAGCAGAGTGGGGGCCAGGGGGCGTAGAAGTAGCGAATCATATACATGTTGCGCACAGAGGTTTGCAGAGTTATTTTGAGGGATTATTTCCATACTGCTCTCTAAATTAAGTCTAATTACCGATTTGACAATACTCTGTTATTCTGTATGAGCCGCTATTCCTTTACTGCACCTTGGGATAAGCCTTCTCTACTTGCTATCACTACATTTAACGAGTCAAGAGTACAAAAGTCTTAACTTGAATATTGAAATGGAATGAGATAGAATTTAAGGCCTCACAATCTCCTCATGCCTTTGGCCTCTCATCTGTAAATATGAGGTGTGCTAAGAAACAGGCATTGTTAAGGTAGCAAGTGCTATAAAAAAAAAATGACAAAGATCCCCCCAACAAGGTGTGCAAGTCACTGTGTTGGGCAGACACAAACACCCAACCTCCACCGCTGGACATGAGGCAGTGTGAGAGGTTTAGGCAGGTCACTATGAGACGACATTTAATTCTGGCTTTACCACTTTAATGAAATATTCTGGCTGTGAAATCTGTATTTACTTTTCTGTCATTCCTAGCTGTAGGCAAGCAAAAGGCAAGGAAACAGGAAGCCCACTTAGGCCTCAGTGGCTCTGTTAGGCCCATAATCATGCCTTTCAGTGTCTTGTTGAATGTTTCGACTAGCCCATTTTTGGGGGGATAGTAAGGTGTGGAGAACTTGGAGGCAACCCAACACTCAACCCACATGGCCTTCAAGAAGGCAGACATGATGTTGGGGCACCTGCCAGACACTACCTCTTTGGTAAACCCCACTCAGGGAAAGATTCCCATCAGTGCCCTGGTCACCCTGAGCACAGTAACTGTTTTCAGAGGTATGGCTTTATGTTACCAGGTGGCATGGTCCACCAAGACCAACATTAACCGGTTCCCTTCTCAATCTGTTCCCCTCTCAAAGAGTGTTTCCAGCATGTGGAAACACAGGAGGGGGGGCCTTACACTTCACTCCTGACTCGTCACTGACTTCACAAGTCACACAGGACCTAAAGAATGCATCTGGCTTGGTTCTCATCTGGGGTAAATAGAAGACAAGGACTAGACAGTCAAAGGTTTTGGCTTGCCCCATGTGTCCTGCCAAGGGTATGTCAGGAGACAACTCCAGTCGGAGTGCCCTATAGCACTGAGGGATCGCCAACACTTAGCTTGACTCAGGATCAGGGACCTTGGGCTAACTATATAGGGGACCATTTTCCCAATAGATGTGGTAATCTCCAAACCGAACACCATTTACCTGGGCCTCAGCCTGCCACCATTGGCCCCCAAAAGTTGGGCACTCCCTCTGCACCTTGCCTGAGATGGTCCTCCTGTAGTTTGCCATCCAAATAGCTCAGGCTGGTATACCATGGTGGAAACATCTTCCCTCATAGGTACTGGGTCCTCTTTCTCAGGGTCAACCTCATCCCTGACCGCTGGAATTTACGGATTTCCCACGCCCCTTGCCCTTCTCTTCCTGGCAGGCACCTTGGCCACTGTTTCAGGCTCCAGGCCCTTCTGACTCCTCTGTCGGCTGCCATTGACCATGAAGTCATGTGCACCCACTCGGGAAATCCTACTAGATGGGACGTGAGCTCCACCTCTTTGAAGATGGTAGGCTCCAGGTCATTCCCCAGCAGATAATCTACAGTCATAGCTAGGCTCACAGCTTGTCTCAGGAATGCTTAAATGAATCTCACTGGCAATCACTCTAGACCTCATACCAGATGACTGTATGGTGCAAGGGTGCATGCACTGGCGCTAGGCTGCTAAATTTAGCGCCAGCGCAGGGAGAAATGCAGGGCTGCACCATATTCTTGTAAAAATGGTGCAGCCCTGCGTTTCAGAAGAGGCGGAACACGGCGTTAAGGCAACAAGCCTAATGCCGTGCTCCGTCACTTCTTTTGTGAATATGCCCCTTAGTTTGTTATTGGAACAGTGTGGGGGTAGTTAAATACAATGGCAGTACAGGAAGGCAAGATGGTGATGAAGGACACTGGCATAATGTCAGTATTTTTTAAGTGTATGAGGGGTGGGGTGAGTACCATCAAGCGTGTGGGAGAAGGTGTCAAGATGCCAGGTATTGTTTTATTTTAAAATTTGGACAGGATGTTGGAAGATGGCCAAGGGGTGGTGACAGGCACAAGATAGATATTTTTAAAGTACAGCAAGAGGTAGTGGGGCTGAAGAAGGTGAGCCAGTATTAGGCCTGGCTAATCCATGTATCCTCTGCACATGTATAGCTGCTCTATGGCATCAAAGGGGCTGAGGACAATAACTTTGGGAACAAGTCATATGCAACAGAAGACTGAAGATGGGCAGCTGTAAATACAGTGTAGAGATCCAACATGGGGCCGTATTACAGATGACTGCGCCGGCGCTAATTGTCGCTGTGCGCCAGAGTATGTTTGTGTTTATGTGCGTTTGTGCGCTAGTACAATATGCGCACAGACGCAAACGCACATAATCACAGAGTTCAAAGTCTGCGCCAACATCAGGGCGCATTACAGACCGATCCTCTGTAATGCCGTCGGGCGCATACTCTGGCACACAGCGACAATTAGCGCTGGCGCAGTCATCTGTAATACGGCCCATGGTGTTCCAAGAAAAAGCATAGATAACTCATGCTTTGCCCTCTACTTGATCCCACAATGAATCAATCACAGGAAACAACCCCTTTATTAACAGCTAGCCATCTATTCTCAAAATCTGCTACTGTTTATTTACCCTTTGCACTTTCTCTCTCCAGACCATGACAGAAAATCATGAACTCTGGCAGCTACTGGGGCAAACTATCTATCACAAGTTCAATACACCCCAAATGACTTCTACGAAAAAATGATTTGCAAGTGGTGCTGTACACAGGATGTTGAACTGTGTTCACAGTGATCGTTTGTAAATATTTTTTCATCTGTTCCAACAGGATCTCTTCAGGTCACCTTCAGGGGCCCAGTACACACTGATTGCCAGGAAAGCACCTGGCAGACATCCAGGAACCTAGGGCTTTGATTCTGCTCAGGCTCCAATTTGTGACGCAACACTTCCAGGCACTTAAGGGTGCCTATATGTAAGAAATCTGCCCTTTCTGCATGGTTGCCCAGGATGTTTCACCTTTTGCTGGGCCCTATATTTTTGCTGTGTATTACCCCTGCTACCAGTGATAAAGTGCCTGTGCTGCCCTTTTCCACGCGGTGGGATTGGCATACCCTTAATTGGCATATTTAACTTACCTAGAAGTAGGGATCCTAGGTTTATGGCATTTCATTTTTTTACATTTCTGTCTGCAGTTATCCATATTTTTTTTCTGATAATTTTATATGTATTTATACATATTTATTTTGGGTAAAAATAAAGCTGAAACTAGTACATTTCGCCATTTATGTAACCAATACATGTACACTCTTACTCAAACACCTGACAGGCTTCCATGACATGAATACCCTTAAATGATAAATCAGTACACTGGTGTGAAACCATGCACATTTTAATGTCAACACTGTACATATCTACAGCTGCTTAAGCCTCATTAAGAAACATTCTATCTTTTTTAACTCCCTTGCCTGTCAATCTGCACAGCTGTTGACATGACAGTCATGACTGACAGCATTTAGAAACGCTCAAAAAACAGGATTTCCTTTTTTATCCATATTTAAAATAAACACAGACAGGAAAATAGATAGTTTTCTGTCCATATTTACAGCAGCGGCTGGCGTGGATCGGGGATGGCGGGGGGTTGCAGCGGAGGGCGAGCTGGAGGGGAGAAAAAAAAGTAAATACCACTTACCTCTTTGTGTGTCTCTCCTCCTTGCTGTGTCTCTCCTCCTCATCTCTCCCTCCGCCGGAACAAAGCGTGCATGAATGTTTGGCCAGCACGAGACGGCCAGCCAAATGTTCATGCGCACTTTACAGAGTGCCGACAACTCCTTTCCAGCTCTGAGAGCAGAGCAGACCCCCCCCATCACCACCACTGAGCTGTCTCACTGCTGCACCAGGAAAAAAAATGATAATAACATTGAGAAATTATCATTTTATTTTTCCTTTATTTACACTACATAAAAGCAGTGGGGCGACGCTCCTCCACCTGTGCGGAGGAGCCGCCACTGTGTATATATCTGTAAAAATCAGTAAAAAAGGAAAACTGGGAGCCTTACCTATAGGTCCCTAGTATGGTGTACAAAGTTTACCCAGGGCCTCTAAGTTAAATGTCAGTGGACTGCAGCACCCATTGTGCCGCACACTACATTGACAGTGAATTTGGAGCCTGGCGATTGTGGTTTTAAACAAAAAATTCAATCTGTCAAAATAACCCCTTTTGACAGGCCAAAACTTTCCTTTTAAATATGTTTAAGGCATCCCTTTGTAGACCGTATTGCTCTTAAGGCAGGGTGCTTGGTATTTAAAATTTGGGCATGTACAAATTTAATGTTAGATATGTCCTTACAGGAAAAAGCCCAAAAGCTACTTCCACTGCAGCAAGAGTGGCTGTTCCATTGGAAACCTTTGGGCTACATTATTGCACTTAATAATGAAAGTTTCAGTTATAAAACAGGTAGAAAAATAAACACATATTTGTAATAGTTATTAATGATCCAATTTGAATGGAAGTTGTATTTTTGATAAATATTAAGCTAAGGCTACATTTAGAAAGTTACCTTTCCCTGCCTAATAACTCCAGAGGCCTATTTGCATTTGAAAAGGTGTGAATGGGTTTGAAATGTCTCCCCGGAGCAAATCATAGGTGACCTGAATGGGCAGAGATGACTCCTCTGAACTGGACTCAAAATGCAGGGTGGACTGTGAGCAACCTTTTTGACATTACAGTGTCAAATCCTACTGGAATGTGAAATCCTGCTTGACACGTCTGCTGGGGTTTTATATATAACACTTGGTTGTACTTCAAAGAGGCCTCCCTGTCACAGGCAAATGTTAGCTGACACCTGGGTATGGCCCTTTTTGTCCCCTCCAGCCAGTGAGGCTCCAATCACAGTGGGCCTCTTTTTCATATTACAGTATTAAATACTGATGAAGTGTCTAATCCTGCTTGACAGGTCAGCTGGGGTTTTACATAGAACACTCGGGGCTCACCTCAAGGGGCAAGAACAGGATGCCAAAACCATGCTTGTTTATCAACTGTCTGGTTGCTGGAAACTACTGCTTTGTTCTACCCGACTTCTGTCTCTGGGTTAACTGGGGTTTAAGTGAGTGCTCCAAACTGGGTTTTTGTGTTAGTGGTGGGAGGAAACCAGGATTAAAGTAAAGTAGACAAGCGCACTCAGATGTGTCCAGATGTAATAAAAGTAAAAAAGGTCGGTGGTGCAGGTGGGTAAATCCTCCTGAGTGTAAGGATGGATAATAATGATTCCTAAAGCGCGATCCTCTGGTTTGAGGGGTGTCCCCCACTTGCACTCGTTGGAGGTAGTTCAAATTCACACTTTGTTAATCAAATTCTTTTTTCACTTGAATTTATTGAATTTATTAAATTTTCCATTAGTATTCATAATCGGTAATCATAATTCCATCATTATGATGATTTTGTCACACTTTGATTGATATCCAAGTTTACAATTGCCCAATGCATTTCGTGCTGTTGCCCTTCATCAGGGGCGTGATTCCTGTATTTTAGAGGAAACGTAAAGAAAAAGGCATAATGTAATACATATTCCAATCTCATTCGGCCTATGAGTTACGAAGTGCATGCAGCGTAATGCGTGTTTAACATTTGATAATGCAAAATGCATTTGTTTGTTTGTATACTCTACCCAAAGCAGTGAAACGGAAAGAGGCCTTGTAAAAATAATGGAGAAGCTGAGCAGCACTTCGTGAATGAATCAACGTGAATACATGCAGGATAAAAGGATTAGAAAGACTGTGTTCATAGTGATGCCATGGGGTACAATGACCGATTAGCAAAAAGCGTGCTAATGCGAACAGTGCTCGTGAAGTGAGACAGAGGTGAAAGAAACCGCGTTGAAGTGATTACAAAACTGTGTCAATTGCAATACAATTAAAAAGTTCACATTCAACGTCCGAATTGCAACAAGAGCGCTAGTGCGAAAAAGTGCTCATGAAGTGTGGTAGAGGTGAAAACAACGGGAGCAATCCCAGTCTCTTCTTACCTCTAATGACTCAGTCAATTACATACACTGTGACCTCCAGATAACGGTCAGTATTTTCCACATGAGTCACTGTAAGCAAAAACGTGCGAAGGTAAAACAGTGGATAATCCTGTCACGAAACAATGCGGGCTGTGCAACGAGTGTAATCACTTTCCCAAGTTATTGAGAACGACGTTCTCTGTGAGGGTGTAGCGGATATGAATAGGTGCTCACAGCTTATGAAGTCCCTCCAAGACCCGGAAGTGAATGTCGTGGCATAACGGTAGAACTACAATAAACATAGACGATTGTGTAGTTCAAGAAGTATGACCTCCGAACGATGTGTCGCTGGTTTTATCTACCGTAAAGATTACTAAGTTCAAAAAATGACTCGTGATGCAGATAAACATCAGGAATAGTGATCCTGAAACCAGGATTACCATATAACACTCCCCCCAACCACACACACACACACAGCCCTCAGAGCCTAAGTTTATTATGGCAGAAGGCTCTTCCATCTTGAAAATGCCCAATGTGGGTAGTGTTGGCCCCCGGGTCTTTAACCCCAATTGGTTAGGGCATACCAGAAATCATTTCCACCCACTAGCTCATGCCAGGCATAAATGTGGCACCTCCATGTAGCCACTTCAAAACACTTCTAGACCTGAGGAAGAGCAAAAGAAGACTGAACCTGCTTCATGTGACCTAAGAAGAGCCCTTAAAGGACTGGACCTGCTCTCTCTTAGACAGGACCCATGACAAAGAGATGGACTTGAATGTTCATAATGCTCAGATACCTGTTGGCGATTGTAGCTGCCTGAGCTGTGCAACAGTTGCTATTCCTGCCATCTCAGGCTGGACTCCTCCTTCATATATCCCCGCACTGGCTGCTGTGAGCAAGAAGATCTTAACAGGCCTGGCTCTGGGGCCAGGCTTATGCAGCGACACAAGTCTTCTGATGCAGTGGTTCTCTAGAATTAGCGTAGCTTACAGAAGTTGCAGCCTCCATGCTGAATCTTCTTCAGAGTGCCGCGAGGTAGTTCAGCCTGCGGGCCAGTGTGGGGCTTGCCACTTCAGCAACGATACACTCTCCTTCTCCTCATCAGCTGGGGTAGTATGAGTCCCTTGATCCATGGTAGGCTGCCAGAGGACGCAGAATGACACACTCTAGTCAATACTTATTTACAACTCATCACAAACTACACAGAGAGACCAGGAGACCCATTCCACAGCATGCGTCACCCCTTGATCACTCTCTCAGAATCAGCAGGTTCTTGTGGGTGCTTCTCATGCTGGAAGCATGCTGGGCCTTTCTTCCTGGACAGTCTCTCCTCCTACGTGCACAGGCACACTCCTCTTTCTCAGCAAGCAGGCAGATAGATAGGCTTCTTGGCTCTTAATGCAGATCCTCAGCTTTTCCAGCATTGAGTAGACTTCGGGTGACATCCCCTCAGCTCTGGAAACTAGCTTGCAAACAGACAGCTGTCCTGGTTACACTGCAGCTCGGTGCATACTCTACGGAGCACTCCCTTTCTTGATTAAAAGGAACTTGATTGTGCAACAAAATGAGTTTGTTTGGATCCCACTTTCATGCATATTTTCCAGACAGTGGATGTGGATTCTCTGTCTCAGGCTTCAAAACCAGTTTGGGTTGGCTCCCTTTCAAAGTTATTTTCCAGGATGCTCTCCGGAAGCATCTTTTGTGCAAAGTGATGGCTCTTGTAGCACGTAGCAGTGGGGCTGGCACCAAACAGGACTACTCACAACAGGGTTATAAAGAAGTGTGTCATCTCTAGACTTAGCTTTCATCAGTCTTCCTGAAGTAGCAATCAGAGACAGATAAAAGGACAGGCTCTGGATAGAAACCTCCTCACTTTGAACAACAGTAAGTGCAGTCCTTCCCTTCACCCATACATCCACAAATGGCAGTACGCAGGAAAAACTAATCAGCAGTCCCTTGTTAACAAAGTCGTCAGGGAATTTTTAACGGCAAGTCAGTCTCTATTCTCCTCACTTAGGAATCTGGGTCTCTACCCTACAAATACAGTAAAGCAGGAACTACACATCCACTGTCTGGGGAGGCGATCCTTACCCTTAGTCTTCTGCAATGTTAGAACCAGGGGCATGCATCCCTCTGTCCTCAATACTCAAACACTAATACATACAGAGTACTAATGCTATACATGTTTCATGCACCTAATGTGTATGCACTGGACAGCCACATGGGGTGTCCATATTAGTGCCTGGGTTTCACATACCATTGGAACTTAGAGAAGAATACAAGGGCTGCGTAGTCTTGATTCCAGCTCATGCGTGTTCAATCCACCACTAGACACTCTGTGCACCTTTATCTCACCCTTGTGGATCTTTTTCATCCCTGCTTCCTCCCTTTGACAGTTTTACCTGTCTTTAGCTTCCTTCCTCTTTCCCCTTGTACTTTTTCTCTCTCTAGTTCTGGGTCAAAGTCTGATGTTGAAAAATATGCGCCAGTCTCCAAAAAAGCTTGCAGGTGGGCCCCACCAGCAACAACTGGCTTAAATTAAGCACTGAGTGCACCATGCTCTTGCAGACACAGAAAAAAAAGAGTGTTGTCACAATACAAATTCCCTCAAACCACAACCAAGCAACAGTGGCGTTACGAAACTTGAGAGTGCCCTGCTGCAAATTACGTGGAGAGGTCGCCCTACCCACCGGACACAGTCAAGTTCTCTCAGTCGTCCAGGCACAGTGCTGGAGGGGGCCCCCTGGAGCTCACCCCCCACCCTGCGGGAGCTATTGTTATGCCACTGCCCAGCAACAACCATAACTACATTTTGATACAGCACATAAACCTCCCTTTTGCTGTGCCTTTGTATTAGATAAAATGGTTTTGTGCGAAGCTGGAGGAAAGACTATAAAGAAGCAGAGAAAAAACTATACAAAAATAGCCTCCTGAATTACAAACAACTCCCTGCTACCGCAAAGCAAAAGTTATACGCGAACCAAATCGATCTGGCGAAAAATTCGGCGAAAGAACTTTTTAAAACGGTAGCTAGCCTGGCTGCTCCGCGTCCAGCCAAAGTGCAGTCGAGTCAGGAGCTATGCGAAGACATTGCCTCTTTCTTTTTGAACAAAGTGGAGGTTATTTTTTCGGCTTTCAGCGGCCCAAGTGCAGTAGGGAGGGTTATGGTAAGGGAGGAACATAAGCCGATGGAGGCCTCCGTACGATCCATGCCCGGTTGCGGTGGCCAAACTGGCTGCGGGACCAATTACTGTAGCACTTACGTCTATTTTCAATGCCATGATGGAAACAGGGCAGTTCCCTAAACTTTGGAAGGTAGCTTCGATTCTACCTCTTCTAAAGAAGCCCAGTCTGGACCCCAAGGACCCAAACAACTTTCGTCCTATCTTGCGTCTCCCTTTACCAGCAAAAATGATAGAACAAGCATTGGCATAGCCAATAGGTCTCGCCTTTGGGACCTTATAAGTGTTTAGCCATGCAACACTTGATGTTGTTGCACCAAGGATATTGTACTGGATAACTAAACACTTATAAGGTCCCAAAGGCGAGACCTATTGGCTATGCCAATGCTGGGGTTTTTTTTTTTTAAAGGACAAGCAGTGCTATCAGGCTCTGGCTGCCACAGAGAGGGGGAGAGAGAGGGGAGAGAGAGAGAGGGGGAGAGGGGGAGAGAGAGAGAGGGAGAGAGAGGGAGGGGAGAGGGGGAGAGAGAGAGAGAGGGGGAGAGAGAGAGAGGGGGAGAGGGAGAGAGAAAGAGAAAGAGAGAGGGGGGAGAGAGAAAGAGAGAGGGGGAGAGAGAAAAGAGAGGGGGAGAGAGAAGAGATAGGGGGAGAGAGAGGGGAGAGAGAAAGAGAGGGGGAGAGAGAAAGAGAGGGGGAGAGAGAAAGGAATTAGTGCAGCTAGAGCCTGGCATTAATCATTCTTGTGCTGAGATTAGTCCCTTCAGAACTTTGTTTGAACAGCAGTCTAAAGTGGTTTTTGGGGTTACTAAAAATTGCAAGGTAGAGCGGTTCCTCCCCAAGCATAGGATTTGGGACATTCCAGAGTCCCGGGAACTGGACTGTGATGAATTTGTTCTTTATTATATTAACAAACATTGGTGGATCAAAAGGCCAAGTTGCAGATTCCTAGATACTGCGTAGCAAGTTAGTCACTGGAAATTTTGTATAATGCAAATTTCAGATTCATTTTGGAACCGATCAAGATTAGTCTATAAACAGCTTTGAATGCTTGATTACCAGTGTCACCTCTGTAGGTGTAAGCACATTTTAGCTTCTTGTTTTTGCGCTTTGCAGTGTCATTTTAAATGAAGGCCCATGCAGACCCTCTGATGTACCAAAGTTACTGCAGGAGCACATAGAACTACAATTCAATGTTTATTTGGCAGAGTACTTTCCTGTACGAATTACAGTGAACACTTGTTCATTTGACTACCAGACTGACTTGCAGAACCAAGTTGGAGGACCGAAACAAATGGTTCTCATGGCGTTTTACCCCCAACAGAAGGTTAGAGCAAGCCTACTGTCACTTCTAAAACTTCAGGCCTACTTAATTGAGTATGAAATTTGATTGAGAATTTTCCATAGGTATAGCTGGATGCCACCAAACACCTGGAAATGTTGAACAGGGACAAGGGGCGCATGGACTTAATGAAAAGTAGAGGTGATCGAGAAAAGTCTACAGGCAGTCACATTAAGACCGTATATTTTATCATTTATTGGCTAATGTGAATGAAATCAAGCAGATATCACTAACTATTAAAAGCTACTTTAGTATAATCCATTGTCATACTACAGAGTGGTCCAGCGTGGCACAGCAACTTGACTATCTTTTTGGGTGATTTAGGTCTTCTGATTTGTATGAGATTCTCTGGTAAACTGACAGGTGACTCACCGAATGGTAATCACTCAAAGAAGCGATCTGCTCCACATGCTTTAAGTGACTTAAAGATAACTTTGTTCAGTAGCATTCCATATTTCCATTATAGGCCGACCTGGGGATCCCAAGAGTCAGTGAGGTCTAAAACAGGCAATTAAAGATTGAATGGGGAAAAAAAAAATCCTTGCGCTTATCCACCATGTGCCAATCGTCTGAAGAGTAGAAATACTTCCACGAGAACTGCTCACTATTGCTTTAAAAAAAAATTTTTTTTTAAAAAGTCAATTTCTAGCTAACACATCTGAGAAGAACTATGGAAGGATGTCAAAACCAGACGATAAATTTAGCCTACAACGTAACAAACAGAAACAATCTAATGGCGGGTGAGCATGGACCCCAAAGATAGGCATGTAAGGGATTTCACTGATTAATAAGTTTTAACTAGCCAGCTGCCCTGGATAAGGTTAATTGTGGTGAAGAACCGTTACATTAACTTGTAGGTAATAATGCAAGTAACTGAAGCAAACTTAAACCCATTCTCTAACCTATGCATAGAAGGTACTAGTACAAAGGACTGAAAAGACATGACAATCTATGCCACTCCTCTATAAGATTAACTCTGCAAGCTTTAGAGATGCCTGTCCAATAACGTGCACGCGATTCAGCGCTGTGCTGCAAGGGCAGCAGACTAAGCATCCCATTACCCTTTTGAAACGTACGTCCATTTCTAGCAATGCTGGCCAGGGCATCTCCATCATTGGCTAGAATTTATGATCCAAAATTCACATTAAAGATACAGCTGGATGATGGCATGTACTTCAAGGTGTGGCACTGGATGACATGCCACTTGGGGCCAAAGATGTCAATATCCACCAAAGATAACTTTCAAGCAAAGCTGCAGGCCAGCAAAACCAGCATCCAATGTACAGGTAAACGTATGTTTCACCAACTACTATTTTTTTAAATTAACAAATGCCTTTGGGAGAACCAGAGGACAACAGTTCAGTACCTTAAATGCTGAAAGGCTATTTTATGTATAAGTGGTCTCCATATCTACAGGCCCCATGAACAGTCTGCAGAACGCCAACCATATACACCCCCAAAAATCAAAACATGCTCAGAGCCCTGCATCACCTTACTAGAATACAACTCTTCCAATAAAGCAAACTAACAAGAGAATTCATATCAATATTTCCACAAAACATTTTTTTTTTTTTTTAATGTCAGCTGGAGCTACTGGCCTTTGAAATCCAAAATGTTCCTACAACTAGCTTGCCTTCGTATTTTAACTATTCCTTACAAACTGGAATCAATTTGACTTCTGCAGCACATCCTAGGTGCCCTCTTTATTCAAAAGATTTAGCTGACCACACAATGAAGGAAACTACAATTTTTATAGTAACCGCTTTCAAAGCAGATGTTTGGTGCTGGTTAAGTATTGGGAGAGAAGATCTGAAAACGAAATTCCAGCAGAAAAGAACGGAGGAGAATCTTTGTCAAATCTGTTCCAAAGTCCTTTTTGGGCAACAACCCTAAGCGGTTTTGAGGTTTTAGCCCAAAATCGGATCTCATTTAAAAAGCATTCCAGTGGCACAAATACCATGTGGATGCAGAGCAGTCCCATCAGAAAGGGCTTTTCAATGAAGAATGTGCTCACACGGTCATCACCCCTCCCCCCTCTTTCAGTACTGTGCTGCACGGTTTTCAATGCACTCCCTCTGATGCTTCTGAAAGCCCAGGGGGCAAAAAAATGGAGTTAAAGTCCAATTTGAAGGGACACTGGCATAATTAACCTACAGCGCAGACTATCAGTAGGTCTCCAAGAAACTCAAATGTGCAGGATTTCATCAATATAGCAGCTGGCAGAACAGGTCTAAACTCAATCTTTATGCTGAGCTTGAACACCCCCCCGAATTATTTAAGATTAAACTGATGAAAGCCACATGCACATCATCAGCAACACTAGACATACCTGGCCTAACTCTTGCATTTTAAAACCAGACGTTTGCTTTAGGGGCCTGAGATTTTCCTTGAACGAAAAAGAATTTCCTAACAGGTAAATCCTGAACAATTAAGTAGACAATCCCTGCTGAATATTCAGGTTCACCCAACCATTACGGTTTTTAATCTATTCGGCATATGTTTCTCATACCAGCCTTAAATCAATACTTCATAAGAGAATTCGGAAACAAATCACCAAATGCTTACGCTCGATGGAACTACTAGCAGCACAGATTCAGCTATACAAATCAGTGATAATGGATTTGTTAGTGTTTTATTTATTGAGCTTTAACCAAGGTGCTGCTGGCGACCTAAAGCCATTTCCCCCAAAACAGGGGTTTCTACCAAGCTTCCTTGCAAATGGAATCATCCCACTCCCAGGAAACCTCGTTCTATGAATACTGGTTTAATGTGAAGTACCTCGAAACATTTGTGAACAGGTTTCCCACTGAACAAGGCATACAAGCTGAGGAAAAAGAATCAATGCAGAGATCTGAACGTGCAGGTCATAAAAATACCGACTTCCTGTAGATCACTGCAGTCATATTGTGCTGCAAATTCCCTTAAGTGCTACCATCTGCTGGTAAGATGGAACTTTAATTCTTGCCCAATTTGTTAACTTTAACTGACTTAACTTCAGCTCTCATCTCAATCCAAAGAACTAACCAACTTTAAGAGCTCCCATTCGGGACAAAACCCCTTTCAATAAAACCTTTGGTACACAAGGCATTCCCCAGGAGAAAGTTTATAGGCCTGTATATGCAGAACCAAAAAGATTCCATGACAATTAAATCGCTGCCCAACGTCCTGTTCAATTAGTTATTTTCGTGCTAGGGACCCTCCAGATGCCTTCTACAGATATCTAATGTGGAGGCTCAATTTATTCTTTAGTGTACTAGACGAACTGGCATGGAGACTTCAAATTGGGGCACATCTCTTCAAAAATGACCCATATCACAAATTGTAGAGCTCAAAGTAATCCATCAAGCACCAGGGGTAGTACCAACTGTTGAGGGTACAAATGCCCCACTGTGAACATTATACAAAGACCAACTGCCTGAGACACCAAGGAACCTATGCCAGCTGCCAATGGACCTTTGCAACGGTCCCCTGCCAGGTTTGCCCAGAAATGAAGACCAGCTCACAAAGTTGTGTTGGGCAACTAGTGACGTGGTGCATTCACGAGAGACATGCAGTCGTCCAGTCAGCTGAAGTACTACAAAATTTGTCATGGAAGAAGAGACCTAAACCACTGGCAATGCCGTTATTGAACTGAATGGTTAAAAGTATTCCACTCTGCTGCCCTTTACCATTGTCAGATTAGATCACGGTTGAGCATGGTCTATCAGGATTCATTTTGACCCATTTATCCCAAATCATGCACTGTTCTAATCCAATCAGTGTTACTTTTATTTTATTTGTAAAGCACTCGCATGCTAAGGCTCAACACTTGTCTATGGCATAGATAACAAGCGCGCGCGCCTGCACGGCAGCAGGGGGAGGGGAGAGGAGGGAGCCTGCACGATTCACTTGCGGGAGCGAGCGGCGCCAGGAGCGATAATTGCTACCATATGGCGCCGCTCGCTCCCGCAAGTGAATCGACAAACGTGCACGCGTTGCCATTGAAGGCAATGGAACGCGTGCACGTTTTAGGCTGAAAAGCCGAATCGATGGCAAAAGGTCTTTTTGCCTACGCAGCGCATGCGCGCTGCGTAGGCGAGACCTAAAAACTGTGACCATGAGGTTGAGCATAGGCCCCTGCAGCGGACGCCTTCGTCCACTGAGCCACCAGACCCGGCATACACACATCTCTCTCTTTCTCCCTCTCTCTCTCTCTCTCTCTCTCTCTCTCTCTCGCTCTTTCTCCCTCCCTCTCTCTGTGACTCTCTCTCTCTCTCTCTCTCTCCCTCCCTCCCTCTCTCCCTCCCTCTCTCTGTGTCTCTCTCTCTCTCTCTCCCTCCCTCTCTCTCTCCCTCCCTCTCTCTCGGGCCCATTTACTTGTTAATGAGGCTTTGTTGTATTTCACCTCTTCTTAGCGCCCTGCATCTCCACTCTGACTATCCCTGGAATCGCCCGGCCCCCATAGAGCAGAGTCTCTTGGAGTCCCACTGCTGCAACCGGCGGTGTTTGCTGACACACTTTAATTTTTTTTTTAAAAAGCAGGTACGATATCTGCAAGGTCCGCGGGCCGCCAAGGAAGGCTTGCCGGGCCGCTGGCGGCCCGCGGGCCGTACTATGAGTACCCTATGCCATAGAGTATTGCGTGTGCTAATTAGTCCCCGCTATCATTTTAAATCTGGCCTTTGATACAGCTTTAACTGTCTCACCAGACTATTTTTTTTTAAATGCACATATAATATAGATGAATATAGGGCCTTTTTTTTAATGGTGCCCTCCAGAAAGAGAGAGAAGTCAAGATAGGCAAAGTTAGAGAAAGTTTGCCAGTTCGTATGCATTAATTGCCCCTAAAGAAACTGTGATAGTAGAACCATTCTATCGTACTTAATTTGTCACCAGCAGACTGAATTTTAATATACGTTATTTATAACTTGACTGGAGTGGGGGCACGGCCTTCCGCCTCACCCAACTCCCCTCACCGCCCCCGCCCTTGAAACCCAGGGGAAGGACCGGCCCGCCTCAGTCGTGCAGGAGGGGCGGAGTAAAACAACTCTCATTGCCTGAGACGGCGGCCAAAGGGGTGGAGTGGGTGGCGCTGATCCCTCTCCACTATCACACCACCCGTCACTGCCCTCCTATTGGAGAGGGGAAGGTGGCCAGGTGGGCATAGCAGGGGGCGGGTCTCGTTCAGCAATCTCCTCTGAGAGCCCAAAATACAAGCAACAGTGAGATAAGCGCCATGTTGATGGAAAGTACCTATAGAGAGTCAAAGTTACACTATACAAATGTTTGTGGTGCGAACTTTTGTTCACAAATTCTGGCACTGATCATAGCGCCTCCAAGCTCCAATTCTGCCCCGTACCCACGCAGCGCTACACCCATGGTTAATGGCCATGCCTGCGGAGACATTCTGGCTAGCTGATGATAATTTCATGCGTATTATTTTAATAACATTTCCATATAGCGCTTCTTTAAAAGCCTCTGCCGCCTCTATGTGCTGTAAACAATATGTGTTATTCTTCCAGAATGCAATGGTCCTCGGTTTACCGACCTTGGAAGCAAGAAGGAGCCCTGTGCGGTTGGTCACACAGTGCATCAGCGGCGGACTCTGGATCAATAGACAGCTCTCTGTCCACTTCATCTCCCGTCTCTGGCACTTTGGACCAACGGAATCTCCACTCCCCACCACCGGTGGTCTTCCTGGGGTGCCTCGGAGCGCTCCAGCAGCGTCCCATTATAATTCCAAGGGGCCGCCAGCTTCCAGTGTAGTGAGCGACTCCAGTTTCCAGAATACTATTTTTTCGGATATGGCCCCTGGGGGAGGGCGGTGCTGGAGGGGGCGTGGCTATTAACTATTAACTACTTTGGAATAGTTCCAACCAGGGCTTTAAGTGGGCCGGGTCTCACCGGGTCTGAACACCGGCAGTTTTTTTTAAGGGGGTGTAGAAAGTCCTTTTAGGAAATAATGAAGCCAACAACTTCCAGGAATGTAAAGTATAGTTGAAAGGTTTATTTCCACAGCAGAGACCCACGACAGATCCAGTTGAAGTCAGGCACAGAATCCAATAAGCACTACAAACATTCTAGATTACAGAATCCAGTGAACATTACATTCTAATAACAACTTTTAAAGGTACATACATATAACAATTAAATACCACTCTCTACACACCCCCTTCCTATAATAAAACAAACAAAGCGAAATGAAAGAAAGTAAAATCAATAAAACAACATTAATAATACACAAAATCATCAGAACGAAAAGGAGTGACTCTAATTCGAGAACTGCTTCTTACTTGTTTACTATCCCCAGCTCCTCTAATGTTATCTGGAATAGCATTTTCATCCATGCAGCTGGGAACAGACATAGCATCACCTTCCCCTCTATTCCCTAAAGAATGAGAACGAGTTGTATCATCAAGATTATTATGCTCATGAGTGAGATCACCAAGATCAAACCAGTTAGAATCAGATTGAGTTTTGACTCTCTTATAGATTATTTTTGCTTGTTCATCTGTAAGTTTTATTACAGCATTTCGATTCCACCATCCGCGATTCTGTAACATAACCGCCATTTTGGATATTTTAACAATTCTAACAGGTTCGGAAAACCTCGATTGACCTTTGCAAACCTTAATAGGTTTTTTAATGAGAACCCAATCACCTGGACACAAAGAAGTTATTTTAACATGTTTTCTCTTGTCATAATTCTCCTTATACAATCTTTGTTTTTCTTTCACATGTTCTCTGACTTTATGTAAATCAACAGAATGCGAATTTGTACTTCCAACTTTATCCTTCAGCCACGATGGACTAAGTAGAGAAATCGGTTTCCTCCCCTCAATAAGACATACGGGGCCACATCAGTGGTAGAATGGGGAGTTGTATTATAATTCCACACCTTTTGACTTACATATTTGAACACATCCAAACTGTTCGCCAAAGCTGTTTGCACCCCTTCTTTCAAAAACTTGTTTGCTCTCTCTACAAGGCCATTTGAAGCTGGACTATACAAAGGTACTAAAATATGCTTAACAGAAACCTCCTCCATAAAATTTTCAAATTCATTAGATGTAAAATGAGTGCCATTATCAGTCACAATTTCTGCAGGCAGACCTTCTATCAAAAATAGACGTTGTAGAAACGAAATGACTGACTTTGAATCAGAATTACTCACAAAAGAAAAGTACATCCACTTTGAAAAGTAATCAATGATTACAATTAGAAACTTACTATCGCTCCCAAGTAGGTTAAAGGGGCCAGAAAAATCCAATCCTAACTTTTGCCAAGGACCGTTCGGCCATTCTACTGGACACAATGGAGTGGTGGATGTGCGCCAATGTTTATCAGAACATAAACATTCAGGACAATTATCCACAAACGACTTAACTTGACCATCAATACCTGGCCACCAGTATACATCCTTAATCTTGCGAACAGTGCTAGAAATTCCTAAATGTCCCTCATGGGCAAGGGAAATAATTTTGCTTCTTAAACCCTCTGGCGGAACGAATTTGTCTTCCCGAACTAAAATATCATTTACAATAGATAATTCCGCAGCAACTTGCGCAAAGCATTTGTCTTGAATAGACATGCTCCTATCGCACGGCCAACCATGGACTAAAAACTTCTTCACTCTTTCAAGACAAAGATCTTTTCTATCACATTCAACCCATTCGTTTTCAGATAACTTGCTATTCTGTATCAAATCATTTATGGTGAAAACAACATCACAATCATTGTCCTTAACTGGATCATCCATCTCCACACCTTCCAGAGGAATACGTGACAAACAGTCTGCCCTGACATTTTTACCGCCTGGAATATATTTAATATCAAAGTTAAATTCTTGTAACCTAGCTAAAAGTCTGATCAATCTAGAGGAAGCTTTGTTTGAACAGCTATCACCAAGCATATACATTAAAGGTTTGTGGTCAGTAAAAAGCTGGAATCTTGAACCCCAAATATACATCTTAAATTTTTCGACGGCCCAAGAACAAGCCAAAGCCTCCCTCTCGATGGTGCTATAATTAGCTTCAGCACTACTTAATGTTCTGGAGGCAAAAGCTACAGTAAACTCCTGACCATCAATCATTTGACTTAACACAGCACCTAATCCCTTAGAGCTGGCATCCACAGTGACGATGCTAGTTTGACCGTGAGTAAAAGCTCTAATGGCTGGTGCTTCCAAAATTAATTTTTTAACAGAATCAAATGACTGTTGGGTTTCTTCAGACCAAATGTACTTAGCATTTTTTTTTAACAAATCCCTAAGAGGTTGCACAATGATAGCATAGCTTTGTATAAATCGAGCATAATATTCGCTAAGACCTAAAAATGCTCTTAACGAATCTTTATCCTGCGGTCTGGGAGCATCCTTGATAGCATTAATTAAAGATAGCTTAGGTTTTATACCATTGACAGAAATATTGTGCCCTAAATAGTCAACATTTTGTGTAATAAACTTGCATTTGTTCCTATTAACAGTCATGCCAACCGCTTCTAGTTTTTGTAAAACTTTATCCAACAGGGTATAATGTGACTCTAACGTAGCTGTATGAATTAAGATATCGTCCTGGAAAGCTTGGATACCCTTAATATGTGTAAACAATTGGTCCATTAACCGCTGAAAAACACTAGCAGCGGATGCTAAGCCGAAAGGCATTCGCTTATACATGTAGACTCCAAAAGGAGTAACAAATGTGGTTAAAGACTGAGAATCATTAGCAAGGGGAATCTGATGATAAGCTGACTTTAGATCAATTGTGGTAAAATACCTACTACCACCCAGATTAGCCAGCATTTCTTGAATTCTGGGTAGGGGATGGCAGTCCACAACTATATTGCGGTTAAGCACCCTTAAATCCGCACATAAACGAATCTCACCTGAACTTTTACGTGCGACAACCGCAGCGGAAACCCATTCAGCGGATTCTACAGGTGTTATAATATCCTGTAAACATAAATCATCAAGCATTTTTTTTAAATCATCTCTAGCAGACAAGGGGACTGGTCTGCATTTTTGAACAACTGGAATAGCATTTTTTTTTAGTTTAATAATGTGTCGGAAATCTTTGACCAAGCCTACTTTGTCAGAAAATACACTTGAATATTTTGAGAATAAATTCTCCAAAGCAGAATCCCCACCAGACTGGAGAACATTTGCAGGTTCTTGTACAACAGATAAAATTGGAAGATCTCCTAAGGTAACAGGTTCAGAATGCCCAGGTCTTAAAATGATCCCTAAATTCGCTTGGTCTTGCCACCCCAAAATGTCACGACCATTAAGAGCAACATAGATTTTAGTATAAATTTCTCTACCTTTAAATTTGATGGAATCTGAAAAATATCCAGACATCATGATATCGAATTCCCCAAACGCCTTGGGATTGACATCAGTGGGTTTGAGAAGAACTTTAGACCAGAATTTTTTGAAAGTCTTTTCATCTAGTATCGTGATTGGAGAACCTGAATCAGCCATGACGTTGATGTCAATAGGTCCTATTAATACATTACATAAGGGACCCTTACATCTTCTGGTATCACCACATAAAGTGTTAATTTCAATAGTAGACAAAGTATTACTCATGGCTTGACACAGGTCATCTTCAACATTGAGAAAATTAACTTTTCTCCTATGTTTAACTGATTTGCACACAGTATAAAAGTGGCCAATTTTTTTACACGTATTGCACCTTTTACCTTGCGCAGGACAATTCACATTGTTGCCCATATGATACTTAGATCCACATCTATAGCAAGAACCTTTTTTTCAACATTAATGCTTGGTTTAAGTTTTGTGGATACAACATTTACCTCCAGTTCGTTAGAATTAGCATTAGAAGCGACATGCATAACTTCTGAACTGCAAGAAGTTTTACTAACAGAATCTTGAGTTAAAATTTTTGACGAAACAACAGAACGTTCAATGCTTCTTGCGATATCCATTACTTCCTCAAGGGATGGATTCTTGCATGTTAAGATACGTTCTTGTATCTTTTTGTTATAACAATTGAAAACTAATTGGTCACGCAAGGATGTGTCTAAATAAGTGCCAAATTGACATTTAGCTGCCAAAACACGCAAAACAGCTAAATAATCTTCGATCGATTCATCTTGTGTTTGTTTACGTTTAAAGAACATATGACGCTCAACCATGACAGATGGTTCATCTACATAATGTTTTCCTAATCTTGCTAAAGCTTCAGAAAAAACATCCCATGTTTCATCACTAGATGGGGCTGGAATGACAGGCAAATTATCAAAAACATCTTGACCTGCGCTACCTAAATGGTTGAACAAAAGTGCTCTTTTCCTTGAAGCAGAATATTTAGTTGCATCAATTGCTTCTAAATAATTGTCAAAAATTCTATACCATTTGTGCCAAGGAGTGAGAGGTTTACCAGGGTTTTGTAAAAAGGGTGGTGGTTGCATCACATTGTTAGATGAGGAAGACATAATGTAAGTAGCAGTAATAATATAAGTAATGTAGTAATGTGAGCAACAAACAACAAGTAAAATTATTAAGGCACAATATGTACAATAAAAGGAAAATCAGAAGTAGGAATGAAAAAATAAGTAAAAAAATAATAATAATATTGTCACCGGGATGAATAATATGAGGGATCAACAGCAGCAAGTCCCAATTCATGTGCTAGTCACGGAAGACAAGCACCAGCAAAACCCTGAGGTGAAATGCGCTGAGAAGTAGAAGCAATGAAAAGCAGAAATTCCCAGATCGTGTGCTTATCACGGAAGATAAACACCGATGAAATCCTTGTCAGCACTAGTTCAAAGTTCGTGTGTTTATCACGGAAGAAATTACCAAGCAAAGATGGCCACCGGAACGTGACTGACGCGATGACACAAATGCGTGAGGAGCGTCTTCAACGTGATGATTCAGTGGCGTTATTAATTGCAGTTGAAGAAACCAGGCTGACGTCAGGATAGACGGTAAATCATGGAGACAGAGCGGGGAACACGAGCCATGGAACGAAGGCACTTTCAAAGAGAAGCAAGGGAGTAACGGTGGGATGCAGCTTCAACGGTAAACACCAACTCGAAAGCCCAGCAATCAAATAGGATTTTTGCTAATACACCTCCAAGCACTGAATAAAACAAGGCAACTTTGTATAAATGAAAGTACCTTTCAATAGAAATCCAAAGTCAGCCTCAGAGGTATTCGGAGGGATCGTAGTCAGGAAGTTGTAAAATCCAACGTAAATTAGTAACAGAAAAAAAATATATATATAATCGTAACTCCTTGAACAGATCGTAACTCCTAGAACAGATGGTAACTTGAGCCCAGAGCGCAATGCCTTTGGGAGTGTTGGTAAGTGATCCTCCGTAAATCAGTGGAAAGGTCAAATTGGATGCAATAAAATCCCGTAGGTAGGTGGGTCTTCAGAAAAAGTAAATCGTCGCCAATAAATGTAGAAAGTCCTTTTAGGAAATAATGAAGCCAACAACTTCCAGGAATGTAAAGTATAGTTGAAAGGTTTATTTCCACAGCAGAGACCCACGACAGATCCAGTTGAAGTCAGGCACAGAATCCAATAAGCACTACAAACATTCTAGATTACAGAATCCAGTGAACATTACATTCTAATAACAACTTTTAAAGGTACATACATATAACAATTAAATACCACTCTCTACAGGGGGCCTCCAAACGGGTCTCTATCGGGCTCTGTTTTGTGCCCTGGCACACGCGGTCCGATTTTTTTCCGGACTGTAGTGACAACAGGCACATCGATGTGCGCGCGTTGAACGTTGTAGAGGAAGGGAAATCCTTTAAAGAGAGTCATTTTCTCTCTGGATTTCCCTTCTCTTTTTAAAACTCAGGAGCAGCAACATTGTCGTGGTGTCACCAGGGCTTTCAGTGGAAGTTTTTTCAATATGATATACAAGCCATAGTTGCTGCTCATTTATCTTATGCAACTAACAACCATTGACAAAGCCAGTAGTCCTGACTTGTAGGTATGATCATTGAGGTGACTTGTTGTATCATGTATCTGGATGCAATGACAGGAACAGCAAAATACAAGTCGGGCGGCACACTGTGCTAAACACAGATTTTTAGCTTACGTGTTTTAAGTCACGCCCTTAATTACATTGACCACGCCCCTTTGAGAGACCCCCCAGTTTTTTCATCCCACTTAAAGCCCTGGTTCCAACAGATCCAAAATCCTCTTGAATTGATCTCTCGTTGAATTTTCTGTTTGATTTAATATTTCAATACCATCTTTTGCTGATTTTCAAGGTTCTTTTTTACCCTAATATTTCCTGTCCCTCCCTTACAATTCGTGTATCCCCGCGCCTTCCGGTAATTCGGGTGCGTCTGAACCCGGCCTGGACACGGACAGGCAGCTACAAGCAACTTCACCACCACTAACAAGCATTTGCAATGCAATAGGTCTCGCATTTGTTTAAGCTATTGGCATTGTAAATGACAATGCCTTTTATTTATCTGTTTTGATAATTAACACATAGATAAAAGGTATTGTCATTTACAATGCCAATAGCTCAAACTCTTGTAAATGCAATACCTATTTCACTTCAAAGAAGCCGCTGCCATTGTCCCAGGCTGCTTGGAAAGTGAAAAGCACGAATGGAAAGCATGTGCTTAAGATATACCATGTAAAAACCGAAGTAAAAGGGGGAAGTAAAAGGACCAGTCCTCATGGGAGGTTACAAATGAAGACAAGGCGGTACTAACAGGCCTATTAACTAATTAGAAGCCAGCATTTACGAAGGACTATGACACAGGCCGAAAAAGCGCTTTGATGCCTCGTCAGGGGTAGTAAGCGCTATATAAATGCAATTACAATACAATACAAGCCAATGAAAAATATGGGCAGAGAGTGGGCGGGGCTTGAAGTCCATACTCGAATACAGCATGCCTCGCAGAGCAGCACATGCGCTGCCCAGGCTCAACCTAAAAAACATCGAGGAGGAGTTAACACACTACGGGGCAAAGCAGGCGCAGAGATCTCCACTTTCCTGTTCCATTTGAAATATCCATTACAGTTCAGGGTTTTAATGAGCAATACTAGAAGTATCAGAATAAAGAAAGCCGTGAATTGGGAAACCTTTGGCACTAGGGGTCTCGTATACGAAGCTTTTAATCTGACTGTTTGCGACCGCAAGTATATATACAAAAGCCAAATTAAGATTGGGTAACCTGTTACCAAATTGTTAATATTGGAAAATACAATATCAATGTACGTCATTATATGTGTACGCATAGTAACGAAATCGCATCACTTGTTGAATCCTCCCATATATGAGCTCCCCATCAACCCCAAGCAAGAAATACGTGGTCAGGTAAGCCCAGTGACCTAGACCTGAAGCAACTGATTGACAGATCACAGGTGGGGTGACACATAACCCGTAGACAAACGTGCAAGCAGGAAAAAGCCAGATCGCTCCCACAGATAGGCAGCAACACCACAATGGTCCAAGGAGATTGGCCCCAATAAGACCCATTTGGCTGAAAGAGTGCGCATTCCCAAAACACCATAAAATCAGATGCCACACAAAGTTAGGAACCCTTAGGCAATCAGAAAATAGCATGCACACTACACGCAGTGATCACGCGCTCCCCATGCCGGACAACGGGACATGTACGTACTGGCCCACATTGTGTCCATGCAAGGTCGCGACCCACTTGCGCTTCTTATCAGGTGGTCAAATTTATGGCCCCATGACTAGGCTCAGATTTCTTTCTCCAAAGGAATGTACAGTGTTTTATGACGCTTCATGAAATGTATAAAATGACGGCCGAAACCAATGTGCTTTGATACCGTCTTCAGACCCAGACTCTCTCGGTTGCTCTCCTGGCCCCTGCGCTTAATTAAACCAACTATTCCTGTATAGCCAAACGCCTGTTGTCTTTTATTTTTCAAGGTAAATTCACATTCAAGCAGCATCTTGACTAGCCAGATAGGAGAGATTGGTTCTTCGAGCCCGACTGCAGCTGAAGGAACAGGACCCCGCCCATAAGAATTCATATCCGCGCAGCAAGAACAGTGAGCAGACGCCGCATTTGACTGGAAGTTCTGCTGAATCCGCAGGGCGGTGGTCCATCCTGAAGCTGCCGTCAGTGGGTAACAGACTACATCTGACCCTTAGTCCCAGCATTTGGCGTATGGCAAACTAGGAAGAAGTGCAAAAATGTAACCTGAGCGCCCTGCCACTGACAGAAATCTGACATATTGCCTATTTTATGTGTACGAGCTGAGTAGTCGCAAGGTGGTCTCAGAGGCAATCCCGCGGAGGTCACTTTTTTTTGATAGTCAGCACACCAGAAAAAGTGAAGGTTGTTTAGTCGCTTGGACCGCTGGGCGTGACACAGGCGGTATGCTTGTCTCTGAGTGTGATAAAGGGACCGCTGGGACCGCTGGGCATAACACAGATGGTATTCTTGATCCCTAGGTGTGATACAGGGGTGGGGCCTTACCGCTTGGACCGCTGGGCATAACACAAATGGTACTCATAGGCTCTGGGTGTAATATAGAGCCAGCACCTCGATCTTAATTTTTAGGCTAAAGGATTTTTCTTAGTGCTATTGGTTTCTTAACACTGGTAGTGTCTTAAAGAACTGAGAGGTATTATTCGCTTGGACCGCTGGGCGTGACACAGCTGGGACACATGGCCCCTGGGTGTGACATAGGGTGAAATCTGGACGTTAGGGAAAAATATGGACCTTGGAGAGTAAGGCACAGCTTGGACTTGTATATACAAAAGAGTTGGCACTTGCACACCAAACGATATAACAAATACTCAACTTGATTAAAACGCTAATACAGGCAAAGGAATCCGACTAAAGCGTGCTACACGATGTAGGAGGGCTGCCTGTCCCTGATGTGAACATTACAATGTGGAAAAATTCTCGCCACCGTGCTTGAATTTTTCCACAGCTTGGACTTGGCCAAGGAGAGCCTGTAGTTGTTGAGTAGCTCCTTCTTCTCCAAGTAAAATTGTTGCTATCTTTGTCCCCGAGCCAATATTGACAGACTATTGGGCTCACTTAGTCCCGTGTACTGTGCAGAGCCTCCCTTCATCATCGGGTAGGATGCGATAGGAGCGGGCTAAGGTTTTTTGACAAATTCATCACTTTTTCCTCTCTGTCAATTTTTTTCTCTTTGACTTCTAATATGGTTTTCAATTGATGCATGAAAAAGTTGTCTTTTGTTCATATTTTGCTGTTCCGCTGCTAAAACACAATTCATAATGTTTTGAATTAACCATTGCACTTTCTTACAGGTTGTTATTTTCCATGTGTTGTTTTATGTACTAAGTTTGCTGATGCATCTTTGTCCTAAGCTGAGCTCATAGTAAAAGTAATTATTGCTGGCATAACCCCGTGTACATAGTCTTTACCCAAGACCAGACTATGATTTAGGTTTATTTAAAAAACCTGAGAAGTCTAAAAGTTTACTAAATCCCTTAAAAAGTTTCCTATGTTAGCCAGTAAGATACACATGGAGCGAGAGATCCAGAACCGCGGCTTGCGCATGCCTGCTGAGCTCCCAGAGGCTAGGTGGGGAACCTGACCAAGGCGCATAGGGGCAATGGTGATGACATACAAATCACGCATACTCCCAGGATTATCAAGCACAGCCTCTGTTGCCACTCTGGCACCTCCCCGAAGAAGTGGCACCTCCCCGAAGAAGTGGCACAGACAAGGTTGCCCGGCACTATGCGGTACGTTCCTTGCGCCTGGAGCCCCTACCTGCTGCCGAATAAGGTGGCCAAGCAAGTGACCAATTTAGGGAATTCAGCACACCCAGCCAATGAAGCACCACCCCAAGGAGGTGTCCCCTCCGACCACATGGGAAGAATCCCGAAGCCAAAGGAGGGTGGGCCACCACACGTACCCCCCCATGCACCAGGCTACTTGGTAGGGCCAAAACCAGGAGCAATCCCAGAGAAACTCCACAAAGCCAGCCCTACAAAATTAGAATAGAACCTTTACAGGGGGGGGGGGTCACGTTGGCCCCGAGCGGGCAAATGGCACCAGCCTTGAAGGGGGCTCCACCTCCAAACCCCAGAAGTTTTTCACCCAGTCCTAGTGGCAAAGGTCAGGGAGGCTGGCAACAGCCAGACCTCGGAGAGTGCTACTAATGTGACAGAATGCGCCTCATGGCCGACCGATGCCGCCTGAAAGCTTATCATGAGCAAAGATCAATAAGCCTGAGCCAGGCCCTGCAGAATCCCCAGCCACAAAATCAAGCCCAGATCATCCCGAATGCACAGCACATTTAGTCATAGGTAAATCAGCCAGCAAACACACTACCACAACAAGGACTAGATGGTTGGCCAACACATGGCAACATCAGCAGCAAAGAACCCAGCCCAGCAAGGGCTGAAGCCACAGCCATGGCAGGGAGGGGTGACTCTCTAGGAAGGCAATACCTATGCACAATCCAAATGCGCAGTAAGTCTAAAAAACACCAATAAGGCACACCCACTTCATCCCCACTTCAAAAAACTCACACCAACAATAAAGACTAGTGACACAACATTGGATGAAAAACTCAAGACTTTACTTGCATTCGGGAAGGACCTTGGGCAGCCATATGTTATGCCTACTGGCAATCCACACCAGAGTTCACCATTTGGGTGCCTTTAAGGGCCTAGGCCCCACTCTGCGGCTAGTACCCCGGGGCGGGGTTGGCTGGCCACATCCCTGGGGGAGGGCAGTCTGACGAGGAGACAGGGCAGACCCCCAACCAGTGCATAAAAACAGGCATCCAGGTCCCCTCAGCAAATTGGGATGAGTTCCAATGACTCAATGACTAAGTCAAAGGGATCCCATTATTCAACAACAGCTCTCAAGCTAATGGAGGCCCCCCTTTTAGTTCCAAAATGAGGTGACTTTCCAACTGCCAGAAGCCAGGTTTTCTGCACAGGCAGGATGTCTGTATGAACCATAGAACTCCATAGTCCATGCATGAATAAGCAACAATTTGGGACCAAGTCAGCAGGGAAAATCACCAGGGCAATTAGCGTCCAAGTTCATTACTCGTAGCATGACAAGTCCCAGCCGCGCACCTGACTCTGGTCGTAAGCAAGATACTCTGTCTCCTCCTCTCCCCTAATGCATCCAAACATCCAAAGTCTGCTCATCGGTTTATGTCTCTCCAAAACAGAGGGAGTAGCATGTCACTGGGTAAGAAGTCCCTAGTCCCTGCCGAGGGCGGCAGATTCAAAACATTCTGGGTCCAAGGGGGAGAGGGACGCTGTAGACAGAAAGGATGACCATCACAGCCTCCACGCGAGGTGCACAGATACACTCACCACCATACCCAGCTTGTCAAATCAAATAACACAGGGCCTCACGAACATCGCCCAAGGGAACAATAGGCCAGATCCCAGTCACTGCTGCATCCGAATCACAAGGGTGCCACAGAGCAGCTTCTCAATCCACACTGATATGCCACAATAAAACCAACACTACATGAAACCTTAAGAAGGCGTCCAAAGCCCAAAAGTAGCCCTAAAATAAAGCTTCCAGAAAAAGGTGTAGTCAGAAAACCTAACTCCACTATGGAGAACCCTGTTACATGCCATGTGCAGGGTCCATAGGGGCATACTCGTGCCCTCAGGACACGTTGCAATTACACACAACCCCCAAATTGCAAAACGCCACCTTCCTTTCATGGTGCACCGCACATGTGTAGGTCAAAAGGTACCATCCGCACGATAAAACCACACACACACACGTTAGGGAAAGTAGGGTAGTAGAGGGCCGATAACACCCATGAAACAATAGTTAGGTAAAAAGAGTCATCCACACGCACACGAAGATCACCCCATAAAAACACCTCTGTCATGGTGAGGGGGGAGGACCAAATGACCCACAAAATAAAACCCAGGTGATCCATCACCAAAAAACTCACTGTTTCCTAAAATGATGCCCCAACTGGGGCCCCCATCCAGTACCCCATCAAAGAATGTGCAAAATGGATGAACAGAATACATCCCAAAAAGGACAGGCACAGGAATTTCCAAGACTGAATAATGATGTATGTTTTTCTAAAGCTAACCTACAACCCAGAGCTCTTATCCAATAGGCCTGCAATCGAGCCATAAGTGTACCACCTTTACGGAGGCTCGCCACCTTTTCAGCAGCAACCTCCAAAATCTCAACGAGGCGCAAGGGTTCAAGCCAAAAAGAGCATGGGCTATTTTTTACGGACATTTTTTACAACAGACCCTTTACACTGTGCCAAGCAAAGACACCCCGGACGCCAGGAAGCTGCGATGACCCCTCCAGACACCATCACCAGACCTGCAATGTTCCAAATGTTATGTATTATTGCACCTTTGTACACCATCTGCTTAGCATGGGTGTGGCCACATCCATCCGTAGCGAGAAATCTACCCAGTCATATGGAGCCTACCTCAACATTTCTACAGCGCTTGCGTAGGGACCTCTCCCATCTGCCGTCTCACTTACACGTGCACTGAACCAAAAGCTAGTATTCCACATGCACTACACAGCGCACTCTTGAACAACACATGGTACCAGCACATGACCGCTGGTCGTGCTATGTCCGCTCACTAATACCCCATGTGGTGGGTGCAGACAGACTTTATTTATCCCAAGAAATAGCCCCTGATAAAAGCAAAATGTCTCATCCACCTGTACCTATGTAGGATTAGGGCCAAGATACAACCTAGTTGAATAGAGCCCCATGGAGTAGTTGTAAACATCACCCAGTATGAGACCAACTCCACAGCAGTACATTTTATTTAGCCTAGAAACCTTCATACTGAGCTAGACAGGATGCATAGGCAAGGCACTATAGGGGAGGATACTGTCTTGCCCCGAGAATTTCCAGAAAAGAGGTTCTTGGAGGTAGCAAAACCACTTCACCAGTGCACAAACATGTTCGCTTCCTCCTCTGTCTGTGGTCCCAGGGTGGCCCTTAGCGTATCTGGGGCAGTATTATTTAATAACAAATGGACCCCAGACATGGAGTTCCAGTGCAGGACCATTCACCTCGATGATACAAGTGGAAATGAGTCTAGAAGAGAATGGTTGAATACCAGCATAGATACCCCATGTCAGGAAATCTGGGACACTGGGATAGATAGGTACACGTGCCTAGAAGGAAAGGGGCAAGCCTCACTGTAGAGAAACTTACACTGTATTGCTTGTGTTTCAGAGGCAAAGGAATGATACCGCTTGGCAGAATGAGAATTGTGAAGCAATATTGCATGTACCAGATATGCAAGGGGGCACCTCTGTGCTGATGGATATCTACTATCAATGTGGGGAGTTTGTCGACACCCAGCCTCTGCGCCTTCGTAACCATACACACTCCGACCCTGGTCATCCCTGGAGAAGATCTGCCCGAATTGTTCCAACATCCAATACAGAAGAAAACAACTCTATTGCATCAGGCCAGAGAAAAAAGAACTGTTAATTATTTTGGCTGGGCTCAGTACAAGGACATTCCAGAAGAATTCTGACACTCGAGTAAATGTGGGAGGGTCCATACCCTTCTTCACCTTGCAAACCAAGGCAGACACCCGCTGGTTGCAGATAACCAGGTGGGAAATGCTGAAGATGATCAACGATACAGAGCTCGGCCTAAACGCTATCAAGGAAGAACTAAGAGCCATCCGCCTTATGGTGATGCAACATCGGTATGTGTTGTACTTGATGACCTCGATGGAGGGTGGGGTGTGTGCCAAAATCGGTTCGTCCTGCTGTACTTTCATTCCCGGAAATGACCTAGACAACAGGACGCTGGCTTTTGCCATCCAATAAGTGCATCGTCTTGAAGCTGACATGAAGAAGGAGAGAGGTGCCCCTGAGCAGAACTGGTTTATAGACTTATTTTCCTGACTCCCCCGATGGGTGACCAGACTCTGCCTGTTATTCCTTCCAATTGCTCTTCTTGTGCTATTTTTGTGTGGTTTCCTACAAGTGAGGGTTTCCTTCTATAAACACGCAGTCCTCAAATTAGGTAGAATGCATGTAACTAGGGAATTAGTAATAGACACAACAGAAACACCAAACCTTGAATAATGCGACTGTCATAAAGTATGGGGTAAATGATGTTGCTGAAAATTCAACTAGCGAGAGGAATGTTAATATTGGAAAATATAATATCAATGTACATCATGATATGTGTACACAAAATAACGAACTTGCATTACTGTTTTTGAATCCTCCCGAAATGACCTCCCCATCAACCCAGAGTCAGAAATACATGGTCAGGCAAGCCCTGCTATCTAGGCCTGTAGCAACTGATTAACAGATCACAGGTGGAGTGACACATAACCCGTGGACAAACGCGCAAGCAGGAAAAATCTGGAACGATCCCACAGATAGGCAGGGACACCATATTGGCCAGAGGAGATTGGTTCCAATAAAACACGTTTGGCCAGGGGGGCGCTCATTCCTAAAACACCATGAAGTCAGATGCCACACAAAGGTAGGAACACTTAGCCAATCAGAACACGGCATGCACACTAGATGCAGTTATAACACACTCCCCATGCCGGACATCTGGACACATACCCACTGGCCCACATTGTGTCCACGCAAGGTCGAGACCTACCTGCGCTTCTTATCAGGTGGCCAAATTTATGGCCCCGTGACTAGGCCCGGATTTTTTTTTTCCAAAGGAATGTGCAAATTGTTTTATGACCCTTCATGAAATGTATAAAATGATGGCCAAAACCAATGTGCTTTGAGACAGTCTTCAGACCTCCAACTCTGTTGCCTGCTCTCCCGGCGGCTGCATTTAATTAAACCAACTGTTCCTGTTTTGCCAAACGCCTGTTGCCTTTTATTTTTTCAAGGTAACTTCACATTCGAGCAACATCTGAATCACAATTTGAGGTGCAATTCGGTATTTGCAAGGGGCGTGTTTAGGGTATCCCTTCCAAGTCCCGATTTCTTATGGTATGTATTTATGTTTTGCGACAAAACTCCAGTTGCAAAACATTATTTTACTGACACCTTGAAGGAGGAGCTAACCCATTCACAAACGGGAATGGGCCCTCAAAGGACCCCTTCCCATTTGAAAATGTAAAAAAAAATATTTTAAAAGTAGGCGGTGGTCTAACTGACCACTGCCTACTTTTAAAGAAGCATTGGCAAAGCCAAAAGGTCTCGCTTATGTAAGAGCTATTGGATTTGCCAATGGGTTTTAGCTATGTTGTATACCAGTGTGGCTGCTGTTCAGCATGGCTAAAAGTTAATGGCATGGAGTTTCATAGAGTGGAGTAGGGGGGAGTAGAGTGTTGTAGAGTGGATTTGATGGAGTAGAGTGTCATAGTAGGGGAGTAGAGTGTCGTAGAGTGGAGCAGAGCTCAGTGGTTCAGTGGCAGAGCGGTCTCATAGTGCAGTGTCATAGAGCGGAATAGCGAAGAGTGGGGTGGAGTGGGGTGGAATAGGGTGGAGTGGGTTGGATTGGATTGAGGCAGTGGGGTGGATTGGATTGAGGCAGTGGGGTGGATTGGATTGATGTAGTGGGGTGGATTGAAATGGAGTAGAGTGGGGTGAATTGGAGTAGAGTGGGGTGGATTAGATTAGCGTGGAGTTGGGTGGGGTGGATTGGGGTGTATTTGATTGAAGTGTGGTGGACTGAGGTGGGGTGGGTGGTGGTGTGGTTTGGAGTCGGGTGGATTAAGTTGGATTGGTGTGGGTTGACTGGATTGGGGTGGGTTGGTTGGATTGGAGTGGGTGGTTTGGAGTGATTCGACTGGGTGGGGTGTAGTGGGGTGGAGAGGATTTGACTGGGTGGATTGATTTGGAGTGGGGTGGATTGGATTATACTGGACTGAAATGGGGTGGATTGGACTGGAGTGGGGTGGATTGGAGTGGAGTGGGGTGTATTGAATTGGATTGAGATGGATTGGATTGAGGTGAATTGGAGTGGGGTGGATTTGATTGGGTGGCGTGAGGTGGATCGAATTTGAGTGGGTTGGATTGGATTGGACTGGGGTAGACTGCATGTTGTGAGGTGGGGTGGATTGGAGTGGGGTGGATTGGATTAGAGTGGGGTGAATTGGAGTGGGGTGGATTGGAATGGGATGGACTGGAGTGGGGTGGATTGGATAGATTGGAGTGGAGTGGGGTGGGGAGGATTGGATTGGAGTGGGATGGATTGGATTCGAGTCAGTGGATTGGAGTGAGGTAGATTGGAGGAGAGTGGGATGGATTAAGGTGGATTGGAGTGGAGTGGGGTGGATTGTGTTGCAGTGGACTGTATTGGAGTGCACTGAATTGTATTGGAGTGTGGTGGATTGGATTGGAGTGGGTGGGTTGGAGTGCAGTGGATTGGATTGGAGTGGGTGGGTTGGAGTGGGGTGGATAGAATTGGATTGGATTGGAGTGGGCTGGATCGTATTGGAGTTGGGTGGATTGGATTGGAGTGGGGTGGGGTATTGGAGTGGGGTTGTTTGGACTGGAATGATGTGGGGATAGATTGGAATGGGGCGGGTTGGATTGAAGTGGGGTTGATTAGATTGGAGTAGGGTGGATTGGAATCAAGTAGGATGGATTGGCGTATGGTGGATTGGACTGGAGTGAGGTGGGTAGGAGTGGGGTGGATTGGACTGGATTGGATTGGAGTGGGGTAGATTGGATTGGTGTGGGGTGGATTGCAGTAGGGTGGATTGTGATGGATTGGGGTGGGGTGAATTGAATTAGAGTGAGGTGGATTGAAGTAGGGTGGGTTGGAGTGGGATGGATTGGATTGGTGTGGGGTGAATTGAATTGGTGCGCGGTGAATTTGATTGGAGTGGGTTGGATTGGATTGGAGTAGGGCAGAGTGTGACAGATTGAATTGTGGTGTATTGTTTTGGGGTGAGGTGGATTGGACTGGAGTGGGATAAATTGAATGAGGTAGATTGGAGTAGAGTAGATTGGATTGGATTGGGGAGTGGGGTGTATTGGATTGGGGTGGGGTGGGGTAGATTGTAGTGTGGTTTTGATTGGATTGGAGTAGGGTGGATTGGAGTGGGGTTGATTGGATTGGAGTGGGGTGGATTGGATTGGAGTGGGGTGGGTTGGACTGGAGAGGATTGGTGTGAGGTGAGGTGGGGTGGATTGGGGCAGATTGGAGTGGGGTTGATTGTACTGGGGTGGATTAGTGTGGGGTGGATTGGTGTAGGATGGATTGGGTTGGAGTGGATTGGGAGGACTGGAGTGGGGTGTATTGGGGTGTATTGGATTGGAGTGGAGTAGACTGGAGTGCGGTAGATTGGATTGGGGTGAATTGAATTGGAGTGGAGTGGGTTTGATTGGATTGTGGTGGATTGGTTTGGTTTAGGGTGGCTTGGATTGGTGTGGGGATGAATGGATTGGTGTGGGGTTGATTGGATTGTAATAGGGTGGATTGCAGTCGGTTGAATTGGATTGGTGTGGGGTGAGGTGGGGTGGGATTGGATGGGGCAGATTAGATTGGGGTAGATTGGAGTGGGGTAGATTGGGGTGGATTGTTGTGGGATGGATTGGATTGGGAGGATTGGAGTGGGGTGGATGGGGTGAGTGGTTTGGAATCGATTGGAGTGAGGTGGACTGTGGAGTGGATTGTTGTGGGTGGATTGGATGGGTGTGGGGTGGATTGGATTGAATGGGGTGGATTGGGTTGGAGTGGGGTAGATTAGAGTGGCATGGTTTGGATTGGGGGATTGGTGTGGGGTAGATTGGAATGGGGTGAATTGGATTGGTGTGGATTGGTGTAGGGTGGATTGGAGTGGGGTGGATTGGGGTGTAGTGCACATTTATGTGTTGAATGATGTTGCTTTGCAATGTTTTCAACAAGATAATCATCATCTTTTGAGAGCAGCACCCACTAGCGAAAACAAAACAAAACATGAGTGCAAAGTGAGAAAAGAAGACTTGGCAAAATAAAATGAAGTTAACTTTAGAAAATAAAACTGTGCAATTTTGTTTTACCTGCTGGGCACGTTTTTGCCAGTCACACGCCTACTGTTTGCAGGGCACTAAAAGTTAAAAAGAATAAAACAGTACCTCAATCATGTCGGGCGCAGTGTGCAGGCACTGATTAAGTTGAATCAATCAGTGCTTAATCCCTGCACTGCAGAAAGGAACGGAAATTATGCTTGGCCTGCAGTGACCAGTTGCGAGGCTCTAAAGAAAAGTGCCATGGAAGCCAACAAATGGTAAGCGATGGGCGGGCTCCAAGCCCTATTTTGTTAACAACAGTGTCTCGCAAGCGAGGCGCATGCGCGGCCCTAAAAATGAAACTTAAAAGTTTCATTTTTGTGTTGTTTTAAATGCCTCCCATTTTCCTTTAAGGAAAATGGGCTGCATTAAAAAAAAAGTTTGCTTTATTAAAAAGCAATCACAGACATGGTGGTCTGCTGACCCCAGCAGGCCATCATCCCTGTGATTTTAGCAGTTCCTACTGGGTCGCAAATAGCGACCGACCTCATAAATTTTCATGATTTAGGTTGATTTGCGACCTCACTAGGAATCGCTCTTTTAAAAATAAATCTTTAGTACATTAGGAATTGCGATTTTTAAACTGTGATTCAGTAAGAATCGCAATTTGGAAATCGCAGTTCCAAAGTTTTCTACATCTGGCCCTTGGAAACATGTAAGCTCTGTACTTGCAGAAATTCTCAGTCACATGCATTGGCAGACAGGTGCAACAAAGGGCATGCACGTGTGCAGAAAGTACCCACACACATGGCTAGACTCAATGCATCCATCAGTAGTAGTGTTACTTGGTCACATCACAATTTCTTTACCCACAAGGGTTTGCAGAACAACCTGGCTGAAGAATATTAATCAAATGTGTCCAGAGGGGCAACCCCCTGTGATCAACTACAAACACAGTAATGTTGGCCTGCAAGCAACAGCAGATCACTATCCCTGCACTGGAATTCCCAAACGTGATTTTTTTTTTCTTTCCTTAAATGCAGCCATTGTTCCTTAAAGAATGCAGAATACTTCAGAAAGAAAAAGTTTCCTACTTGGGAAAACATTGGGGAGAGCAGGGAGTGGTCCCCTGTCCGATCTCCTCAGACTCCCAATACAATTCACAAAGGGGACTCTCTTTTTTTAATCGGTCACCACCTCTGTTGAGGTGTCAAAAACGGATCCCTGGTTTGTGAAAGGAAACAGCCTTTACAACAAAGTATTTACCAGGCAGTCTTTATCACCCATGCCTTAACCATGCCGGTAAGTACTTGTGCCTTTACCACACAGGTAAGTATATTTTTAAATAACATATATGAAGGTAATTATTGGGTTTAGAGGTGGGTAGGAGTAGAGGGAGGTAAGGGTAATTTTAGGTTTTAGGGGTGGGCAGTGATAAAGGAAGCCAAGGCTGAATTTAGGGTTTGTTGATGGGTAGAGGTAAAGGGAGGTGTGATTTTAAGGTTAAGGAGTGAGTAGAGGTAAAGGGCATTTACTTTCTATGACTGATGTTCCAACATTTCAGGTACGCTTCCACTCTAATTGGGTAACCTAGGTGCCTTTCTGGTACTTTGGAAATTGTTTCTGCCATACGCCAGGGGTAGCAGAAGTTCCTTCAGTCATCCCTAGACATGCTTCATCCCTGAGCACATCACAGTGTTGACTCCTCTTTGTTAAGCCTAACCCTGTTCAATCACACAACCCGTAATAGAGCACTTTGGGATTGCATGGCAAGCCCCTCTCCACTTATAAGGGAACCACTGGACTCTATACAAGGGATATGGAGTTATTGATATATCACATAAAGAGCCAGCTTCCTACAAATACCATTCAAAATGAGACCAATTATAACTCAATTTGATTTCCAAATTCAGTGTTCATGCAGGTCATCCAATTCTGCAGTTCTGAGATGGAACTGGTGGTCTGTGGATATCACAAGGCCACTGGATGCATCATTGAAAAGAAATTTGTAACCATGGCAAGCCAGTAATAGGATATAGACCCCTAATATTTTCTATTTTCAGGTAATCTACTCTGAATGCTGGCTGCAGGTCTGCTGGGGTAGCAAATATTAGGGTACAGTAACATGTAAGTTGCATCTTACTGTTTAAAAATTGCACCGGCAGACACTGTGACACCCAGTAGGCAGCTCCTTACGAACAGCAAATACTGGGGACCAATATGTGCCTAATGATAAGGTATCACATTTGCGATTTGAAGGTCTTCAAATTCACCCTTATTAGGGTGTTGCAAGTCCCCTAGCTCTAAAAATTACCTCAGACATTCTACACAAACTGAGGCACGCGATCAGTTGGCAGAAATTATCATTGATCCAAGTGGCAAGAGTCCAGTTAAAGAGAGAGATTCTGGACTTCTCTATTATGAGGAACCTTCTCTCCATGGAAAGGGGGCAGATGTTTTGGAAGAATGTCTAGGAACTCATAATGGACCAAATGCCATCACTGATGCAAACCTTGATTATATCAGCCTACTGTTCTCTTGCACATTTTTAGGTCCACCCTAGGCAGCGCATGCGCTGTCTCTTCGAGACATGCCGTATTTCCTCTGTGGGCTTACAGCCCGCCCACTGCCTGTTTATTCGTCCCTTCGATTGACAGTCAAACATGCTTGCTTGCTAGTGGTTAATCTTTCCTCTTTGTCCATCCTTTTTGTGTTTGTTTCCTCCCACAGAGCACCACCCCAATTACCATTTACATTACGCTTTTGTGTTAACGTGTTTATTTGGGGGACAATTTGTTTCTTTAAATCCTGCTCGCATCACTGTTTGTCCGTTTTCGGCGGTTCAGCTTTGGCGCCCGTCTCATTCATATACCGAGATGAAATGTCAGTCACTCAAGACGCTGTTTTCAAAATCGCCTCTTTAATTTTCTCAGACTTCAAAGTGTGAGGATTTCCCCCAAACCCCTCCTGCTTCACTGCTTGTTGCTTTATCGAGCCTTGGTCACAGGACCTTCTGCAGCCCAACCTTGCAGCACAGTTAAGGGCAAGGCTTGGGCAACTCTCGTGGCATTTTCTTCTCTGACACTTATTTATATAATGTGACGCCTCTTCCTTAAGGAAATATGGCTGACCACCGAGTCGGCACCTGACATCACCACAGCCATCCCGGCAGGTTACAAGCTCACAGGCGTGACTGCCAAAACAAACCAGGAGGATGAATCACGATTATATTCAAATAATCCATCAACCGCACCACAACCTCAGAGAATGTAACCCCCTACATGAAGCACCTACATTTCAAGCTTCGAATCTCAGCAACCTATACCCTGAACTGAACCCTCATCTACTGACACCAGAGCAACAAGCTACTTTCACCAACAATATTGCAGACTTCTTCACTCCCCCTAACCATCGACTCCAAAGACTACATCCTACTAGGGGACTTCAACTTCCATCTGGAAGGTAGGAAGGATCCTAAATCCACCACACTCCTTGAAAGCCTTGAAAACTCTAGACTGACACAACACATCAATGGACCCACATCTTCTGCCAGACACACCCTCGACCAAGTTTTCGCTACCTTTAACAGCATCAATATCACTGCAAGCACACCTCTCACCTGGATAGATCACGCTATCATCCAATTCCAAATCAACATCCCTTTCCAATCAAAACCCACCGCCACAGTCCTGGCCAGATGAAGTTGGAGCAGCATCTTGGAATCCAACTGGCCTGACAACCTGCGCCATGATCAGCCCAACTCCACAACAATCTAAACAGTAACATCAAACAGCTCAATGAGTGGATCACAAAATGCGTTGGTTCCCTGGCCCCCAAAAACACATTACACAAAGAAGGATCCAGAAGCACGCTATTTGGTACACTGAGGAACTCCTCACAACCAAACAACTGTAAAGAATATGGAGAGAAAACCCCCTTGAAAATTATAAAGAGGCTTAAAAGCAGCCCTGAGATGCTCCCACCAGCAGATCAAAGAAACCATAAAGAAGAGCTTAGCAGAGCACATAGACAACAGCTCCCATGGCTTTAAAGAAATCTTTGCGATCATCAAAGACTTCACCTCACCAACTTTCACAATGAACAGCACCGAACATCTTCAAATGGCTACCAGAGAACACCAGGAAAACAGTTACAGAGGCCCTGATTACCAGCAAACTTGACTACAGCAACACACTCTATGCAGGAATCACCAAGAAGCACCTGAATAGACTCCAAACCATCAAAAATGCTACAGCAAGACTCATTCTCAACTCACCTCGCTGCACCCACACCTCAGAGATTTTAAACTTCTCACACACACATACAAAGCACTACTCAACATTGGTCCAGCATACCTCAGCAGCTGCCTACACTTCTACCTACCCCCGAGGCACCTCTGCTCAGCCAGCACACAAACTGCACATCTACAAAACCAAATGCCACACTTTTTCTTACATCTCCCCCAAAGCATGGAATGACCTCCCACATCACACCAGAGCCTCCTCATCACTTCTCAAGTTCCTCAAGAAGCTGAAGAACTGCCTCTTCGAATAAACTCACCAGGGAAACAGCCGCCTACCCACCTGCAAAGCACCTGGATACCCTCACGGGTGATTAGTGCATAAAACATAACACAACATAATATAACATAGCCAAAACACCAAGCAATAAAAATCCTAAACAGTATTAGAAAAATAGATTAAAATGTAATAAACAAATTGACATCAAAACATTAAAAATCCAATTAGGGGAGCTGGAATTGGATTTTTTTTAAATTTAAAATAGCGCCAAAAAGCACAATGTGCCAGTAATAATCTATGGAACCTAGCTGCGATTCTAGGCCAGCCATGATGGCCTTGAGGCCAGGACCACATGGTCATATACACTGAGAGGATTGCTCCTGGTGAAAAGTATGGAAGTCAAAAAGTTTGAAAACGTTTCTAAGTGCCACTTCAGAATGGTATGTTTTTTAAGAAAAGCATTGAAAGTTCTTCTAAGTCCCAATGCAGAAAGGGGCTTTGTCACTTTTTGAGAATAAAAGTCATCTGAGAGGGCTATCAAATAGCACATGGTCATTTGTTTCAAATGTGATGGGAGCCCTGAGAGTGCTGAAGTTGAAATTCAGTCCAAAACAATGGAACTGCTGTTTTAGTACTTTTTCCTGCGGGTCCCATAGGAGCTCTGAAAACAAAGTTTTCAAAGGTTTTCAGACTTTCTTTCTGGTGCCCCAAATACCCACAGCAGAACACTTCTAAAGAACCCAGGACCTCAGGGGTGGGCACGTAGAGACTCTCGGAGTGTCCAACAGAGGCTAACATCAAAGTTCAGTCCAGGTCCAGTTACCATTGGTCAGTTGGACACGTCTGGGAAAAGGAGGTCAGGCAACTGAACCTTTAGAAACCACCTTTGTCCTGGGTACAAAAGGGAGCAGGTCCAGTCTTTCAGGGCTCTTCTCAGGTCACAGATAGTAGATCCTGTCCTCTTATGGTCTTGCAGGTCCAGAAGGTGTTCTGCTGCTGCTGCCTTGGGGTGCCACATTTTTGTCTGTCACCAGCTAGTGGTGACACCTGGGCACTCCCTAACCAATAGGGAAAATGTTCCCAGGGGCAACCCTACCCACTTTTTCAGCAGTTCCTGTTTTTCATACCGAAAACAATCCCACAATGCACTTCACTCTCAAAATTCAAGATGGGCAAACTTTGAAGTTAATTGAGTTCCTGGGCCCAACACAAGTGTCTTCCCACAAGGGAAAGAAAAGCACCTCCCACTCCCAGGCTATTGTCCCTGCTCTGGCAGCAGTTTTCACATCTCTTTCACACCTCGTTCAGGCAAAGTACATGCTGGGTAGTGGCAGAAGCGCTAATCCAAAATAACCTCCAGCAGCTTCAGGCAGAACAAAGGTAACTTTCTAAAAATTACATTTCCCATATATTTAATCGACATTTCATGTCACCAATGATTGGAGTTTTATTAAATATAAAAATAGGGCTTTGAATGTAGTCTGCAGCTGGGTCAGGTAAAAAGTTACAGATATAGGTATATAATTTATACTTCGACTTTTCCTATACGTTAGTTACAGTCTGACCAGCAACAATGTTGTTTTGGGCCTAGTCACTGGGGGAACATGTCATTTCTAATGTCACACATGTTTCCACTCTTAATTATTATGCACCGTTCCTTGTTGGCAGGTGTGCTTAGGGGTGAGTTATTTAGTACTAAAAATCAGGCTTTTCTTCCTATCAAAGGGGTGATTTTAACAGGGCTGTGCAGCATGGTTCAAGCTGCTTCTGCCTGGCTGCACATGTTGGGCCTGAAGCCAGGTTTTCCAGGCCCACTCTTTGGATGGCAATATAGGTGATGCAGTCCACAGATGGCATTTAACTTCCAGCCCCGGGTACATTTTCTATACCATGTACTAGAGACATATAGGCAAGTTAAATAAGTCAATTTGGCTAAAACCAATTTAAATATGTTCAAAAGTTTAAAGTGGGAGCACAGACAATTTACTCCTGTTTAGCAGGGGTAACAGTGAACTGAGTTCTAATTCTTTTAAAAATAGGATACTAAAAAGGCAAAACAAATTGGTTGACCACCCAGAAAAAGCAGATTTCATACACTCGGGTTCCCCCAGTTGCCTCTCATCATTAGTAGGTAGTGGTTGTGATAATTCCATCTGTGCCGGGGGTGTTTGCCTATTGGCCCTAATAACTAAGGGGTGCTTATCTCCATGGTAATCATATCACAGTATAATCTTGGTGTTGAGGCTAATCAAACTGGCATTTCATATGTTTGTACCAAAACACCATTGCCTGCATATCAGTAGATAGGAAGAAGGGTGGCGATTATTTCCTTGTAAAAATAAAAGCTAGAGTTAGCATAGAAAAAAGTTATAAATGGACACATGGATATTTCAATGGTTAATGCATTCTGAGCATTTTTGCTATAATGTCTTCCTTTCAAAATAGTTTACGAAAGTAATGTGATTTTGAAATGTTTTGATTATTGATTAGTCTGTCATAAACAGATTTTCTAAATTTGTGAATTTCAAGAGAGGTGTCAGGAAAAGGCAGGCATAGGCGCCTTCATGTTTCATATTCAGGCTCAAGAAACCCACAATAAAAAACAAATGTAATACAATGTTATTTCCTCTATTGGCATACCTGCACTACAACTCCCATGATCCATTGCAAACAGCTCAATCGGTCATGAGGGGGATTGACTATAAATACAGTACTTGCAGGTAGGCTGACGTGTGTAATTCCATTCACCTGTGAAGTTAGTTTTGTTCTGGAGTGGAGCTGAAGAAGTGAAGATATATGGCTGCCGGTTTTGGCAGCATTTCTATGTATTTCCATTAAAGGGAACTATGGATTTTGGTGGCTAAAGGAGGTCTGCTTTTTCTGTCATTCTGAAGTTTCCTGTTTTTGTAGCAGGGAAGGATTCTTCCATACACACCAGCTGGTGTGTTTTCAATTTCTGAAGCACAAGGAGTGCTTGATTTATGTGAATTCATTTCTTCTTTGTGGAAGTCTCATGACCTTTTGCAGTCTACAAGCCTGTTGCTAGGAGCAGCTGTTTAGCAAAGTGGGCTGGGCTTCCGACATTATACAGATAAGTGACTATTGGATTTTTGCTGAATCAACAAGTGGTTTATTTCTGCTTCCTGTTTTTTTTCCTAAACTCCCAAAATACAAGACTGGTTCACCTATTTTTTGTAAGGGGAGTTTTTTCCACGTGACATTTAAACTTGGGAGATAAACGAACACTTTGCCGTTAACATTTTCTTTTGTGAGTAAATATTATTTACCTAAAGGAATTTCGCTTTTGCTGATTTTGGTTCATTCGCAGCATATTTCCCATCACAGAAAAGAAAGGATTTTCTGAATCTAATGTTTGGTAACATTATTTGGTTCTTTGATGAGAATATTCATCATTGACAAACATACATGGGATTTACGGTGTGTTCATGGTATGTATTAATTTATATATAACACATAGCCTGCCTTATACTAGTGCCACAAAGGTTTTGATTGAGGACTTTTGAATTTACTTGTGATTCATTTGTATTGCAGCATTTGTGTACAAATCAGCAAGGAAGGATGAATGAGACTAAATGTGGTGCATAAGGAAAGTCATTGGTTCCATAAGGCAGCACCCCATATGATAGGTATCTTTCATAGAAAAACTATACATAAGCTATCTTTTAATAGCAGTGAGAGTGGAGACCTTAATTGTCTTTATCTTTTCTTTACAGGTCTCCTTCCTTGCAGTTCCCTTCCCCACTACTCTTTCCCTCACTCAATCACTCCAAGCTTCTGTGCCTTTATGATATGTGGAATTGGGGGTATTGAGGGGTGGACCCAATCTGAGCATCGTTCTGATCCAGAGGAGCTCATATGCATACATAATCAAAACCTGACAGAATTACGCACCCACGAATATAGCTCCTCTTGATCAGTGCGTCTTCAGATATGGCGTCCATGGAGGATGTGTTGCAGGCGTTAGCTATTGTTCAACAGGAGTTAGTGGCTTCAAGAGCAGAAACCGCTGCCTTGAGAGACCAAATTGAAAAACAGGATAAAATTCCCTTTGATAGAGCAATGGGTTCCTCTCAGATACAAGTGACTGTACCACCTCCCATTCTGTTGGCCACTCCAGAGAGGTATGCTGGGGATCCAAATAAGGTTCAAGTGTTTCTGACTTAGATTTTGCTGCACTTCTCTTGCAAGCCTTCTTCCTTTCCTACCAATCATTCCCGGCTGGCTTTCGCCATTTCTTACTTGATAGGAGATGCAGCGACATGGGCAGTTCCATTGGTCAGGTCTAATGATTCTGTTTTATCTGATTGGAACGAATTCAGAAAAGAATTTGAGAGAGTCTTTGATAGACGAACTACTACGTTTAGCGCAGACAAAGAATTACTGGAGTTGCAACAGGGAAAAAAAGACTTAGTCACGTATTTGACTATGTTTAATCGTTTGATTGCAGAAACAGCGTGGCCAGAGGAAAAGGGTATGTCTCTGTATTATAAAGGCTTAAGTGAAGAGCTCAAAGACGTCTTGGCTCAAAGAGAACCTCAGCCAACGAATTGTACAGACCTTATCAACTTGACATTGAGATTAGATCATAGAATGGCTGACCAGGTTTCAGACAAGAGGAAAGGGGAAAGGAATGTATCTAGATTTGAGAAAAACATTTGAAGACCTTTTCATAGTGGAGAACAAAGTGTAGAACCCATGGGAATAGAAGCGGTTCGGTCTCCACTTTCTCGTGAAAAAAAGGAAGCTCGTAGGCAAAATGGACAGTGTATGTATTGAGGCAAAAAAAGACATTCTGTGTGAGAATGTCCTGGTAAACCAAAAGGCCCTTTTTCAGGAAGTGGGGGGAAAAAGGTAACGGTCTCTATAGTAGAAAAAGAACAAAGCACCGGTAAGGATTCTTGGGGTGAGAAAAAGAGAACTGATGGATTGAGTGTACCCTCGGTAACACTTTCAGTCTCAAAAGACCCTACTTCTCATATATTGGTACCCATAACTATACAGGAAAAGCATGAATCTTCTCAGACCTTGGTAATGATCGATTCAGGAGCGACAGGCAATTTCATTGATCAAGGGTTGGTGGACCAGTTAGGATTGTCCAGGATTCCGATCGCTAAACCAGAAACCGTTCTAGCTGTGGATGGGAAACCGTTAACATCAGGTCCCATTGTGGAACAAGCGGGCCCATTTTCTTTATCAGGTTTGGCGGAATCACAATGGCACACAGAGGAAATAGTCCTGAACATCATTGATGCCCCTCAGTATGGGGTGATTCTGGGCATACCATGGTTATGGAAACATAACCCAGTAATAGATTGGAAAACAAAGTCAGTCAGTTTTCAATCCATTGAATGTAGAGAAAAGTGTGTAAGACACACATCGTCGCACATAGCGGCGTTATGTAACACCCTACACATAGCCACTGCAGCAGAAAAAGACATCGAGTTGCCCATCTGTTATGAGATGTATCAAGATGTGTTCAGCGAAGCTAAAACAGAGGTCCTTCCCCCACATAGGACATATGATTGTAAGATTGACCTTATAGCCGTGGCTACTATTCCGTCTTGTAGAGTGTACGCAGTGTTTTTTTCATATCAAAAGCAAATGGGGATCTTTGTACCTGTATAGATTACAGAAAATTGAATGCTAACACAGTTAGAAACAGATACCCACTTCCTCTTATCCCTGTGTTATTGGATCAGGTGAAAAGTGCCAACATCTATATTAAGTTAGATTTAAGAGGAGCCTATTATCTGGTGAGGATGAGGGAGGGGGATGAGTGGAAGACAGCGTTTATGACCAGGTATGGATTTTTTGGGTACGTTTGGGCTTTGTAACGCCCCGGCGGCATTTCAGTATTTTCTAAATGATGCATTGAAAGAGTTTTGGATCGTTTTGTGTTCGTGTAGATCGATGACATTCTGGTGTACTCACCAGATGAGAATGTACATACAGAATGTGTCACAGGTTTTGCAGTGTTTGAGACACCATTGGTTATACTGCAAACTCAGTAAATGTGAGTTTCACGTGAGAGAGGTGGAATTTTTGGGAGTCATTCTAAGTCCGTCGGGGTTACAAATGGCTGAGAGAAAGATCAAAGCAATCCATGGATGGCAGGTGCCTCAGTGTGTGAGTGATGTGCAGTGTTTTTTGGGGTTTTCTAACTATTATAGGAGATTTATACAACATTTCTCTCATGTGGTGGCCCCCATAACAAGATTGCTGAGAAATAGAGTCACCTTTGTTTAGACCCCTGATGCTAATGAAGCCTTTGAATATCTAAAGAAGGCCTTTACCACTGCCCCCATTTTGGCTCACCCTCAACTAGAGGAACCATACATCGTGGAGGCGGATGCCTCTGATGTGGCTATTGGGGCAGTCTTATCACAAAGAAACAAAGACAGGACAGCTGCATCCCGTAGCATATATGTCAAAAAAGCTGAATTCGGCAGAACAGAATAACACTGTAGCTGAAAAAGAACTTTTAGCTATCAAAAGAACTTTTTCTGAATGGATACAGACCCTCTGGGGGGCTAGTCATTCGGTGACAGTATATACAGACCATAGAAATCTGCTATATATGAAAGATGCCAGACAACTATCTCAGCGTCAAATGCGTTGGATGCTAAGCCTTTGACTGGTGTCATGTTTCTCCTTTGCCCGGGCACCCCAGGGTTGCAAAGACTCTGGAGTTACTTCAACGACACTTCTGGTGTGAAAAGATGGCCTCAGACATTAAGCTTTGGGTACAGAGATGTGATGTGTGTGCACAGGCAAAGACGGATCATTCCAAACCTCGAGGGTTGCTACAACCTATGCCCACTCCTAATCAGCCATGGAAAACCATTAGTATGGATTTTGTTACCGGACTTCCAAAAGATCAGGGGTATACTGCCATACTAGTGATAATTGACAGTTTAACCAAGATGGGTCATTTAGTTCCCTGTAAAACCTTACCCACAGCTGGGGAAACCGCTCAGTTGATAATGGAGCACGTAGTGAAGTTACATGGAATACCAGAGATCATCGTTTCGGATAGGGGCCCTCAGTTCTCAGCCCGATTCTGGCAGGCATGGTGTAAGGCTTTAAAGATATCAGCAGCTCTTTCCACTAGTTTTCATACACAGACAGATAGAACGACTAAATCAAACTTTGAAAAAATACTTAAGGTGTTATGCAACAGAGGCTGCCGAATCCTGGGTGCCTTTGTTGTGGTTAGCTGAACTTTCATACAACAATGCGTGGCACTGCTCCATTGGTGCCTCACCTTTTTATGCAAATTATGGGTTTCATCCAAAAACTATGCCAGTCTCCATAACCTCGAAGACCTCAAATCAGCCCAACATACTGTCACGTGTAAAAGAAATACAACAAGGCACAGAGAAGATACAAAGGCATCTCAACCAAGCAAAGGAACAATTTAAGAGATGGGAAGATCGTCATTGCTGTCCAGGGCCACAATATCAGCCTGGTGACAGGGTATGGCTGTCCACAAGAAATATACGTTTTAAGATCAGAAGTATATTCCATCCAAGATACATAGGCCCCTATGAATTGCTTAGATAGGTAAATCCTGTGGCGTACAAACTAAAATTGCCAAACAACCTACGAATACATCCAGTGTTTCATAGCAGTGTTCTTAAACCAGCAAAGACGGCCAAGAGGAAGACAGTCCCACCGGTGATACGCGATGGTCAAAGTGAGTATGAGGTATGCCGTATTTTAGATTCAAAGTTTAGAGGGGGTCGATTGTGGTACCTGGTGTCTTGGAAAGGATACACAGCTGAGGAGGATTCTTGGGAACCTGACCATCACATCCACGCTCCTCAATTGGTAAAGGCGTTTCATTTGGCCAATCCAACCTAGCCTGGCTATAAGGGGCCCCTAGGAGGAGGGCCTACTGTCAGGAAAAGGCAGGCATAGGCGCCTTCAAGTGTCATATTCAGGCTCAAGAAACCCACAATAAAAAACAAATGTAATACAATGTTATTTCCTCTATTGGCATACCTGCACTGCAACTCCCATGATCCATTGTGAACAGCTCAATCAGTCATGAGGGGGAGTGACTATAAATAGAATACTTGCATTTAGGCTGAGGTGCGTAATTCCATTCACCTGTGAAGTCAGTTTTCTTCTGGAGTGGAGCTGAAGAAGTGAAGATTTATGGCTGCCAGTTTTGGCAGCATTTCTATGTTTTTCGATTAAAAGGAACTATGGATTTTGGTGGCTAAAGGAGGTCTGCTTTTTCTGTCCTTCTGAAGTTACCTGTTTTTGTAGCAGGGAAGGATTCTTCAATACACACCGGCTGGTTTGTTTTCATTTTCTGAAGCACAAGGAGTGCTTGATTTATATGAATTCATTTCTTCTTTGTGGAAGTCTCATGACCTTTTGTACTCTACAAGCCTGTTGCTAGGAGCAGCTGTTTAGCAAAGTGTGCTGGGCTTCCACATTATACAGATAAGTGACTATTTGAGTTTTCTACTTAAAGATTGTTGTGCTGCTGAATCCCCAAGTGGTTTATTTTTGCTTCCTGTTTTTTTTCCTAAACTCCCAAAATACAAGACTGGTTCACCTATTTTTTGTAAGGGGAGGTTTTTCCATGTGACATTTAAACTTGGGAGATAAATGAACACTTTGCTGTTAACATTTTCTTTTGAGAGTAAATATTATTTACCTAAAGGAATTTCGCTTTTGCTGATTTTGGTTCATTGGCAGCATATTTCCCATCACAGAAAAGAAAGGATTTTCTGAATCTAATGTTTGGTGACATTATTTGGTTCTTTGATGAGAATATTCATCATTGACAAACATACATGGGATTTACGGTGTGTGCATGGTATGTATGAATTTATATATAACACATAGCCTGCCTTATACTAGTGCTACAAAGGTTTTGATTGAGGAATCTTGAATTTACTTGTGATTCATTTGTATTGCAGCATTTTTGTACAAATCAGCAAGGAAGGATGAATGAGACTAAATGTGGTGCATAAGGAAAGTCATTGGTTCCATAAGGCAGCACCCCATATGATAGGTATCTTTCATAGAAAAACTATACATAAGCTATCTTTTAATAGCAGTGAGAGTGGAGACCTTAATTGTCTTTATCTTTTCTTTACAGGTCTCCTTCCTTGCAGTTCCCTTCCCCACTACCCTTTCCCTCACTCAATCACTCCAAGCTTCTGTGCCTTTATGATATGTGGAATTGGGGGTATTGAGGGGTGGACCCAATCTGAGCATCGTTCTGATCCCGAGGAGCTCGTATGCATACATAGTCAAAACCTGACAAGAGGGCCTTTTATGAACAATTATTGCAAGTTGTTTATACCCTTTTTCTTTGTTTATAATGTCTCATTTTTAAATAAGGCAATAATCCTTGCAAAACTTTTAAAGTTTATGTGAATATTTTTTTTCATAGAGGAGGTGAACTTTTCCACGTAACCACAGAAAACAATGGCAGGAAAAAGAAGCCAAAACTGGTTCCCAGCATCAAAGAAGCCAATGCAAAATGTATAAAGTTTCATGAAAGTGCTCCAGGTGCAAGAGTGCTATGCAAACAAATAATGGATGGAATGCTGAATAAATTAAACATTCACCACCGGTCAAGAGATCTGGGTTAAATACATCATTCTTTTGCACACCACGCCACACCAGTTTAGACCCTGCCATATGCAAATCAGTCTTGACCCTGCTCCTCATGGGAACTGACAAACCAGGTCCTTCCTGGAAGAGAAACAAGCATCCTTGGACCGGTTTCGGGGCATCACCCCCATCAGCTAGGCTAGCTTGACTCCAGTGGCACAGTGAGCAAGGGACCCCCGACTGGTCATAGCCATCTCTCTTCGGGCGAAAAGTGGTATGCAAACTGCCATATTACTAAGATGGTTTAGGAAGCCACATCTGCAAAGTTTAGTATACCATGCGGCACCACATAATCATTATATTTCTCTAGGCAAAAACGTTCCCCATATGAAACATTTTTGTACATATGACTATTGTTACGTTATTCACTTCTGTAAACAAATATTTCACATTACATACACATTTATCTTTATCTACCACCCTCTTTCAACAACGCACATGACCATCAACACATATCAGTGATGTATATTGTTTATCTCTTACAATCCAAATATTTCATTTAATTGCTTTACAATACATTTTGATAATCGATGGCAAATGTCAGTGCCAAATCTTACTAATAATTGGGAGGTCCCATTATAATGAAACAATAAATCATTGTTACCTTAAAAAATAAGAGTTGATTTAAAGAGTAGCAATGTTTGCAATTGTTTGGGAATATTTTTTTTTTTCAAATTTAAAATGCCAGTTGTTGATTAAAAATAGTTTAAAGTGTCCTTCTATATTGTCCCCAGTAGTGGTATGTTTTTATTATTCTTACACTAACTGTGCTAATTTCAGTCATTGATTTCACAGCTTAGTTATGTTGGAAATAATTGTTAGAAAATCACTGCCCTTGCCCATATTTGATCTCACTTCACAGAAGATTTTTGATCAATTGTCAAGATCTACTATATTGTTAATTGATTTTCTACAGAATTAACAGTTTTAGGGGCAAAAGGGACTCCCAAAAGATGAACACAAGCTAAACATGGACATTAACGTAGGACAAGGGATGCTGAAATTGTGCTGCATGTAGTGTATTAAATAAAAGCAGTATATTCTAAGCTGCCTTTAGAGAAAGGAGCCTTTGCTAATTAATGATGATGAACTTATTCAGTCAGAGCTCTACTAAAATTTCAAATTGTAAAAATAGAGCACATTAAATGTTTGCTACAGAAAGATGAAGGCTTTAATTGTGCAAGGAATAAATGCATTTGATTTATTTTGACTGGAATATTGCTAATTAGTATTAAAACACTGTCGGTGTACTTCTTTGCTCTGGAAAGTTAAATAACTCGATTTTATAATCCCAAAGTACTGTGCGTTCTTTGATTGGCCTTACTAGCATAGCTTAGAAGTGCATCTTTCTGATAAGGTTACTTCCAGCAATGTAAAAAGCTGGGACTTTGAAAGTATGGGATACAAATGTGTCATATCTTTTGTAATTGACATTGAATCATCCAAAATATACATTTGAATAAACCAGCATATTGTGTCCACAAGGATTCCAGTCAAGCTACAAAAACATTTCAAGAATAGAAATGTGGTGTTCATTAATTTGAGTTTTTTTTTCTTTGGCATGTAATTGATTTTCACTAGTGGCATCTACCACAAACCAAAGTAAAATTATTTGCTTCATAAATGATTTATCCAGGTATATGTCTGACCAAGCCCTGAGAAAATATGTTATTTGTACCTGTGCAATTTATGCTTTATTTGCCCAGTTTGAAATAAAAAATATGTAAATCCATGTTAAATACACATACAGTATCTACTCACTTGTGTATTTATTCAGCAATAGCAGGTGTTGCCAGGTGCATCCCCTGAAAGTATGATGAACACTGGCACAGTGGTAATGTAGTGCATAATTCCAAGCAAGTGTAAGTGCATTTCACAAACTTATCAGCACATTCTGCTAAATGTGTGGGAAAATGCACCAATTCCCTCAGATTGTACAGGAGTTGTGAAGATCTGATCAAACCAAATGTTTGAAAATGCAAAAAAAGTAATATAAACATTTTTCAGGCTTCAGAATTCTAGATATTCATACTCCTCATAATGCATAAACTAAACATGTGGTATTAGAAATCATGTAATCAGATGACTACTTTCTACAATTCTACCCATGTGTGAAGAAGAAATTAAAGTTATCATATGCACTGGACAGCCTGTAAATGACTTGAGGTGCTGATTTTGATGTGTGTGTGTTAATTTGGAGTAAAGTCTGTTTTTTGAGGCTGAAGTATTTCCTTCAAAATTGATATTTGCATGCTATTTTGTTCCTTTAAGAAACTGTCTTTAGACCGCCCTTTACTTCAAAATTATTGGAGAAAATAAAATCTCCTCCACCGCCAGTTTACCTCCAAAAATGTGGAGACCCTTCCATGGTTACCACTGCTGTCTGTTTTTACCCCAAATGAGTTGTTATGAAGCAAATTTTGAATACTGTTTCCTACAGTTCTCTTGTGCTATTTTTGGAGGTATTTTTCTCTGGGGAGGCTGCAGTTAGCAATCCTATTTTACTTCACTGACAAGGATTGGGATAATTTAAGCTGGGGAAACTAGTTATATCTTTGCTGCTTGTGGATTTTATCGCTGCAAACACAAGTTTATAAGCATTGCACAAGAGCAGATTTGTTGACCTTACTTCTTGGAAGTTCATGAATTAAAAGATTTTGAAGTTATGTAGGGGTGTGTGAAATGTGTGTGTAATGTAAAATTTCTGAAAAATTACAAAAACCTATGCGTGATAAAGTGAAATGCAAGACTGCAATTTGGCGATATATATTAGCACAAAATGTGTCATTGCGTCCAATGTGGATAAGAGGTCGCATTCCAAGCTAACATAATACAAAAAACAATCGCCACATACAGCAGGCACCTGCGTTATGATTGTTGAAGTTGTTCCATGTGCTTGCTCTAAATTTTTGCATGGTTTGGTACTTAATTACTCCATATGCAGTAATTGAGTCATTTCAGGAATTTTGCTTAACTTGAAATTTACCTAAACTAAGCAAGATTAAGCCCCTGTTGTAAAAATGTTACCTGGGCCAAAAGTTACCTTAACGAAAGGAGAAATGGAAAAATCTTACCAGATTGTTCATTTTCGGTACGTTTCAGGGTGACATCAATTCCATCTAGTCCTTCCAAGCTAGCAGGGTCCATAGTATCAAAATCACTCAGTTTAACATAAGTAGGATTAAACTCTAAGGAATGGTCATTTCCTGTTCCCTTACCGTGCAGCTTTGCCATGCTATAATCTTCGCACACTTTCTTGCACAGTTAATGCCATCTCTTTTTAGTATCAGTTACAAGAGGTTTGGTAGTGGACATGGCATTTTTATTCTGCAGAACAGTCTCCCAGATACCGTGTTTAATGTGCAGAGTTGTATGATGGGACTGTGCACTAAATAAAACATCATAGTTTGCCAGGACTGAGTCAACAAGATGTTCCAAGTATTGTTCAGAACATTTGGTTTTCTTTTTCCTGTATACATTTGCATAAGGCATTTTTGCTAATGGGTTACCTCGTTAACTGATCTGCCAAACTAATTCTCTGAGCAGAAAACCTTTCCTGCACCAGCCTTTCCAGCAGCAGTTCGTAGAAGGAATTGTTCCCAACAAAATTCAATGGCCTGATTATGTGTCAGCCCATAAAAATGTACACAGCAGTGAGACACTTTGCTTTTACCTCCAGAAAATCCTATTCCACAACTCGTTTGACACATTTCCGACTGTTTCTGATAGTTGCTAGGCAAGCACTTCTAAGCTATGGACAGAACTGCAACTCCCTACCGAGGACTTAGTTGGAACCTTTAAAATAGGTTCATAAATAACATTCCACTTCAGATGCTAATTTGTGGAACTGGAAATGGAGATAATTAATTGCACATACATATTGAACAAAATTGGCACCTCAGTGTGCTGCATGCCAATGGGCAAGTCATTAAATGGGATACATTCTGACCAGAGACCAAGTCACAGTTCCCACCTTAAACCAGCTCTTAAGTTGGCGATCATTGTAAAGTAAAGCACAGTATGTACACCCAGGCACTGGACATGTATGATGAACAAAAAGCAGTGGCTACGAAGTTAATCTAATTGGCAAAACATGATAGTATGTCTCATGACCTGGCATGTCTTACAATGTGTGGTTCTAAGTGACATTCTACACAAGGACAGCCACTTGTATCTCCACAGGATTGCCAATCTCATCCCTTCAGACCCTTTCTCAGCCACCACCAATGCCAGCAGTTTTCAAAGACAAGCAAAGTAAGATGGCGAGAACTTCAAATGTTATGAAACACAAACCCTAGCTAAAGAATGTCCTATTTTTGTATTTTTATAAAGGATTTACTGATACAGTTAGAATACAGGATACTTGTTTTTAGGTTATCTGATATTATCCTTAAGGTTTTTCTTCTAAGTTAATGAACTATGGGAGGTAGCAGTTATGGATCTCATTGGGAAACTCCTCAAAACCAAAATGGATAATGAAAAAATATGTATGACAATGAATCACTTCGCCAAATGGAGAGACACATTTCTCTGGAAGACAAAATTGGTAGTAGATGGAGCTGATTGCATGGTGAGGTTGTATTGTCATTTTGGAACACAAAGCATTTACTGATTCTGTAATGAGGTAAATGGTATTTCTGTTTCTTTCTCATTGCTGAGTACTTTCTTTATGGTTGATCAGGGCTTTTCTTCCCACACCTTCTTTTCACAATAGTGTGTACATTTTCAGTATTATAAAACCATCTGCCTAATTACTTTATTAAATATTGAAGATGGGTGTTGACTGGTGGCTGGAGAATTCAGCATGCTTTGAATTTCTTCCACATTCAAGCTCTATTTAAATACTGAAATACACTTAGGTCCTCAAGAAAAGAAGGGGTGAAATGGGACATTCATCAAAAATTCCTGCATCACATAGGAGACTAGGACAGTGAAAAATCTGTGATAGTCACCACTTCCTCAGTAGGGAGTGACAACTGTCACTGTGACCTGGTGGTTCCTTGGCTGTAGGCCCACCAAGTTAGATATTTACACAGAGGAGGCTTCACCATTGTAAACCTGACAATTTCTTGGACTCCAAACAGAGTGGGTAAATCACTAGTTTGGTTGGGAAGGAGCACCGCTACTTTAAGCCAGCACTCGTGCTCCACCAAGCTCCAAATAAGACCATTTGCATGGTGCTACAGTAATAATTTGCCACTTACCACCTTAACATTGTAAATTATATTTCATTAGAGTGTGGGTCCAAACCTGTTCAAAGATGGAAGCAGCACCTAAGAGCTCCTGTTTGGGCCACTGATTTTCGGCTTGTTTGTCCTGCCCCAGGAATTGAAGTGTGGCCCCCGTCATTGTTTGTTGAAATCAAGTTGCGCGAAGTACTGAGGTGCAGCCCTGGAGCTTTAAGAGCTGCAGCTTAAGCTCTCACATCCTGTATCCTGAGCCGCAATGGAATTGCAGGGATCAGCGCAACAATGGTGGCAACCCACTGGGGCCACCTCCTCGATGGGGTGCCGGGCAACTCTGGAGACCCTAAAGTGAATTCCATCTAGAGAGTGACCTGCACTCTGGCTGGTGGAGAACCCACTCTGGCCATTGGTCATTGGTCTCCTGGTGCCTGGTGGTGAGTGGTAGTTCAGGGCAGAGCTGGAGAGTGCTAAGGGAGACCTACACAACAAGCCACATATATTCATGCAATGTGAAGCAGGCCATCATTAAAGATTGGGTCTCAATGTGGCCTGTTTGGTGATTTATTATTCAATTGACACCGGTCTCTGCTGCAAAGAACCATGACAGCTCAACAGAATTTCAAAGAAGACTTCTTCACTGCCCACAGCACAGGCTCCAAGAAAGGTTGCGCCGATGCGACTGGAGAATCCGCAGAGCTAGCTGAGAGGTTGGCAAGAGAGAGAACACTGATCAGGCTCTACCATTACTATACATGCGCACTTAGAGGAGAAGACCAACTCGATATAAGAAATATGAGATGTGGAAAGGAAGGGTGTATGCAGTGGAACTAAATTTGTAAGTTACAAATTTTAGGGGGGCAACACTAGAGGCAGTGGTTGAAAAAATGAAGAGGGAGCTGAGGAAGGCAGCCACTGCTCATGGGGTTAGGCCTGCACTTGCTTTTGCAACTGTAAGAGGGGATAGAGACTCTGGAAAATCTGCAATGAGGTGTGAGCCTCAGGGTATGGAACAAGAAGACATCGTGTGGGAGCTATTGCAGAAGACAAGAACAGTGACTGTGATGAAAGCCTTCATGTAGACTGTGATGACTGACCTTCTTCCTGACGATAACAAGTGAACCATACTCCTGGCAGTGGCTGTGTTCAAAATCGCAAAGACCAGGGACTGATCCTACATAAGGCAATTCAAATTCAGATCAAGAGGGTTATTTGGGAAGCTATATTATACTCTTTCATTATCTAAGTCCAGGCATATATTTGTGGAAGAGGTCCTTGATTGGCACAAACAAGCAGGTAATGATGCAGAGGATGGTTGTTCCTGTGAGAGTGAAGTATCATAGAAAGAGAGATATTTTCTTCAAGTGACTCAACTCAAGCTTTTGTAGAGGGGTTTCAGACAGCACTAAGTGAATGCAATTATGTCTTGAATTTAATTAGTTGCAGGCTGTCTGTATGAGCCCTGGAGGAGAATCGTTGGGTTGGTGAACCCAGAAAGGTTGACCTGGAGCCTGCTCTAGGTGACGTTGAGGTCAAAGCTTCTGGTGGATACCTATTCCAGTGGACCACCATCTTATGAATATTGTCCAGCTGCCAAACTGGACCCAGAAAATGTAATTCTCCCACCATAGTTCTCTAGTGCCTTTAGGTGACGCCATGCAACGCTAGTCCTAGTTCCGTTCACCCAGGATGTGATGACATCAGATTATATATGGCACCTTCTGGTTTTCTGGCTTCTGTTTCTCTTTTTCTGTGCCTTACCGACACAAGTCTGGAGCCCTCTCAGTGACTTTCACAGCGACTTGGCCAAATATCACCTGTTAATGTCTCAGGGTTTACACTCTGCCAACATTGTTCCAAAATGATGTATTTCTTGGATCTTTATGATAACTGCATGTGTTGTCTTGGTCTTGACCATGAACCCCTACGCCCCTCGCAACCCCTCGGCCTGTGATTCCTGGAAGTCCACGCACCTGAACACCACCAGGGACAGGGAGACCCATCTGTTTTTAGCAATATCGTTCCTCTCCCCTACTTCAGCAAATTCTGATGACAGAGAGTGATGTCCCAAGGGGTGTCCTGTGAAAACCACAAACACACAACAGGAAGGAAAAGTTCTTTGCATTTATTAGGAAATAGTTTATGCACAGTTTTGCTAATCACTGACACTAGTTTATTCTTTGCCATCTTCGAAGAAAATCCTAGTTCTCAAACAGCTTAAACTGGAGATCCTTGCTGTCCACCAACCATTTTCAGGTTCAACCCTTTTGACAAGTGTTAGACCTGGCACTTTTTGCAGCGTTATCCCCAAACATTTTGCCTCCATCTGCTTATTTTTTTAAACCTTTTTTTTGTTGGGGTTACGACACTGGGCACTTTAACACAACTAATCAGTGCTGAAGTGCATGTACTCTCTCCTTTAAACATGGTATGATTGGTTTACACCTGTTTGGCATATTAGATTTACTAGTAAGTCCCTTGTAAAGTGGTATACCATATACCCAGGGCCTGTAAATTAAATGCTACTAGTGGGCCTGAAGCACTGCCTGTGCCACCCACAGACAAGGCCTTTCAAACCTGTCTCAGGCCCACAACTGCAGGACCTGTTGATGCAGTTTACTGTCACTTCGACTTGGCATTTAAAGCTACTTGCCAGGCCTTAAATTCCCCGTCTATTTCACTTAAGTCACCCATAAGGTAGTCCCTATGGGCAGGGTGCTGTGTAAGTAAAAAGTAGAGCATGTGCCATGTGTGGCATGTCCTGGTAGTGACAAATAGCCAATTTTATTTTTCACTACTGTGAGGCCTACTCCTCTCATAGGCTAGCATTAAGAATTCCCTTATATACTTTTAAATGGTAATTCCTGATCAGAAAGGAGTGGCGTTGCCATATTTGGCATGTTTAAGAAAGTGGTGATAAATCCTGCTTACTGGTGTAGTTAGATTTTACATTACTATTTTAGAAATGCCACTTTTAGAAAGTGGGCATTTCTCTGTGCATATGAGTCTTTGTTGTGCTTTGCAGCCTGACTCCAATACACGTCTGAGCTAGGGTGACAGCTACACTTGGTGCATCCTTTCCAGACTGCCACAACACAGGACGGGCTGGGTGTGACATGGGATACATATGCATTGATCTGCAAACTGATAGTCTTCCTGGGCTAGGAGAGGGAGAGGTTGTTCACACTTTACATTTGTATAGGTTGTATCCTGCCCTCACACAAAGAGCTGATTTTCCCGCTATTGATCGTCTGGAGCCAGTACTGAGGCTCTGACCCCATGTTTCTTGACACTGCGTGGGACTTGTAACCAGACACTGCTGGCTCTAGATGCTGCACATTACCAGGAGAACTGCTGTGCTGCCAGGAGGAACCGCCATTGGGGCTACTTGCTTTGTTGTGACTTGCCTGCTGGACTACAGGAGGGACTACCACTTTGCATTTGGCCTCATGTGCTGGCGTGTTGCCTGCCTACCTGCTCTTGTGTCCTATAAGCGTTCACCAAGGGCTTGTTTTCTTTTGCCCACTGTTCCAGAAACCTAAGGGCCATCAAATGTTTTATCTCCCTGCCGCTGCCGTAGACTCTGACATTTGCAAGTGCAGCAGCTGGCTGGGATTAAGTGTCAGAACACATCTGATCATCAGCTTGGCCTGAGTTCCGATTGGAGCTGCATTGTCAGGGAGATCCAGTGCCCCATGAGCAGCACTGGCTGAAACCGCAGCCTCCTACTTCATCGCCGTGGCTTTCTTGCTTAGAAACTCATTGCCCTAGTAACTTCGGGCAGGCCAGAGATGCAGGGATCAATTGTGGTCTCCGACCACACTTCACTGAGGACAACAGCTACACCAGCCATGCTCCTCACTCTGGGGGGCACTGGAATATGGACCTGGCTGGTAGTATAAGAAGTAGAGGTGCTGTGACCCTGACCCGCAAGGTTCTTTTGTATGTGCGGCACTCCCACCCCTTGCGGCTGCTCAACACGCTCTGTGAGCCACACTGGGTCTTCAGCAGCTGCATTGCATGCTCGTGGGCACCTGCCCTGGGCTACTCTGCATGCGGGGGACCAAGCGAGGTCTCCCCGCTAGAATATGCAGTGTGTGCCCCCGTTTGGGCCGTACCTTTGGGCTGTAGACGAAGGAAATCTGCCCCCTGCGCCCTCGCTGGCGGCTCTGTGTTTTTCCAAAATTAAGGCGCTGCAAGTCTGAGCAGCTATCACAGGAATTATTGTCGCTAAACCATAAACCAAATTACTGTATTCCATCTAAAAGGCACGCCGGTGCCCCTGTGTCCTATTTTCACGTATTATAACCCTTATGAGATTTTCGCTAGAACAGTATTACTGTAAAGTGACTAATAGGGGAGGAATGTCTTTCCTTGTTCTTTGCACTGTGGGGAACCACTGCACCTTATAGGATAACTCGGTGTACCCATTGGGGTTATGCATTTATGGTAACATTTCCTAATTTATGTGTTTTTCCTGTAACCTAACTGGCATTACATGCACTGAGGGTATGATGTATGTTGTTTTGATTTTTGCATTGTCCAGGATAATGAGTACGATCTCAGTATTTGCACATTATGCATAGTATTCATGATTCATGTCATTTTGGTCGTGTTTTATGCACAATATATTATATATTTTTATATTATCCAGTGTGGAGTCTCTTTTTGTGGTGGTTTCATTGTGTTGCTGTGTGAGTGTGTTGCCAAATGCATTCCACATTGCCTCTGATGACAAGCCTGACTGCTCTGCACCAAGCTGCCAGAGGGTGAGCACAGGTTATCTTTGGTGTGTAACTTACTTGCCCTGACTAAAGTGCTGGGTTCTACCTGGTTTAGGTACATACTCTAGCCAACCATAAACCCCATTTGTAACATTGGTGATCAGCGGTGAGGATAGGACTTGCATTTGTGTGATACTGCGGTAACACGTTGCTGCACTACACCTCTGCACTTAGACCATTACAAGTTTTGTTTTTCTCCTGTTCTCTTGCTTTGGTCATTTTTATTGTTTACTCTTGCTTCAGCTCTTACGCTTGTGTAAAAAACTGGCTCTATATATTCTGCACCAAAGTGAGGTACAGTGTGTATAGAGTCCAAGGGTCTCCAGAGGTTTGGCAGAGGTTAAAGTTAGATAGAACCTTACTCTCTAAAGTGGTAGCTTGGTCGAGCAGTAAGGCAGTATCAGAGGACAGTGTTAAGCATTTGATGTACACACTCAGTCAGCAAATGAATTCACACACTCGAGAACTGAACTCTAGGCCAATTGTTTTTGTATAAAAAATATACTGTTGTTTTATTTCTAGAACCAAGCAAGCCTGGTACAGGTAAGCATAAAATACTTTTCAGTAGTAAATTACTTGTATGAACACAGTTCAAAATTGCAGTGTAACTTGTACTGGTTTTGGTTACAATTTTAAGTAAGCAGTTTGCAACACATTGCAGGTATGGTACATTCAATTGAATGGGCTTTTTAAGTAAAATGCAGTTAATTACTTTTCAGATTACTTTTACTAACACAGGACTGGATCCTAGATTCAGCCCTGGGACATTTCCTGAAAACAGGTGAGTAAATGCGTTTTAGTTAAAGGTACGATTTTTAAAGAATATTATTGCATTTCAAAAGTTGACAATTAGAAACTTTTTCACATAGAATCACCAATGTTATCCTATGGGAGGAAATTCACTTAGCAGGTAAGTTAGGTTATCGATACTTTTTCTTACTCAGTGCTGGATCCTAGATTCAGCACTGGGACATTTCCTGAAAACAGTTGAGAAAATGCGTTTTTGTTATTCGGCTGATTTTTAAGGAATATTTGTAGTTTTCAAAAGTCGACAGAAACTTTTTGGGAGACAAAAGCGTCCATGTTATCCTATGAGGAAAAATGAGTTATCGGTTTTGAGGTAAGTAATCGGTCTTTTGAGTTAGGGTTCTGGGGTTAGACTCAGGGGTCTCCCAGGGTCAGTGATGCACTGCTGTTGCACCCTCAGAGGCACTAGGGCGGCTGGGTGCAGAGTGTTGAGGCCCAATGTTATCCTATGGAGGATAGGGGGGCTCCAGTTGGTGGCTGCTGGCTAGCAGGCCACGGGGTTGTGGGAGCAAAGCTCCTAGGGTTAAGCTCAGGGCAAGCTGGGGACCAAGTTAGCACCAAAGGGGCACCCTCAGCGGGACTAGGGCGGCCGGGTGCAGGGTGCTGTTTTGAGGTAAGGTGCCCTGTTGATTTCAATGGAGATTCTCCGGGACAAAGAAACACTGCAGGCTCGGGGACGAGGATCTTCCTGGAGTGACCACCACTTCGAGGGATAAGTTGGAATGTAGAGGGATGGTTAGGCACCACTGGGTTGGGCACACAAGGCCGTGGGGCGTCGGGTGCAGGGGTGCCTTGGGACGTCGGATTTTCTTACCCGCTCTGGTCGCGGTAGGGGGGGTCCTCTGGATTGAGGCTGCAGGCGTCGTCTGGAGGCTTGAGGTAGGTCAGGGGTCGCCGGATCTTGGGTCAGGATCGCCGGGGGGACCTCCTCGTGGTGTTTGTTCACTCAAACACGGGCCGGGCACGGCGGTTGCAGAGTGTGCTGAATTCGCGGCTTTCTGGCTGGCACCAGAAGCTGCAGTTTAAACACGTCCGGTGTTCACGGGAGAAACAGCTTGGAAAGTGAATGCAGGCAGGTCCTCCGGGGTTTTTGAGGTTGCTGGCCGCTGGACATGCCGGGTTTCGCAGGAGCAGGTTCGAGGGGAGACAGGCCTGTAGGGCTGGGGCCAAGTCAGTGGGCGTCGTCCTCTTGTTAGCTCTGCACGGCTTCTCGTCCTTCTTCTTTTCTTGTGGTTGCTGGATCTGAGGAAGGAAGGTTCAGGGTGCCCCTAAATACTAAATTTAGGGGCGTTACAGGTAGGTAAAGGGCAGGGACCAATGGGTCCCTTCCCTGGGGTGGGTACACCCCCTATTCTGTCACTCTCCAGTGGGAGGGGGGCAGGAGCCTGTCCCTGGTTGGCTGGGTCCCCCCATCCTCAAGATGGCGGGGACTCGAGTTTGTGCTTCACCTCGCCTCCCCCACCTGAGGGGTGGAGTTGGCAGAGGTGGGCACACCTCTGTTCCTCACTTGTTTTTCCCGCAGGTTCTCCCGCCCAAAGTGGGGGGTAGAACCAGTGGGGATCAGTTGCTGAAAGCAGCAAATGGTCTGGAGAGGCTCACAAAGGCGGCAGGCCTTTGAAGTCTCTCCTTCATGAACCCTGCCCATCCTGGGGGAGGAGACTTGGCACCTCGTCCCAGGATGTGCATTGTTTCAGGCCCCCGAGAGCAGTGAGCTCTCGACCCAGGGGTCCAGAAACATGTCTGGTGGTGGCAGCCTAAGCAGCCACTCAGTTAGGTCACTAGTAGTTGGTCGAATTTCAGGGGGCATCTTTAAGATGCCCTCTGTTGTGCATTTTACATTAAATCCCACACTGGCATCAGTGTGGGTTTAATGTGCTGAGAAGTTTGATACCAAACTTCCCAGTCTTCAGTGTAGCCATTATGGGGTTGTGGAGTTCGTAATGACAAACTCCCAGCACCATATACTCTTAATGGCAGCACTGCACTTACAGTGCCCAGGAATGGACTTGGGCCCTGTAGGGGTACAGGGCTCATGCACCTGTACCCTCACCACTGGCATAGGGCACCCAGCTAGAGTGGTAACTGATGTATGCCAGGGCAGTGGTTTGGGGGCATGGCACACAGGGATGTGTGCCATGTCGACTCTTCACTTTGTTCTGCACCAAGGCACTCAGTCTGCAAAGGCAGTGTGTGAGTGTCAGGGTACAGGACCTCTGAGGGTGGCACAACAAGTGCTGCAGCCCTTAGAGGCCTTCGCTGGTCACAGTGCCCTGGGTACCTGTGGTACCATTTACCAGGGGCTGACATGTGGCCAGAGATGCCAATTGGGTTTGTTTTTGGGGAAAGAACACAGGCCCTGGGAACCTGATTGGCAGGGACACAGGGCACACCAAGAAAAAGTGCATCAGTAGTCTGGCAAAAAGTGGGGGGGGTTACTGCAACAGAAACCCACTTTCCTACACAAGACCCCCCAGCCCAAAGGCCAGGAGACTCTGCCAAAGCTGGGAGAGTCTTACTAGTCTTTCAGGTGAGGAAGAGTAGAGGAAGTGGTTTGAAAGTTGCAGGGCCTACTCTGCCTTACATCCTTCTGTCCAGGTCAGTCCCTTTGGGGAGCTGGCCTACCTCAACAGTTTCAGGACCTAATTTCCAATGCTCTTTTCCTAGCTCTTTAGTGTCTTCACCCCATCTTTTTAGTTTGGACTCAGAGATGCCCACCTCTGTAAATTCTAACTTAGCCAGGGCAAAGCCCAGCCTGACAGCTGTCAGTGCCCAGAACCACACCTTTAGCTCCTCACTGGTAAGTGAAGGGGCTACCTTACAGGCTTCTTGGGGTTCTGGTTGCCTGTCTGCTGTTTTAGGGTGGGGGGTCACTACACTTGGTAGTGAACACCCTTCCTCCACCCTCTGTTCTGCCAGCTGAGGAGCCACCAACTCAGGCTGGACAGTTGCCTGACTAGTCCGGTCTTTTTGTTGGCTAGGGGGGTCTGTACCAGGGCCACTTTTGGGGTTCTCCCTTGCTGGGATAGAATTTCCCTGGCCCACTGGAACTGTGGCTAACAGTTGCCCACCTTTCCTACACTGTCTCTTCTTTTGTTTTTGGGGCTTAGCTGCACTAACTGCAGGTCGAGCCCCCCCAGATTTCTTGGGTGAGGTCTGGCATTGGACCAGCACCTCCCTTTGGTTTAGACCAACCTCTGGGTGGTCATTCCCTAAGAGACAATCAAGGGGGAGGTCTTTACTGACTACCACCTTCTTCCATCTAAGGGTCCCAGCTATTTCTAGGAGCACTACAGCCACAGGCCTATCAGTAACCCCCCCTGGGACAGTCCTTACTCTTTGACTGGCACAGGTATCTCTCAGGGCAGTGGCTGGGATTCCATTCACCAGAAGGTGGTGGAAGTGTCTACTCCCCTCTGGAACCTCCAGCTTACCTCATGGGCCCATTTTCCAATTGAAGGCTAGGAGGACTTCCTCATCTGAGGACCCCTCCTCCAAAGCTACACTGGCAACCCCTGGAACTACACTAGTCACCCCTGGAGTTGTGCTAGGGACTGGGCTTTTAGGACAGCTAGGGTCCTTGGTATGGTGTCCTGCCTTTGACAGTTGTGACACCATACTCTGTTGGGATCCCAATTCTTACCTTGGTACCCTGTTTTAGTTTGTGAGGTGTCTTTGGGCCCACCCTCCTGGACAGGTTTTTGGGGGGCTACCTGGGACTCCTTATTTTTATCTTTAAGGGGTTCACCGTCTTTCCTTTGGGGAGGCTTTGTAACCCCTTTCTTTTGGTGACCCCCAGTGGACGTCCTAGTTACCCTTGTTTTGACCCAGTAGTCTGCCTTCTTTCCCAATTCTTGGGGAGAAAGTGGACCTAGGTCTACCAGGTACTGATGCAACTTTTCATCAATGCAATTACTTAATATGTGTTCCTTCATAAACAGGTTGTAAATTCCATTAAAGTCATGCACATTGTTTCCAGTTAACCAACCACCTAGTGTCTTTACTGAGTAGTCTACAAAATCAATCCAGGACTGGTTTTGGGTTTTGTGAGCCCCCCTGAATCTAATTCTGTACTCCTCAGTGGTGAGTCCAAATCCCTCAATCAGAGTTCTCTTCATGAGGTCATAGGACCCAGCATCTGCCCCAGAAAGGGTCAGGAGTCTGTCTCTGCAGTTACCAGAGAACAGTTCCCAAAGGAGTGCCCCCCAGAAAGTCTTCTTCACCCTTCTGGCTCCACAAGCCCTCTCAAAGGGTGTGAACCACTTGGTGATATCATCACCCTCCTCATATTTAGGGACAATCCCTTTGGGGATTTTAGGATTATAAGATTGCTCTTCATCCTGGTTATTTGAATTGCTGCCACCATTGATGGGTGCTAAACCCATCTCCTTTCTTTTTTTTTCTAGAGCCAGGAGTCTGGACTCTAGATCCAATCTTTTGGCCAGCCTGGCTAACAGGCTGTCCTCCTCATTGAGGCTGCCCTCAATGTCCTCACTGGAACCTGTACCACCTGTGTCGCCTCTAGGTCCCCAGAGGTTAGTTCTTGGAAACAAGGGTCCAGGGACCCTTTCTTCCCTAGGAAGTGATGGAGGGGGGTTCCTATCCCCTTCCTCCTCACCTCCTTCCCCTCCTGGCTGGTCATCACCATTCTCAGAGGGGTGGTCCTTGGCATACTCAGCCAACAGCTCCTGGAGCTTTTGTTTGGTTGGATGCTGGCCCATGGCTATGTTTTTAATTTTGCATAAGGACCTTAACTCCAGAAAAGATAGGTGGAGGTAAGGGGTTAGGTCGAGCTCCTCAACCATGTCCTCTATGCCATTATTGTTATCTTCACTAATAGCTGGGTTCTGTTTTTGAGACATTCTAACAAAAAGTTCTAACCCCTCTAACCTTGACTATAATGACTTTTTATTTTCTAAAATTCTACAGGGACTTAAGCAAGGTCCTGACAAGACTTTTAGTAGTTTGGAAAAAAAATGCCAATTTGGAAAAATCAGAATTCTAAAGGCAATTTTAAGAGTTCTGTCGTGTGATCAGATGGTAACCAAATAGTCCAATAAATGCAAGTTTGTATCCCACCGCTAATCCACCAATGTAAGAAACTGGCTCTATATATGCTGCACCAAAGTGAGGTACAGTGTGTATAGAGTCCAAGGGTCTCCAGAGGTTTGGCAGAGGTTAAAGTTAGATAGAACCTTACTCTCTAAAGTGGTAGCTTGGTCGAGCAGTAAGGCAGTATCAGAGGACAGTGTTAAACATTTGATGTACACACTCAGTCAGCAAATGAATTCACACACTCAAGAACTGAACTCTAGGCCAATTGTTTTTGTATAAAAAATATACTGTTGTTTTATTTCTAGAACCAAGCAAGCCTGGTACAGGTAAGCATAAAAATACTTTTCAGTAGTAAATTACTTGTATGAACACAGTTTAAAATTGCAGTGTAACTTGTACTGGTTTTGGTTACAGTTTTAAGTAAGCAGTTTGCAACACATTGCAGGTATGGTACATTCAATTGAATTTGGCTTTTTAAGTAAAATGCAGTTAATTACTTTTCAGATTACTTTTACTAACACAGGACTGGATCCTAGATTCAGCCCTGGGACATTTCCTGAAAACAGGTGAGTAAATGCGTTTTGGTTAAAGGTATGATTTTTAAAGAATATTATTGCATTTCAAAAGTTGACACTTAGAAACTTTTTCACATAGAATCACCAATGTTATCCTATGGGAGGAAATTCACTTAGCAGGTAAGTTAGGTTATCGATACTTTTTCTTACTCAGTGCTGGATCCTAGATTCAGCACTGGGACATTTCCTGAAAACAGTTGAGAAAATGCGTTTTTGTTATTCGGCTGATTTTTAAGGAATATTTGTAGTTTTCAAAAGTCGACAAAAACTTTTTGGGAGAAAAAGCGTCCATGTTATCCTATGAGGAAAAATGAGTTATCGGTTTTGAGGTAAGTAATCGGTCTTTTGAGTTAGGGTTCTGGGGTTAGACTCAGGGGTCTCCCAGGGTCAGTGATGCACTGTTGTTGCACCCTCAGAGGCACTAGGGCGGCCGGGTGCAGAGTGTTGAGGCACAATGTTATCCTACGGAGGATAGGGGGGATCCGGTTGGTGGCTGCTGGCTAGCAGGCCACGGGGTTGTGGGAGCAAAGCTCCTAGGGTTAAGCTCAGGGCAAGCTGGGGACCAAGTTAGCACCAAAGGGGCACCCTCAGCGGCACTAGGGCGGCCGGGTACAGGGTGCTGTTTTGAGGTCGGGTGCCCTGTTGATTTCAATGGAGATTCTCCTGGACAAAGAAACACTGCAGGCTCGGGGACGAGGATCTTCCTGGAGTGACCACCACTTCGAGGGGTAAGTTGGGATGTAGCGGGATGGTTAGACACTGCTGGGTTGGGCACACAAGGCCGCGGGGCGTCGGGTGCAGGGGTGCCTTGGGACGTCGGATTTTCTTACCCGCTCTGGTCGCGGTAGGGGGGGTCCTCTGGATTGAGGCTGCAGGCGTCATCTGGAGGCTTGAGGTAGGTCAGGGGTCACCGGATCTTGGGTCAGGATCGCCGGGGGGACCTCCTCGTGGTGTTTGTTCACTCAAACACGGGCCGGGCTCGGCAGGTGCAGAGTGTGCTGAATTCGCGGCTTTCTGGCTGGCACCAGAAGCTGCAGTTTAAACACGTCCGGTGTTCACGGGAGAAAAAGCTTGGAAAGTGAATGCAGGCAGGTCCTCCGGGGTTTTTGAGGTTGCTGGCCGCTGGACACGCCGGGGTTTCACAGGAGCAGGTTCGAGGGGAGACAGGCCTGTAGGGCTGGGGCCAAGTCAGTGGGCGTCGTCCTCTTGTTAGCTCTGCACGGCTTCTCGTCCTTCTTCTTTTCTTGTGGTTGCTGGATCTAAGGAAGGAAGGTTCAGGGTGCCCCTAAATACTAAATTTAGGGGCGTTACAGGTAGGTAAAGGGCAGGGACCAATGGGTCCCTTCCCTGGGGTGGGTACACCCCATATTCTGCCACTCTCCAGTGGGAGGGGGGAGGAGCCTGTCCCTGGTTGGCTGGGTCCCCCCATCCTCAAGATGGCGGGGACACAAGTTTGTGCTTCACCTCGCCTCCCCCACCTGAGGGGAGGAGTTGGCAGAGGTGGGCACACCTCTTTTCCTCACTTGTTTTTCCCGCCGGTTCTCCCGCCCAAAGTGGGGGGTAGAACCAGTGGGGACCAGTTGCTGAAAGCAGCAAATGGTCTGGAGAGGCTCACAAAGGCGGCAGGCCTTTGAAGTCTCTCTTTCGTGAACCCTGCCCATCCTGGGGGAGGAGACTTGGCACCTCGTCCCAGGATGTGCATTGTTTCAGGCCCCCGAGAGCAGTGAGCTCTCGACCCAGGGGTCCAGAAACATGTCTGGTGGTGGCAGCCTAAGCAGCCACTCAGTCAGGTCACTAGTAGTTGGTCGAATTTAAGGGGGCATCTCTAAGATGCCCTCTGTTGTGCATTTTACATTAAATCCCACACTGGCATCAGTGTGGGTTTAACGTGCTGAGAAGTTTGATACCAAACTTCCCAGTCTTCAGTGTAGCCATTATGGGGCTGTGGAGTTCGTAATGACAAACTCCCAGCACCATATACTCTTAATGGCAGCACTGCACTTACAGTGCCCAGGAATGGACTTGGGCCCTGTAGGGGTACAGGGCTCATGCACCTGTACCCTCACCACTGGCATAAGGCACCCAGCTAGAGGGGTGACTGATGTATGCCAGGGCAGTGGTTTGTGGGCATGGCACACAGGGATGTGTGCCATGTCGACTCTTCACTTTGTTCTGCACCAAGGCACTCAGTCTGCAAAGGCAGTGTGTGAGTGTCAGGTTACAGGACCTCTGAGGGTGGCACAATAAGTGCTGCAGCCCATAGAGGCCTTCGCTGGTCACAGTGCCCTGGGTACCTGTGGTACCATTTACCAGGGGCTGACATGTGGCCAGAGATGCCAATTGGGTTTGTTTTTGGGGAAAGAACACAGGCCCTGGGAACCTGATTGGCAGGGACCCAGGGCACACCAAGAAAAAGTGCATCAGTAGTCTGGCAAAAAGTGGGGTGGTTACTGCAACAGAAACCCACTTTCCTACAGCTTGGCACGCTTGTTGTTTGCCCCAGTAGTTAGTGCCTTGCCAAAATGGAACCTACCTTTGACCTAGAGGACTTGTTGTGTTACAGTTTTGTGGAGTTAAAGGGTTTCTGCCCGGAAAGGGAACTAGCTGTGAGTGAGGATTCCATTAAGTGGGACCTTTGGACAGCCCTGTTTGATTTTGAAAATGCACAATGAAAAGCAACCTTTTTTTCTCCATTTTATTGAAACATTAAAGACAGCTACAAAGGGAGAAGCATGGCAGTATATGACAAAGTATATTCGTAAACAGGGTTTACACATGACAAATCTTGTAACAAATTGCTGTATCATATGCACTTCCTCTCCCAACAAAATCAGAAACAAACATAACAGGGGAGGTAGGGGCGTGGGGGGAGGAGGGATATAGTCACTCAGCACAGAGAGCAGGCCGGGGGTTTGTGAGTGTGATAGTCGCAGGGTCATCAAGAGCGTCCTGGTGATGCACTGTGTGTGGTGGCCTAAGCAGCAACCTCCCAGGGTCGCAAAGACAACAAACGCAGCTTCCTTTAATCTGTTGCATGAGCATTATTGGCAGCGCTCTCCTCATCCCTCCCAGCCCGCGCACCCAAGTACATCTCCAGGGGGGACCAAATGTCCTTAGGGCGTGATCTCACTGGCATCAACTCCCAGTAAGCAGTTAGATTATCCCGACAGTGCTCTGCATCTTTAAGCCAAGTATCTGGGGACAGGACGGTGTCCCCAATGCATTGCCACCCGCCTCTTAGCCAACACCACCAGGAGTGCAGTTAGCTTCCGCCATTCTGAAGGGATCTCCTTAACGTATCCCAACAGTACAACTCAGGGTGTGCGCTCCAATCGCAGGTCAGTAATCTTGTCAATAGGGTCAAAAAACGCTTGCCAATACTTCCCCCCTCCAGGGCAGTTCCAGGCTGAATGTAGAAAGTCAGCGCATGCGCAGAGCATCGAATAGAGCTTGCATCATCTAAGAGACCTATCTTGTGTAGACGTTCTAGGGTGCAATATAACATGTGTTGTTGGAGGGGGGATTTGGGGCACCTTAATCTGAACCGGGGTGCTCAGTCTAAAACGAGGAAATACACGTGTGTGAGGCAGGAACTGAATCAAGAGTTTGCCTGTACTTTATTACAAGGAAACCACTTTAACAAGACGTGTAAAGACACACTTTGATCAATGGTTATGCAGTCTCAGCAAAGACTTGGCATCAAAAACACTTTTTTTTTGAGTAAAGAACAAACTCATGCAATGCAAATATATATCTAAATCAATGGTAATGCATAGGAGAGAGAGAAGAAAACATTTTCAAAATACAATAAGCATTATAGCCTCAGCCAAGGATCCTAGATAGATGGCTGAGGGGAACCACACATGCGTCATGACCCAAGGGATCATTTGTGCGAGGTAGTTCGTTGAATGGACTGTGGGCAGCTCATTTATACTCTTTAAATGAGGAACTATTAACCATAGACCTTTGGCCACTTCTCGGAAATATTAGGGACACAGAAGTGACACCCACATTACAAAAGTTTACCAAAAGGTCACTTGATGTTTGACCGTAAATCATAATGAAATTGAACATCTATCGAACAGGATTTGCGTCACTTCAGGGAAATTTTTATAAGTTTATAAGCATTCCTCTTAGCTTGAGATGTTCCGTGTTCTTGTGGTTTTGATATATTTCAATAGATGTGAGAACAGAAGTGCACGTTGATGCAACGAGAAAGTGGGGGCTTGGGGGAGCTGGGGCTTCGCTGAGGAGATGTCTTATAATTTTAGTCAGAGAGGCGCAGGGCCTGCTGTACAGGGCCTACTGTGTTCAGAAAAAAAGAGTTACAATCCTTTGGTCAATTTAACACATCCCTTCATGCTGGCTGGTGGGGCCTTATGGGGATCTCATGCCTCAGGTGTGGGCAGGTGTGGGTAGGAATAGGCTAAGGCATTTATATGGTAAAACTGGACCCTGCTTCATTGCCCTCCTCTTGTTCATTCTTGAACAACATTCGTACAGCGTATTTGGCTGGCTCCTGGTCCTGCTCTGGTAGCCAGGGCGTGTCGTTGACATAGGGGTTCTTGTACTCTGCGTGTAGCTGTGTTCTCAATTCAACATATTCTCCTTCAGGCCTGTCAGCTAGTTGTTCATAATGATCTAAACTAGGATCCTCCCCTACGAGGTGTCTACCAGGGGGAAGTGGGGGAGCAGTAGGTACTTAGTAGCGGGCGTCAGGAGGGGTCTACAACAAGTGTGAGCCAGTCGTTGTGAGCTCAACTATCTCTAATAGTGCTAATTGATCCCTATTCCCTGGTCCACTGACCCTACGTATGGACTTCCTGTATATCCCTGTCTTGGCATAGTTCATCCCTACTACTTCAGTATTGAATCTCTTCAAACAATGACATATTACTGTAGGACGCAGCAAAAAGAGCAACAGCAAAAACCTGTAGAATGGCAGACAGCCTCAAACGTATCCAGTCAATGTTCAACCAATCAGTGGCTGTGTCTGCTTATGGCACCTCCTCCAGCAATCCTTTTCTTTTCTATCTTGTTCAAGTCGTTGATGGCCTTGGTGATGGAGCCATTTTCTTCATTGTTGGCAATTTGCAGCACAAACTCTTTATCCGAAGGCATACCCTCCTCTTGATATTTCAAAGCCATAGTGCATTTGCCTTGATCTGGAACATCACACTGATGGTGTTGGAAAAAAAGAGCTGGACCCTTTTCAATAGGCAAAACTCCTTCTGTATGTCTTTGAAAGCTGTCCACCCTTAGTACTCAGCATACTGCCAATGTCGGTAGAGCAAGGTAACAGAGCCATAGATGGGCATTGATGTAGGAGATATTTGCTGCTGGAACGATCAGGGACACTTTGCGCATTGTTCTAGTGAGCATAGGCTGCTCCTTCAAGGAGGCTGTTGGAGATAGAGACGTTCTACGCAGGCCCAGTAAGAAGTCCATTAGGCTGGAGGTGCCATATTTAATGTCCGAATTAAAAATGGTGCTGTTGCATCCAACAGCTGCGCCCAACAGGTGCAGTGCCATTTTCCTAGAAATCAGAGAAGAGGTCACTTTAATTTGTAATCTTTTTAATAATTTTGGACATTTTCTCTCCAACCCCAAGTATACTTCCAGTCTATCCCATCTTCATAATCCTAGTCTACCCTATTTGTTGCACTAAGGACGCTGCTCTATACCTCAAGTAACCTGGGGCACTCCATTTGTCATGGACATAAATTTGTAGAAGCGTAAAGCTGTTCTATTCTGGCATGGGCAATGTAGGGTGTGGGGCAAAGAGCCATTACAGTCTGATAGAGATCCTGTTATCATAAACCCATTGTTCCCACAAAAAGCTACACTACGGTCCATATCAGGAACACCTATCTAAAATGTCCTTGTTAACTTCCTTCTATTCTGTAATTGTCAGTGATAACCTTGTGCATCATTGGGGTGTGGTCCAATACTGTTCTATTTACAAACACTTCAGAGATGTTGGCCTCAATAATCTGAACTTGTCCCTGTATTCCATAGAGGAACAGGTGTAGGAGATATTCTACAGTGTGTGGTAATACTTACCTAGGAGAATCAGTCTATCTGCGCCTACTGCTTGGGGAGTGTATGAGTCATATAACAGTACTCCTTAGTCTTCTGTCTACCTATTGTTGTCATCTGACTGTCCCACATGTTGCTGTGAAGGGAGTCACGAGCAGCATGCTGTCTAACTGCTTGGGCAGTATTTACATTATTGCATTATTACTTCCAACAGGGGAAGGGGATGAGGACACAGGGTGCGCATAAGTATTTGGGGTGCTGACGGTACTGGCAGAGGATGTTGAACCTTTTTGCATTCCTACAAGGGCCATTTTCAGTGCATGTGCTAGCAGGAATATTGGAGGTGACTTGGGGTGCACAGTGGTATTGGCAACTTCAATAGTTTGAGCAATACAAGCCTATTAACACAATGAGATATAACAGTGAACTAATTAAATCTTCCTAGTGCCACACGGCCCCACCAACAAAAATGTAATATATTACATGTATGTAAATAACTTCGCATAGGACACTTCTGTGCAGCGGGTGTTCCTGTTGCTGCTGATCACTGTCTTCTTCCTCTTTGGACAGTCAAAGGAAACACAATGCCTTCCTCCCGGCAATGCAGACAGATGTTGGTGAATAGTCTATTACTTTAAAATGCCTTTTAAAAATCTGTGTTCCAGGATGGATATGTGAGAGCTCAGGATAGGTGGGGCCCTTCTCCATCCGCTTGGATACCGGAGTAGAAAGAAACTTCGCAGCACGTGTTAACTTATACAAATATATGTCTGCTTTCATAATTTCAGTGTTACTTTCAGGTCTAGATGATGTGATTGATGCATTTATTAATTATTCAGTGAGAAGTATATGGGGCGTTAGGTGGTGGTCAGAACTTGGAATATTTGTGAGCGAAAACAGGGCAATCCATAGGCAATAACTATGGTTGCTTTTTCTTAATTAATTATTTAATTATTTATGTCCCTCAATTGTGAGGCTTATCTTGCCTAGTTTATGTTTAAGCAGTCTGTTCGGGTATTGCTGAAATCTGTTGCTGTTCCAGTATCACAGTGGGCACATGGTCCATCTCTGATCCAAATGTGTGGGAAACTTGTAGGGCCTGTGGCAGGACAAACCTTTCCTGTTGTAGCCTGCCTATAGATGAAATCTAAGGGATCTAATTGTACTCCCCTCTTATATTTTATTCTTATTTATATTTTATTTTTAACCAGACATGAAGTGGTGAAAACAATAATATTGAGCTTATCTATGCAAACATCCCGAAAACAGGAAATCTAGTACACTTCTCAGGGACGCAGGGAAGAACCTAATAATAATAATGTTGCAAAACCTCTAATCATCAATTTACTCCGAAAGCGAAAGAAGAACCAAAACATTGTACTCTAATAGTTCCCAGGAGATAGAAACATTTATGGGAGATAAAAACTCATAGTGGTCGAACTGCAAAATATATGCAACCACTACTAAAGTCTGCAACTGCACTTTTAAAAGGCCTTTTTATATCTACACTTATTATTCTGACAATATTGTAATACTGAGCATCGCTACTCCATGCATACTGTCCTTTAACATTGAAATCTACTTCATATCTGCACGTATTATTTATTCTTTTGTATTTTCCTAGCACTGGGGCATGTGTGGAGGAACTTGGTGTGGTGGCTACCTGTGGTAATCTATTCCTACGGATCTCTGGTCGTTGTCTCATATTTTGAAGGCTGCACACAGCTGTGCATATCCCACAACTTATTCCTTCCCTCCTTCCACACAGCTGCACTCATGGTGACCCTGAGTTAGGATGGCCTCTAATGTGTCATAATGTGTCATAATTCAGAACAACAATTAATTAATTTAAGAGATGTCCCCATCTCTTTCGTTGGACATGTTCCTGTCCTACCATATTTTGCCACTTTTTCGTGGTCATAGTCTGCGAAATGTGTCACTGATGGACATGCGTACATTTATATAGATCCATGTACACCTGGCTTACTTTATCTCAAGCAGTGGTGAAGCACGTATTACAAAAAAATATTTTTTCACTTTCCTGATACCGGCAAAAACCCACTATTTTCTTCACTACCACTCTAACCCAGCACAACACATTTAATTGATGCCAGGCCAAAAGGTCGCCAGTCAGAATTGTGTCTTCAGTACAATGGTTACAGAGGAGCGAAGCATGTATATATATGTACAGGCTATAGTTATTCAGGATTGTTGTTTCTTCATATATATATAGATATATACATACCCAGTCACCAAACTGCTTAACGTGAAGCCTGAAACCCTGTGTTTAATCTCGGCTTCCCCCCTTTACCAAATCGTGTGATCCTAGGCAATTTATTTCTCATGTTCCCCTTTTTCTAACTGAACTCTAAGTTCAATATACGGGACATGAAACTTTATACACTAAATAAATATTTGTATATATTCATTGTCAAATTTCCTGTTCCTTTCCGTAACCACTGGAAACTATTTCATTATGTCTTTCTTGCCTGGCTCAACGCCCAGAATCTGTGGTCAGCCAGGAGCGGTGCTTCTAAAGGCAGCCCAAGAAAAAATCTATTAACCCATCGTCACCTCGTAACATCTAAAAACATGCGTTGTGTCTAATTGTCTGTTACGCTAAATAGAGCCAATTTAACATAACATGTCTTTTTTGTAAAGCGCATGTTCACTCAGAATGGTATTTTGGCGCAAAATAGCAGATCTTTATTGTTCCCTCAACTCAATGGTATTCCTTTTATCCACCTCAGAATGATGAAGGGCTGAACAGACCCCGCATCTATCCACCTTAGAAGGATGAAATGCTCAGAAGACCTAGTAGCCTGCGACCATGAACTCAAACACATGCTCCCGCAAACCCAACCCACGTTCATTATGTGTCATGCATGTTGTGTAATACGCCATATGTTCTAGTGTTTTGCTCCTAAGGGCCTAGAATAATGTATTGGACCTATATTTTGAAGCGTATTATTGTTGATAGGCGTTATGCGTCATTGAATTTAAAATTGGGTGTGTGTATTCCATTCCATCATTTTATCTCCCCTCTTCTCTCCCTAGTTCTGCGCACATGAAATCGGGAGAGAAGAACAGACCTATTTCACTAATTCCTTTCGGCAGTCCAATGACCACCATCTGCTCCGAAATTTACGCTGCTCTTAGTCTAGTGTCACTAACTTCCTTGTTCATGAGATCTCTGTCGTAATAGCTAACTCCAACTGTGTGTGCTCTGTGGCAGTACCTCCTTTATCGGTGCTTGTATTCGGGCTACTGCTTGTGCCTGGAGAGGTGGCACTTTTTACTGCCTGGGCTGTTGTTGAATTGGACGCAGGTAGGAGTAAATTATTTGGGGCTTAGTTGCTTTGTGCTGCAGTATTTTGTGCTTGTTTAATCTTCAGTGTGAATGCCTGCAAAATCCCTCCTCCCCCTCTTCCTGCCACTGACTGAATAGTCAAGTGGGAGGATCCATTACCATTGGCCCAAACACGCAAAAAAGGTGAGGTGAGAAGCGTGCAGGGTGATGGTCAAGGAACGGAATGCACGTTATTTAGGTTGTCATGAGTTAAAATAGGGGAGCCTATTGAAAATAGTTCACAAAAGTCGTAATTTAAGAGTTGTGACGGCTGCTATTTGGAAACCAAATGTAATATTAAATGTGACACTCCGCCTCTACATGTTGTGGTATAGTCAATTGCAGGACTCCGTTTATCTGTAAACCAGGGGACTGTTGTTTTATATGAATTACTTATTGTGACTCTTCCACTTCCATTTATAGAGATGAGAGCCTTCTAAATCAAATTACTGGTATTTGAAATTAGGTGGGGCTACTTATTTTTTGAGTGTATCTTTTACCATATTTATTTAAATGTGAAAGTTTGTGTGGTTTCAGTGGCAAAAGTTTTCACTTATTTCTACCTAGCAGGGTTTGCATCGCTAGTGATGGGACTGATGTAATGATGCAAAAAAAAAAACAGCAACAGTAACTAGCGGATCTTACACCCTTAGTGGTTGTTGGTGTAAGGTCAGCAACTTGGAGCAAGGGCAGGGGATGACAAAGCAAAACATTCCTTTGAATTGCTGCACTAGACACTGGTGGCAAAACACAGCAGCCACAACAATATTATTATGATATTCGATAGTGCTAACAGGAGATATCAACATCACAAAAGAATCATGACACAATTTATACAAGTTATACACAGAATAAATGTGCTTTGGCTACTTGAGGGCAGACAAACCTATCTATCTAAAATTAAAAATAAAGTACTTGTAGCTAGTGAAAGTCTAATGCTATTCTCTTCTGTTCATCCCGGGCAGAACAGGAAACCACTTGCTTATCTCTTGAAAAGAGACTTCCTCGTCCCTGGTAGCTAAGCAGGCAGAGGAAGTTGTACTCTAAACATCATTATTTCAACCTTGAAAATAACTGCACTGTATCATTGGTGAGACGTGAACAGACATCAACTCCCAGTCTGACGTTCCAGTCCCACCAGAATTCTGTCAAAGCTGAGAAATGCAAAACGCTTATTCCCCTTCCCTATTAGTGCTAACTAAATAGAGGCCCTCTCTGAGTTCAGAGAGGCACAAATGACAACTGAAAAATCCACCAGAACCTTTTAAAAAGCTGGAAAACGCAAGACGCTATTTTTCCCTTACCCATCTATGTTAAACAAACAGGTGCCCTCTCTCAGTTCAGAGAGGCAAAATGAAAGCTTATGCATAACAAATAAAAAGTCACAATTCTCAACTGTTACAAATGCTTCACGCTAACTCTAGGCTCAGCGCCCATGCACACGTGTAACAAGGGACGGTTCTTTTATCGTAGCAAGACACCAGTTTAAGCAGGAAATTGTAACTTTGGACAGATGCGTCCACAAGTGCTTAACCGACAACCTCAGACAAACAACGCATCCGGAGAAGGCAAGGTAACTTTACCGTTGCGTTGGGACTGCTTGGTCAGGAAATGGCACCGGAGGGCAATCTTCGTCCGTGGTCACAGTGTTTCCCTGCCGGCTGAAGCTGTGCAGGATCCGAGTCACGGCACCAAGATGTTGGAGGGAGGATTTGGGGCACCTTAATCTGAACCAGGGAGCTCAGTCTAAAATGAGGAAATACACGTGTGTGAGGCAGGAACTGAATCAAGAGTTTCCCTGTACTTTATTACAAGGAAACCACTTCAACAAGAAGTGTAAAGACACACTTTGATCAATGGTTATGCAGTCTCAGGAAAGACTTAACAACAAAAACACTTTTTTTAAGTAAAGAACAAACTCATGCAATGCAAATATATTTCTAAATCAATGGTAATGCAGAGGAGAGAGAGAAGAAAACATTTTCAAAATACAATAAGCATTATAGCCTCAGCCAACGATCCTAGATAGATGGCTGAGGGGAACCACACATGCGTCATGACCCAAGGGGTCATTTGTGCGAGGTAGTTCGACGAATGGACTGTGGGCAGCTCATTTATACTCTTTAAATGAGGAACTATTGACCGTAGACCTTTGGCCATGTCTCGGAAATATTAGGGACACAGAAGTGACTCCCACATTACAAAAGTTTACCAAAAGGTCACTTGATGTTTGACCGTAAATCATATTGAAATTGAACATCTATCGAACAGGATTTGCGTCACTTCAGGGAAATTTGTATAAGTTTATAAGAGTTCCTCTTAGCTTAAGATGTTCCGTGTTCTTGTGGTTTTGATATATTTCAATAGATGTGAGAACAGAAGTGCACGTTGGATGCAACGAGAGAGTGGGGGCTTGGGGGAGCTGGGGCTTCGCTGAGGAGATGTCTTATGATTTTAGTCAGAGAGGCGCAGGGCCTGCTGTACAGGGCCTACTGTGTTCAGAAAGAAAGAGTTACAATCCTTTGGTCAATTTAACAAATCCCTTCATGCTGGCTGGTGGGGCCATATGGGGATCTCATGCCTCAGGTGTGGGCAGGTGTGGGTAGGAATAGGCTAAGGCATTTATATGGTAAAACATTTAAAGTGGGGTAAGCGGAGTCGATAGTTGGACGATAGTACATGTGCTTGAACGCAGCAGAAGTACCACTGCTCCTCTGAAATAGAGATGGCAAGAACATCAGACCATGCCTGTCGAGCGTGGGGTGAGGGGCATTGCTTACATATCAGCATATAGTCTAGTGATGAGCCTGCGTGGGAATGGATTTGCCAAGAAGGCCTCAAGGGTGTGAAACTTGAGGGGCGCCACAGGAAATGAGCCATGTAGCTCACGAAGAACCGCTCACAGCTGAAAAAATTCGAATGTTTCTAGTATATAGGCATCGTGCCTCTGTAAGGCCTGCTGCGGGGAAATGAAGGAGCCCTCTGGGTAAACGTCACTCAAGGTTGTGAGGTGTAGCTTGTACAATCCACTGCCTCTACTAACATCATGCGTGACGGGCAGTGCAGGGTGGCCTATCAAAGGATTGGAAGGGCAAAAAATGACATCTAAACGGGCTCTATTCCTCAGTTTGTCCCACGCACACATATGCATTCCACCGTGTCTAGCCTGGCCCTGGGGCACCGCGGAGTCTGGAACACTGCCATGAGAAGGTGGCATGGGGCTGCATGATCATGTTCAGGTAACATATGAGCCATAAACTGGATCGGATACAGTCAATAGTATACGAAGTGCACTTGAGCACTGAAGTAGTAAAGGTCCATATCCGGAGAAGGCAGCCCACCCTACTCAAAGGGGAGTGTGAGGACCACCCATGCAATACAGGGTTGCTTGCCAGCCCGTGCTAGTGTCACCAAGAGTGAGCAAAGATGGCGTCTAAAGCATAGCAGGAGCAGAAGATTAATGAACAAGTACCGAAATGTAGGTAGTACCACCATCTTGGCCAGGGCTAATCTCCCGACCATTTGAAAGCGGAGCATTTTCCAGGCCTCCATTTGCTTCTCCAGCCAGACTATCAGGCGGCCATAATTAGAGCGCCACAGAGTGTCCAAGTCGTGGCTCAGCCAGAGTCCGAGATACTTAATTGGTTCTGTCACCCAATGAACAGGGAACTCTGAAGTAACCTCCTCGGTTGCTGCTGTGAGGGAGAAGATCACTGATTAAGCCCAATTAATGGAAATTCCAGATAGTCCTCCAGATCTGGTGAATTCCCGAATCAGGGGGTCCAACTTGTCATGAGTGTGTTTAACGTACAAAGTGACATTGTCTGCATACATTAGGACCAGTATCCCTCTGAGAGTAAAGGCCAAGCCGCGGTGGGAATGGTGCTCTGGGAGGCGAGCAGCAAGTGGTTTCATGGTGATGGCAAAAAGGATGGGAGACAGGGGAGATCCCTGACGCGTGCCACGGGAGACCGGGAAGGCAGGGTAATCAAGCCATTAATATGGAGGAGGGCCACAGGCTGTGCATACAGGAGGCGAATAAGCTTAATAATCTTAGGGCTGAGAGTAAGTCGGGTTAACAGGGTGAAGAAGTAAGGCCATTCACGGGAATCAAATGTCTTGGTGGCATCCAGAAAGATCTCAGCCACACTAAGACTAGGCTCAATGGTGTGCAGAAGTGCAAAAAAAGTTTGAAGGCAGACTGATCAGGTCTGGCCATATATTGAAGTAACGGGAGAAGTCTGGAGGCGATAAGCTTCGCAATTATTTTGTCATCCATGTTAATCATGGACAACAGTCTGTATGATTCACATTTCTGTGAATTCTTCCCAAGTTAAAGGATGGTGACAATGAGTCAGGGGCGCCTCCACCGCAATGGCGGAGGAGCGTCACCCCAGTGGCTCAGAGCCAGCAGCAAAAAACTAAAACGACATTTCATTATTGTTTTATTTTTAAGCAGCTGGATCAGCCAGCGTGTGCAGGGAGGGTCGGGCTGTGGTATGGGACGGGGTACGAGGAGTGCTATGTGCACTCTCTAAGTGCACATGTGTGTTTGGCCGGCTGTCTCAGGCCGACCAAAACACACATGTGCACTTAGGTTTCTCTAACCCGGCTATATTGAACAGCCGGGTTAGAGAAACCCCCCAGACTCCCTGACCTGAGTGGAGCGTCTTTTCAGCCCGCTCAGGCCAAAACCCGCGCTGCTCTGCATTACGACCACCATCTCTCCTCCGTCCTCTTCTTCCTGTCTCCGGTCCCAGCAACAGGCAGCATCTGGGCTCCCAGGCTCCCCTGAGCCAATCACAATGCTGCAATGCAGCATTGTGATCCATCTGAGCACCATGGTTCGGTGCTCAGACGGGGAATGGGAGGCTGGGCATGCACCTCACCAGACTGTGCATTACAGCCTGGTGGGGAAGATGCAAAGTACGCAGGACAAGCAGGGGAGGCCCTTACGGAGGAACACTGCGACTCCTCATGCATAATTGGAATAGTGTGCGATGCATTTCTTCCCAATCCAGCCCACCCTCAGGTGATCCAGTGTATGTTCAGTCAAGTGTAATTCTTGTAGGAAGCTAATATCTACGCTATGTTGCTGCAGGTATCTCAGTACAAGGTGAGCTTTACGTCCATCATTCAATCCACGGACATTCCACGTCACACATGTCAATGGCGCCAAACCATGCAGCTCATGCGCATCACTAGATAAAGCAGTGGATTGTTACGAAGGTGGAGATTGAACCACCAAAGTGGTGTGTTTGCACTGAGTGTAGGGAAGGGAATGGGAGAGGAGAAAGTGGGTAAAGAAATAGTACAAAACAGTCAATAACAAAAACCCAGCAGTTGGCCCACCCACCTCCCACTTCAGCCCCCCACCGGACCGAATAGATCCCACCCCGGCCCAAACAAGGCCACAAGTGCCAAAAAGAGCAAACAATTGGGAATCATCCGAGAGGGGCAAGCCAGAATCCTGCCACACTCCCAGCCACAATAGAGCTGTGTGACCGGAGGGTGAGTAAGGTGACAATCTGCACCCGCATTCTATCAGGTTAGCTATGACATATCAAGGCAAGGAGCAGGATCCTCAGAGCAGTTAATAACATGAAGCATCTTAGGCACTGTCATCTAGCCAGTCTGAGGCGGCAGTGTACTGCAATCGGGAGCAGGGCAGTGTCAATGAAGGCCTCATTCTTGCCAAGGTGACCGCTCTTAGCATTAAAGATGCCAAGTTTAGCAGGGTACAGCAAGGAGCACTAAGCATCTGTCTGTAGGAGAGAGCCTTTAACAGGCATAAATTCTCTCCTAGATGCAGGCACAGCAACCATGAAATCCGAATAGAAGGAGATAGTTGAGCCTTGATAGGTGAGAGTGGATCTCTAGCACGCCGCAGCACTGTGTCTCTGTTCCTATAATTTAAGACATGGGCAATTATGGGATGTGCAGGAGTACCTGGAGGAGGGCACAGACCCAACGATCTGTGTGCTTTCTCGACCATTAGTATGGCAGAGAGTGACTCACCCAAGAATGGCCTCAGAATTGTTTCGATGTAGTCTTCCATGCGACCCATTGTGGTGGATTCGGAAAAACCTATGATTTGCAGATTGTTTCGTCATGAGCGTGCCTCGAGGTCTTTGTTTTTATTGCAGATTACCTCTAAGATTTGTTCCATCTGCAGCATATTCTTGCTCATCGTCTCTCCTTCGTCTACAAACGTGGATGTGTGGCTTTCAAGTTGCGTGATGCACTCTCCATGGCCGTCGACCCTCTCTTTGAGGTGATCGGATCTGTCGTCCAAAAAATTGATCTTGGTGTCATTGCACAAATTTCTGGTTCCTGGGGACACCCTCACTGCTTCCTGCGCAGGGGAGATGGTCCTCTGTTGTTAATTCCATAGTTTGCGTCAGCTAATCCTGATTAAAAAACAGTTAGGGCTGCTTCATGTCAGTTTCCCTATCCTAGCAGTAGTGTGAGACAAGTGGGGAGCCAAGTCAACTGGCCATTGGCAGTAGGCAGATGGGCATTCAGTAGCCTGTATCCTGGCTGGGTACCGCCACACCCTCAAAAGGCAGCTTCAGGGTGGCATTAGCAGAGCATGTAGATCCAGTATAAGTTGTGTAGCAACTGAACACTCAGTTCACCAGGAGAGGGCCTCGCTATGCACACCTTACTGGAGTCTAGCCCTTAGGGTACCACAGAGCAGGCCCGCCACACCTTTTTAGCCCTGGAAGGGGGGCACGAGTAGGCCAGCAGCCGGTCTCACAAAAGATAATGGTATAAATGCTGCAGACACCGAAGACAACAATCAAGCGCCATGCGGCAGTGATAAGGCGCATATGAGCAGCATGACACAATAACTGGTGATGCCAATACGGCTGATTATAAGAGTCAGAACATCTGGGCAGTAGGAGCAAGCAGTGTGGGGTTGGCCCCAAAGTAAAGGCCAAAACCAGTAGCCCAGAGTCCATACAGTGCCTCATCTCCAGTGGACAGGCAAAGTAATGGTGCAGGGCCAGGGAGCCGCCAGCCTCTCAAGCAGCCGCAGCCTGGAGAACACACAGGGCTATGAGGAAGCCCAGAGGACGCAGGGGCAAGCATGTTATTTCGCTCGAGCAAGAGCAGCGGTATTGTCCCACTTGTAAACTAAGCCTTAAGCACCTCGCGTCCCAGGGCCCCAATCGGAGTCAGTCCTGCCTGAAGAGTAGGGCGGGGACCGCTGTGAAACAGCCACCTCTGCAGGCCGATTTCAGGCTGCTCAAGGACGGGGCGCCTGCAGTTTCCACTCCTCCGGGCAGAGGGCCACTCGAGCCAGGGGCCCATGGTGCCAATGGCAGCCCTAGCGGGAGGCGCTTCCCAACACGCCCAGTCTCTGTCAGTCCACCCTGGTGGCTGCCGGCAGATAGTCGGTGCGCCAGGCCCCGAGTAGTGCAGACTCCCCCTGTTCTGCTCCTCTGCAGGCCTGGTCTCAAGGTCCACCTATATGGCAAGCCAGAGGCTAGGGTGCGGTGAGCCGAGAGCTCAAGCCACAGCCTAGACAAGCCCCCATGCATCGCAGCCCCGGATCCAGGCTCGGCCGTACAGTGCACCAAGGTGGCCCACTGCCGATCAGCGGGGCTGTCCAATGAACAAGGAGCTCCCAGGATGCTGTAGGGTTTCAGGCACATGAATGGGTCTCCGGTGGCTTCGATGTCAGTTCCAAAAATGGATGATGATGGATGAACCATCTCCAGTGGGCAAAGTCTCACAGAGTGACAGTCATCTTGCGGCTCTCTAGCGCCCCCCCTGGAAAGCAACCTTAACAGAGAACACAGAGGGTGGTGGTTCTAGGGAGGTCGATGAGGGCTCTGAGTGGGAGGGTTCCCAGTCCGCACCCCAAGACGGCAGTGGCCCTGAAGAAATTGAGGAGGAGGGACAAAATGATTGGGCAGGGACACCAGTAGAGTGAGAGGACCCCATAGACAGGAACCCCCTCGCTGGGTCTAGTGCCAGAAGCAGTGTCACCTCCCACACCCTACCCCCTGAGAAGCTCAAGGATAGACAGGCTGAGAGAGACCTGAGGTTACGGCTGGACCAGCTGGCTATAGAAGAGAGAAGGTGGTTATAGAAAAGGGGTAAACCCAAATAAGCCAATGGGACCTGGGTATTGAGCAATACAGTAGGGAAGCTGGTCCCAGTAGAACAAACTTAAATAGCACACAGAGTTAAAGGCCGATATGCATAAACACACTAGTAATCCAAAATTCGTCGTTCAATGTTATTTCATCACATTGAACAAATGTTCATATATCAACAGGAAATACAAATTTGTACCAAACAAGTGCCCCACGTTAAGAGGGGGAAGAGAAAGGAAAAGGTAGTTTGCGTCAAGTGAGGGTTGGAGAGGTGAGAAGGGAAGGTAGTGACAATAAATCCATCACATCAATATTTACAGTAAAACCGGCTTTCCTCAGCCTCGAAGTTAACAGAAAATGAATAGCTAGCCATCGTTTGTAATAGCACAGTAAAAAATCACTGTTGGCCAAACTGGCACACAAGGGAAACAATGTCGACGTTTCGACCACACAATGGAGTAGGCTGCTTGAGTCCTTACGACTGGGTCTTCCTCAGGACTGAATGTGGGGCACCATAAACCACCCTTAACTGGATGGTGGGAAAGTGTAGGTGGGCCAAATGGCTCCAAAACGAGAGAGCGGAAAGATGGCACTTAACATGAATATCGAGGGTTCCATACTGCTGGAAATCACCTCTTACGATCAGGAAATTGAGTATTTAATATTCAAATCTGGTATGGCCCAGAAGACTTCAAGGTTCCGAATTTAACTGAAAAGTAGAAACACAGTCGCGCCAATCGTATAATAGAGCCCCACTGGTGCTGTCAAACTGCTGCCTTCAAGGTGCGTCCGCCTACCAGAGACTTTGGGGAGAGGGGCGGGGGGGCGACTGACATAAGCATCCCATCGGCTCTGGTGGCTGGCAGTACCCCGCCGCATAGGAGGGTGCAGAAGTCCAGATGGAGGAGTTTGAGGGGGAAGAAGAACTATCCCCTAACCCTGTTCAGCCTCAGGGTAGAGACCCTGGGTTGGAAGAACACTTGCAGAATAGAACCCCTGTACTGGTGGGAGAATTGTGCAGGGCGGCTACCACAAACGCCCTGACAGTTCTGGATTCTGGGAATCCAATCCCAAAAGGTGGGTATGGAACCCCAGAAGGGAGTAAGGACTTACCCCTGACTCCTGTCCAGCCTAAGGGTACAGACCCTGGGCTGTAGGACCAGTTTCAGGATACCACCCCATAACTGGTGGGAGGTGGAGTGGAGAATGGATGTGATGCACCTGGGGCTACTGCCCCCACTCTGAGAGACCACGGAGGACAGATATCCATGGATGGCCTAAGGCCTGGCTGTGGATGCTGACAGCTGTCTGTGCCCTCTGTTGGTTATTATCCTCTGGTTGGGGACAGAAACCTGACCCAACGGGTGGAATGGGCCACATCACTTTGTTGGCTATGGTGGTACTGTCTGCCTGCTGGGTTGCATCTGTATTGTATTGTAATTGTATTTATATAACGCTTACTACCCGGTGTCGAAGCACTTTTCGTCGAGTAGGAGGCTACTACAGAACCTAAAGAGGATTAGTGGTGGATTAGTAAAAGGAAATAAGAGTTAGTTTTGAGCGGTGTACATAAGAGTCTATTGGTTGGATTGAATAGGGACAAAAAACAGCGGTAAGAGACGGAGCGAGGGCGTGCAAGAAAACAGCAAAGACAACAAATAACAGCAGATACAAGATATAACAAAGGAATCAGGTAAAAGCAGCACAAAATGACACAAAATCAGTGCAATATGGCAGTTAGAGAGCAGGCAGGGGGAGGAAAAAACAGCAGCAAAGACAATAAATGACAGCAAAAACAACAAATCAGAAAAGAATTAGGCAAACAGGATGTGATAAACCCAAGCAATATGAGAAAGAGACAGGTAAACCAACAGCAGTATCAGGGAAGCAAAACCAGACTGACAACAGTGGTGCAGACACCGGGGCCTGCTCAGAGAACAACGCAAAATCTAAAAATCGCTGAATTCATGGTGATACAAGAACTGTACAAATGATGGTACTGGCGCACCCAGCATTGCGCGTGTGCAAGAATAACTTATCAAAATCAAAATGGCTATAAGCTGTGCAAAGGGTAAGAAAGGTCTGAATCTCAACAGCCCCAAAGAAATATAGCTAACTTAATGACCAAATGACCAAAAAAGTGGGCACAGAAAAAGCTATCATATCACAAGGTCAATTGTGAAGCGCGCAAGCCAAGAAGCAAGGTAAAAAAGAATTACCAATCTACATTTTGATACAATGGGATGGCAGTATATAAGACTGCGCGCGTCCATGTCGCTCACTAAGCACTGTTTCCTGAACAATTTAAGTGCACACGAGGGACACCATTCTTATTAAACCCTAGAAGATGGATTGAACACGTAGAATCCCTTCACTCACACGCTAGAGAATAGCTCAGCCCTAAAATGGCCTCCGCTCGCAGGAAAAACCCAGCAAGACCTACCTGAAATGGCCACCACGTTACGTAGATGAACTGTGATGGCCACCGGCAGCGACATTGTATAATTGTGGCATCCATAATGGAGCAGGAAGGCTAGCCATAGATAACACTAACGAGTACGGAGCAAACTTTACGCTCCAAGATGGTAGTGGTGAGGGACGTTTTGGCCATTTCTAGCCCTACGAGAGCCCGCAATTTGTTATTGCATACAATAACCCTGCCCTCCTCCCCAGCAGGGCAGAAGGAACAAAAACAATCACCTCATTTTCCTACAGGTCACCATTTGCATTCATCTTTTAAAAAATGAAAATAAATAAGCCAGTACGATACCTGCTCCACCAAGCTGTGTGCTTGCTAGCATTGTTAGATGTTTTTTTTCCCCATTAGCCACAGGCAGAGGGAACATCAATGGAATGTCCAGGGATGACACCGAGTCTGCCCTCCGACGACTTAACGGAGCCTAACCAGGCGAGCCAGCAGTCATGTTAACATACAATGGCATCTCCTGACTTCCCTCAGGTGAGTCAGCAGCCATGTTAACATACAATGGCATCTCCTGCCTTCCCTCAGGCGAGGCAGCAGTCGCGTTAACATACAATGGCATCTCCTGCCTTCCCTCAGGTGAGTCAGCAGTCATGTTAACATACAATGGCATCTCCTGCCTTCCCTCAGGTGAGTCAGCAGTCATGTTAACATACAATGGCATCTCCTGCCTTCCCTCAGGCGAGCCAGCAGTCGCGTTAACATACAATGGCATCTCCTGCCTTCCCTCAGGTGAGTCAGCAGTCATGTTAACATACAATAGCATCTCCTGCCTTCCCTCAGGTGAGTCAGCAGTCATGTTAACATACAATGGCATCTCCTGCCTTCCTTCAGGCGAGCCAGCAGTCGCGTTAACATACAATGGCTTTTCCTGCTTTCCCTCAGGGGCGCCAGCAGTCACGTTAAGGCACAACAGCATCTCCTGCCTTCCCTCAGGCAAGCCAGCAGTCGCGTTAACATACAATGGCATCTCCTGCCTAAAACGGCATCTCCTGCCTTCCCTCAGGTGTGCCAGCAGTCGTGTTAACATACAATGGCATCTCCTGCCTTCCCTCAGGTGTGCCAGCAGTCGTGTTAACATACAATGGCATCTCCTGCCTTCCCTCAGGTGTGCCAGCAGTCGTGTTAACATACAATAGCATCTCCTGCCTTCCCTCAGGTGTGCCAGCAGTCGTGTTAACATACAATGGCATCTCCTGCCATCCCTCAGGTGTGCCAGCAGTTGCGTTAACATACAATGGCATCTCCTGCCTAAAACGGCATCTCCTGCCTTCCCTCAGGTGTGCCAGCAGTCGCGTTAATGCACAATGGCATCTCCTGCCTTCCCTCAGGTGAGCCAGCTGTTGCATTAAGGCACAATTGCATCTCTTGCCTTCCCTCAGGCGAGCCAGCAGTCATGTTAACATGCAATGGCATCTCCTGCCTTCCCTCAGGCGAGCCAGCAGTCGTATTAATGCACAATGGAATCTCCTGCTTGCCCCTACTCTGCTAGCTTCCTAGGGCGAGTGAGTGTTAGAGGGGAGCCTGATGACTGTCTCTCTCACTGAACACTGACTGACTGACACCTCTCCTGCCCTGTGAACAACTTAAAGTTAGGCGCTTCACAGATGAGGTCTACAAGTGAGGGGAAGGATTTCCCATGGGTTATCTTAGTGGGCCCTGAGAGTATAGACATAGGAATTAAACTGGGTTCAGAGAGGCATAGAACTGACACATGCCCCTACAGTAACGGGCGAAGGTCCATGTTCTATCACTCTGAGCAGGGAAGTCCATCAAGGTATTGATTAGTCTATCCTGGCTTCAGGCTGGAAGGGGGTTGTGTTGGCTCTTTATGCAGGGTTATTCCCAAACTTTTTGCCCCTCCGCCTATTTTTCTGACCTTCTTTTTATTGGCGTTAGGACTCTGTTCACTGTACCACTACTGATCAGTGATAAAGTGCATGTGCTCTCTCCTTCAAACATGGTACAATTGGTTTACATCTGTTTGGCATATTTGATTTACAAGTAATCCCCATGTAAAGTGGTATTACATATATCCAGGGCCTGTAAATTAAATGCTACTAGTGGGCTTGCAGCACTGCTTGTGCCACCCACAGACGTAGCCTTTGAAGCATGTCTCAGGCCTGCCACTGCAGGACCTGTGTGCACAGTTTATTGACACCTTTACTAGGCATTTAAAACTACTTGCCAAGCCTTATACTCCCCTTTCATTACACTTAAGTCACCCTGAATGTAGGCCCAATGGGCATGGAGCTGTTTAAGTAAAAAGTAGGGCATGTGCCTTTATGTGGGGCATGTCCTGGTAGTGACAAACAGCCTGTTTTGTTTTACACTGCTGTGAGGCCTACTCCTCTCATAGGCTAGCATTGGGAATTCCCTTATATATTTTTAAGTGGTAATTCATGATCGGAAAATAGGGCCGTTGCCATGTTTAGAATAGTGGTGATAAATCCTGAATACTGGTGTAGTTGGATTTTACATAGGAGTCTCTGTGGTGCTTTGCAGCCTGACTCCAATACATGTCTGAGCTAGGGTGTAGGTTGTGTCCTGCCCTCACACAAAGGGCTGATTTACCCCCTACTGATCGTCTGGTGCCAGGGCTGGGTTGAAAGGGATTGTTGCACCCTTCTAGAGGGTTCCTTTGAAGTCACCCCTTCATCAAAAACATTTTAGAGTATAAGTAATGGGGCTCTGACCCCATGTTTTTAGACACTGCGTGGGACTTGTAACCAGACGCTGCTGGCTCTACATGCTGCACATTGCCAGGAAGACTGCTGTGCTGCCAGGAGGAACCACCACTGGGACTACTTGCTTTGTTTTGACTGGCCTGCTGCCTGCTGGGTAACAGGAGGGACTGCCACTTTGCATTTGGCCTCATGTTCTGGCCTGCTGTCTGCCTATCTGCTCTTGTGCTCTACCAGCGTTCTCCAACGGCTTGTTTGCTTGCCCCCTGTTCCAGAAAGCTCAGGGCCATCAAAGGTTTTATCTTCCTGCCACAGACTCTGACATTTGCGAGTCCAGCAGCTATCTTGGATTAAGGGTCAGAACAAATCTGATCATGAGCCCTGACTGCATTCCAATTTGTGCTACATTGTCAAGGAGATCCAGAGCCCCGTGAGCAGCACTGGCTGAAACCTCACCTTCTTACTTCATTGCTGCAGCTCCCAGCGTGGCTCTCTTGCTTAGAAACGCGTTGCCCCAGTAACTATGGGTGGGCCAGAGATGCAAGGATCAATCGCTGTCCCCGCCCACCCTTCACTGAGAACAACAATGCCTACGCCAGCACCGCTCCGCGCTCTGGTGGGCGCTGGCACCCACACCTGTCTGGCAGCATAGGGAGTAGAGGTGCTGTGACCCTGATCTGTGAGATGCCTTTGCTTGCACGGTACACTTCGAAAAAAGCCATTGCCTTTTAAGGTACCATCCATATGCTTTCAGTGCCGCTCACGGGTAGGACTGCCACCTGGCCTCTATTTTACTGGTGTGACCTGTATTTTTATGTCCCTTCCAGTAACAAAAAAATTGAAAATAATTGTTTTCCATTTTGAAGTATAAATCTAACACAGCAAAACCATGAAGAAATCTTTTGAAAGTATTTCACAGCTGCCTAACTTTACTTAAATGATTATTAAAAAAGAGCAATAATTGCCATTTTACAAAAGAATACTGAGAATTTAAAAAATATATATTTATCAGCTACCTGCTCTCGGCACCTCCAGAATAGCACAACTTAAAGAAAGAGCAGGTATTTTTTCTGAGAAGGGTTGAAAATCAAAAGGTCTTGACTAATGCCCAACCTAAAAATGTGGGCCCTTTTGAATATTGCCACAACATCTAGGGTATAGACTGTAAACATTTGTTCAAGGTAACAGTAAAGAAAAACATAAACAGAGAAAATGAACAGGTTATTCACATTCTGCTGGATACTCTATCTAACTTCAGATTTATCACCTTATAATACTCCTAATGTGCCAGACGGGATCTGCGAAAGGCAGGTGCTGCCTCTTAACCAGTGTGTAGCATAGAACTTTACACCCCAAGAGGGTCCTCTTCTGCACAGCCTTCCCTTTCCTCACTCCAGAAAAACCTACCAAAGGATGATTGTCGACTCAATGGACCTTGGAGTGATGAATGTAGAAGCTAAACTCCAACGAGCTAAACTTCCAACACTCATGTTCACAACAATGGCAAAAAGATCTAGAACAGGCTCTCCCCACTGTTGGAAGATGCCCTGTGCCACCTCAAGATGTTGATGCCACTCGTGATCTGACAGACACTGCCAGATCAGTTCATCTGCTCTGGCATTCAAGGACTCTGCTAGGTGGAAAACTCATGGCAGTGTTGTCCATGAGAACCTGTACCAGCCTCCCCTTACGGATGACAGGAAGAGCTTTATAGGCACATGAATAGCCCACAGCTCCAGTAGCTCAGATTCCTTATCTCCGCCTCCCGCAGATGACCACCCACCCAGCAGGGTTGCATCCGTCACCACTGTCAGCTCGGTGGGAAAGGGAGAGGGGCCTGCCACTGTACCAATTACATTTGAGCATCTATCACTGCAAATCTCAAGCCATCTCTTCCAAGACCTAGATGACATCGGTCAGATTGTCTTGATGCTAGACCCACAGAAACTTCAAAATCCACTGCGGAGCACACATGTGCTACCTGGCATGGCTGATAAGGAAGATGCATGAGGCTAAAAGGCCAAGAAGCTTCAGTGCCGCCCTGCAATCTAGGACTGAGCCTGAAACAATGGGCTCATAGTCAAAATGCCCAGGGCTTGTTGTGGGGAAGGGAATGTCGTGGCCTCCACTGTGTCCAGGACTGACTCAAGGAATAAAGGCTTCTCTAATTGAGTAAGGTGAGAATTCAGCTCATTGACAGTCAACCCCACTGATGTCAAGAAGTCTGCCATTGTCCAGAGGTGGTCCATGACTAACAGTGCAGAGCCCACCTTCAACTCAGCAGCCAGTCATCGGGGTCATCGGGGTATAAGAACACTGGTACCCCTGAAGATAGGCAGCAGCAACCACCACCATCACTTTTGTAAATTCCCTAGAGTAGCATCTGAAATTGCTGCTGGCATATCTTGAACCACATATAACGCCTGTGGAACTGCAGAACAGGTGTATGAAAATACATGTCCTTCGTGTAAAAAGACACTATCCAGTTGCCCGGGTGTGGAGCAGGGAGGAACTGGGCCAGCGTGAGCATTTTGAATGTGTCCTTTGGGCCGAAGGTCTAGATAGGTTTGAGGCCCCCGTCTTCTTCATCAGAACAAGGAACAAGAGAGACTACCAACTCCTTTTCTGAGTCGGTTACCTTCTTGATGGCACACCTGGAGAGCAACAGCTACAATGTCTGTAGCAGAATGCACCAATGCACATTTGAAATTTACTCTGGTGTGGGAGGAACAGAGGAAAGGCAGAGCATAGCCATTTAAATAAAATCGGTAAGACCCACCTATCAGACGAAATGGATCATCAGCCTAGGAAGAAATGGTGAATCAAATCATAAACCCCACTGATTCGGCATAGACCACTAAGGGCCAGAATATGATGTCGGACTGACCGAAGTCCGTCCAACATCGTTTGGGAACTGGAACCGAACGACCTCCTGTCGTCGGATCCAGCCCAGCAAGTAGGATATGACCGAACAAATCCTATTCTTTACAATGGGAGCATGCATTCCGATAAGAATGCATGCTCTCATTGCAAAGAGCAGAGGTGCAGTTCATCCCTGCACCTCAAGGTGCCTGCCACCGGGTGCAGGGATCATTAGGGGGGCACCATAGGTGCTCCTTAGACCGCCATTCAGAGGCCTTGCACCAATGGGGTCCTGCTGGGGGCCCCCAAAGGAAGATTCCCACAGCCTTTCTGTGTCGGAAAGGACGGCACAGAAAGGCTCTCTGAGCCTGTCGGAGGCCATTCGGAAATCCGGTTCGGATTCCTTTCCGACCGACCCTATCAAAATGGGTCAGTCGTAAAGGAATCCGAACAGGACATTCCGTTGCGGTCAGAATGGCTCCGACCGACGGTTGGTGCCGTTTCCAAACCGCATCGGAATCGGCCCCTTAGTGTAGAGTGGTTTGGCTATCACTGTAGCAGGGAAAGAGGAGATCGATGACTCATGACCTTGCTGTCCCACATGCACCCTGACAGGCCTACCACCTCGAAAGTACTGGGGTGTCTGATGCATCACTTATTAGGAAGGGTGTCTGTATGTCAGCTCTCCAGAATAGCCTCTAAACATCCAAAATTGGTGCAGAAACAGTTTGGCAGCCCCAAGAAGTGCATGGTAGCTCTGCTGTCTTTAAAAAATCGTTCCAAGACAGAGTCTGCCCTCTCACCAAAAAGGCAGAAACCATTAAAGTCAAGACAAGAAAAGGGGGAGCCTGTATTCCAATGGATCTGGGGTATTTAAGCCATTAATATAACAGATTTTCAAAGGTAATCATTTGAGAAAAACTAAATGAATTTGCAGGGAACAAAGTAAAATAAATCCTGCTGTTTCAAAATATGAAGAAGTATTTGGCTTTAATGAATACATTTGTCAAATTCATCGAGTGACAATTCCAAATAATGACAAGGTGCTACATGTGATGGCGCAGTGCAAGTGAAGGTAAGTGACAAAAATGGCAGCACTTTTTTGTCAGGATCCATTCAAAGGCATATCCTTGAGAGAGGCCTGTTCCTTGGCGGAGAATCCTGTGGATTGCATGCCTGAGTGTCACCGGGGAACAACACTAGTACTGACTGACTGCCCTCCCCAGGCAATCCGTAATATCTAAACCTGTGTGGAATTTTGCCTGATCCTGTCCATAATGAGGCACCTGAGCCAAAGAGGCCGTATTATCTTTCAGGTCTCATTGGCCATGAGCCAAAAGATGTGTTTACTGACCCAGCAGACAAACAGCATTTATGGATCGCAGTGCTAGACTGGTGGCAGAAAACATGCGCTTGCCAAAAGCATCAATGGTCTTGGATTTTCTTTCCGGTATGTGGTTAGAAATGGGTTTGGATTCACCCTGCTGCTCGAGGTCTGTACAAAACGACTCTCTGTGGCTTGATGAGAAAATCTAGTTCTCTAAGAGCCGGTGTTAGACCTGGCACCATTGGCGTGGTTCTCCCTTCCATTTTTTCACTGTTGCCTCATATGTTTTGCTATGTTTTGCGGGTCTAGATGCTTTGGGCACTTTGCCACTGCTATTCAGTGCCAAAGTGCAAGTGCAAGTGCTCCCTATTGTAAATTGTGGTTATGGATTAGTGATTCCATGATTGGCTTATTTGATTTACTTGTCAGACCCTAGTACACTGCACCATGTGTGCCCAGGGCCTGTAAATCAAATGCTGCTGGTGTGCTTGCAGCACTGGTTGTGCCACCCACAGAAGCAGCTTGTAAAATATGGCTTAGGCCTGCCATTGCAGAGTCTGGGACTGCCATGTCGACTTGGCAAGTGCACCCACTTGCCAGTCCCTAAACCTTCCCTTTTCTACATATTAGTCACCCCTAAGGTAGGCCCAAGGGCAGGGTGCATTGTATGTAAGAGGTAGGACATGGCCTGATGTGTGTGGCATGTCCTGATAGTGAATTACAGCCAATTTAGTTTTTCACTATTGCAAGGCTACCTGTTCCCATAGGCCAGAATGGGCAGTTTGATTATAACATCTTATAATCCTAACTGACCCAGGGAACAAGGTAGAAATTCGAGTGTAGTATGCCTGAACTCAGAATGTTAAAATACATCTTTTAGTGAGGGTGATTTTTACATTCTGTGTTTGAAAATACAACTTTTAGAAAATAGGTATTTTCTTGCCTAACCATCCAGCATGTCTCTGCTGGGTTTGTGTATTCCATGTCTGGGATGTGAGTGACAGGGGGCTGGAGAGGGCCTTGGCTCCAGCAGTCTGATGGGTCAGGGCTGGGCTGAATAGGACCTGCATTGAATAGAGAGTAGGGGGCGGAGATTTCCTTTCACTGACCTGAGCCCTCATAGAATAGAGAGTAGGGGGAGATTTCCTTTCAGCTACCTGGGCCAGGTCTGCTCTCAAACAATGCTGTCTCCACCTCCTGCCAGGAAGCTGCACCCAGGAGGACAGAACTAGTTTTGACTAGGCACAGGCACCCTCTGCCTTCAGAGGACAAAGGATTTTGCAGTATAAATATTGGGGCCCAGACCCCAGAACTTTAGATCACTTAAGGAATCAAGCGAACCTCTGCCAAGGAGAAGAACCAAGGAAGCTGAAGGAGGAGACTGCCCCTGTGCTGTTTGCTGTTTGGGGTTGGCCTGCAGTGGTTACTTTATTGCCAAGGAAAGGAGAAAAGGAACTTTGTGTGTACTTTTGCTATCTTGAGGAAGATCTCCAAGTGCTTGAAGCTGAGATTGCCTCCTGTTCTGACGTCTCAGGGACACAAAGACTTCACCACCAGCTCGCCCCTGAATTCCCTTGCTGGGAATTCTACCTGCAGTGAGGTGCCTGCTGTTGTTTTGGGCCCTCTGAAGACTGCGTGTCGCTGGGAGCTGGAAGCGCAAAGCAACGAGGAGAAGCGTGTCGCCGCCGCAGCAGTTGCCGTCGCATCGCCAAAGAAGCGTGTCGCTGCCGCAGCTGTTCGCCGTCGCATCACCGACGAAGCGTGTCGCATCACCGGAGAAGCGTGTCCCAGGGCCTGTTGCGGCTCAAGAGTCTACCGAGTTCGCCGCACGGCCGTCGGGCGTGCACGCATCGCATCAGAGACACCATTTTGTCGCATCGCACCGGATCGTCACATCGCATCGAGGCGCCATCTTGTCGCATCGTCACCGAGCCGCAGTAAGAAACAACGCATCAACTCCCCACACAGTAAGGGAGCGACGCATCACCTCCGCTGCGCTGCAGTAAGGAACCGACGCATCCACTCCCCTGAGTGTAAGAAACGGCGCATCAACTTCCCTGCGACCCCTTTTGTTTGTATTGCGTGACACATCCCAGGAACTTTGAGAGTAAAGTGTCGCATTTACCATCTACATTGAACTAAGCTATTTTCTACCATTTTAAGGACTTATTTTGATTACAGTATTGTGGATTTTTGTCGTTTGGCCTTGTGTTAAGTCTAGTAAAGATTACTTATTTTTCTAAACTGGTGTGGTGTCCATTTGTAGTGTTTTCACTGTATGACTGTATGCGTTCACAAATGCTTTACACACTGCCTCTGAGATAAGCCTGTCTGCTCGTGCCAAGCTACCAAGGGGGTGAGCAGGGGTTATCCAGGAGTGTACCCCCCCTTTCCCTGACTAGAAGCAAGGGCCCCTACTTGGTCAAAGGTACCTACCTCTGTGAACTAGAGACCCCCATTTCTAACAGCCGGTCTGTGACATGGCCACTTGCCCATTCAAAAGCACACATGAAGGCCTTCAACCAAATAGCCATCAGAGTATCAGTGCAAGGGATAAGATATTGCTGGCCAAGTTGCCCAATCTGTGAGAACATTTGTTTTTGTCTCAGTGGAGGGTTGTTGCGATCTTGACCAACACTGCAAATGAAGCCTTCTCTTCCATGGGACACCAAAGTGGGGAGTCAATCTCTGTCTCGAGTGAGATGTGAAGCCCTCTGCAATTCTGTAAATCAATGTATAAGGCATCATCACTATAATGACAGGGGAACAAGCCATCCCCATCACCTTCCTCTTTTTCAGCATCGATTGGTGCCTCCAGCTGTGGCATTAGATCATTGTCAAATATAATGGAGCCTCTGCTGATAGGTGAGACCTGGCTTACAGTTAAGGTGTATGAAGACCAATGGTGCTTTTGTAATTTCATAGCACAATATGGGTCAGGCTTGAGCCCAAATCTATTCGTGGTCCAACACTGAATCATCATCCAGCACCAGTGCCATTAGTACCAGCATTAGGGTAGGAAGGCACTGATGTGTCTCTTAGGGCCAGAGTAGAGTTCTGTACCGGCATCGTAATGTGCCACTTGTGGGTCCCAGGGGTTAGACGTCAACAGGGGAGACAATGTCAGACGTAAACCCACCTGCAACAATTTTCAGCATGTTCTCTTTGAAGGTCTCTTTGAAGGTCAAGATCTGCAGCAGGGTTGAAGATGTTCAGGTGAATTCAGGTGAATTCAAGGCATTACAGGATCAGCAGAGGAATCTACTGTGACCAGCGGCCTCAATGGGGCAAAACTTGCATCTTGACGCCCTTGTGCCATCTCTTCGGAGTCAGAGTGGCGGGATAGGGTCAAGTCCCGCATTGCTTTTTTATGACTGGACTTGGACTTTCTGGAGGACTTCGAATGCAAATGTGACAGGTCAGGGGAGCAGCCTCAGGACTGAATCGGAGACCGTGACCATGAGCATGGGTGGGACCTTCCTGAAGTCCACATTTTTTTGTGTTCCTCAACATACAGCTGCACTTCAATTCTCAGATCACCTAAGGGTGCAAGATGACACACTACCCATAGCCAACCACTGCTAATGCAACACTCTCTCACAGAAAGTAATGGAGTGTGTAGTACTGGTGGTTGGCCAAGTGTAAGTTACTACAAAAGGGCAGTTTGTGAATACCGAAACATAGTAAACATACTTAAGAGTGTAAGTTAGTACAAAGGTGCAGTTTATGAATAGCATTTTTTAGTAGGTTTTGTAGTACTACTATAGTAGTACTACAAAACTTATTACAAAGTGCTGTTTGTAAATCAGGCCCTATGTATTTTATGTTTTAGTCAACAAAGCTTTCAGTGTCACCAAGATGGTACCATCTACGTCTGTGTCTCTAGATTGCAAGGAGGATTTTTTCTTAACCACAAAACATCAATAGGCAACAAAAGTTTCTAAATGTGTTTGTTTACAATGGAGAGTATTTCTGTGTACCTTGACTCCTTCTCATACTGTGAACTCCCAGTTAACATGCATAATTATGTAAGCAAGAAAAAAAGGAGGAGAGCTAATATAGATTTAGAGGCATTACTAACCATGTATCTGGGAGAATAGCTAAATCTAGGTTAAGAAACTCAATGTGCCTCAACAGAACAACACAGAACCTATTCATCATTGTTAGTGTGGCAGTACCAATGTGTCTTGGGAGGTGAATCCATGCAGGGATGCTCTCCCCTTTTCATACTCTGAAGTTTGTTGACCTGAACTTTACTGAGTTCTTTGATTGATTTCTGTACTTTAACTGAGCAGGTCTCTATACACACACAGGAGAACATGCTTTTATAGGGTTCTAAGCAAAGGATCCCATACCTTTACCAAAGTGTTACATGGTACTCGCGAACCAAACCAATCAGGACTAAGTCGAGAGAAAGAGATGCAGATGAATACATATAGGATATGTCTCATAATTCTACAGCACGTAGCTTCTCTCGGACATCACCAGTGCTGGAATAAATATTGTCACATCGTGTGTGATTCTTCCGAGACACCTAGTTGCAACCTGGAATCAGTACACATTTTATTCAGAACAGCTTGTAAAGGTCACTGTCCTTGCCCAGGAAGCGCGTTCAAGCTTTAATCTATTAAGGCATGAAATTACGAGTTTATCCATGTGGTGCAATGAAATGTCACAACAAGATGGAGTCTGAAGTCCAAAATCTCTAAGTTAGCCAAATTTTCAGTATTCAGTTACACAAAGCATTTCATTAAGAGAAAACAGCATTGCCAGTATCAGATGGTTTCTTCTGTGTGCTATCATCAATGTTATGAGTTAAGGTAACAGCAGAGGCAGCCAGTGGGTGGGATTGCTATTGCAAAGTGAGAGGGCAGTTGAGGGACACCTTAGTAAAGAGGTGACAGGCATGAGCCGCAAGATAGAGTGAAAAGAATTGGAGCAAATTGTAGGTGCTCCAAGGGAGAGGCACTATTCAAGGCTGGATCATGACCTTGCTATTGTCTTAGATTTGGTGTGGTCCACTAGGGTGCACAGACTGACTACAGCAGAAGGGCTGTGGCATTTTTACCATGTGTAAAGAAATAGTTAGTGAAGTATCAGGGGAGCAAAAAGGTTTGCTGGTTTTCAAGGATCCATTTTTCAAAATGTGAAATTTGTCTGCTCTTATTAGTAGGGATTATTTCTTTATCAAGAAGTGTTTAAACCACATTTAATACATTTGTAAGATAGCAATTTTTGTGAAGGTTCCTGAGGTGGGCTAAACGGTATTCTGCTTATCATGGTCCAGATGATTGAAGGGGGTGTGGGGGGGCAGCACTCTAGCATGTATTGCACAGTACACTCAAAGCAAGGAAAAGGCAAAGAGCACAAAAACTCCAGAACATAAAAACAGCCATGAGTTTACGATACAGTTCTAAGCAGTCTTCTCAAAGGTACCTGCTTGCATGTGAGAGAAAATTGAAGACAAATATAGTAAACAATTACATGATCAGAAGAAATCTGTTAACTAAATAACGTTGGTCGCTATTCACTCAAGTTTTCAGTTCTTGTTATTGCCACAATGCAAAAGGAACATGTGAGCCACCCAGACTCACTCTGAGCTGACATGTATAAAGTTCCTCCTTAACAACTAGTTATACCCCAGCTCTGAGGAGCCTGTTGCCACGAAGGAGACGGACAACAGAAACCACCTCCACCTGGCTTCTAGTTAACAAAAAGAATTCTGTTACGAGGCAGCACACTGGTAAGTTTAAGTTGGTTTTATTTGTAAGAAGGTAGCACCACCAACACCTGCTGCCGATCTGCCAGCTCTCCTGGTTCTAACTGTCTCACACGAGACACTGCCATGGAGATAGAACTGTCAGAGTCAAACAGCACATTGCATCATTACAACACATCCCCTTTACTAAAAATACAAAGGAATTGGAGAGTGAGAAAAGAATAAGAGAAAAGAGAAAAAGGGAACATAAGAAAAATATGCAAGCCATGACATGGTTCAATACATCATAAAATCTTTATAACGTTTAGAAGGACAACGAGATCTTGAAGAAGGTCCTCGTGAATGAGAATCTGGAGAAGAACCACACATGGGTAAATCAGGACTCGGCAAATCTGGGCAGGAGGAAAGCGAGGATTTGTCACCTCGGAATTTCACTAAGCGAGACATACTCCACTTACTCCCATTGTGAACAGTGACAACATTTCTGTATACAGAAGTTATGACAATAGGACCCATGAATTCAGTGACACCCTTCCTGTGCCACCGTGGTTTTTTTATGAGCACCCACTCACCAACTTTCCATGTCGTGCTTCTAGTTGATTGCTTAAAATCAAACCTTTCCTTGTACTTCTTTTGGTAAGACTTGATTTCAGCTCCCACCTCCTCCTTATCCAAAACAGGACCTTCAATGACAGGTAACCAACCAGGATTAAGTTTGGACAGAGCAACCCTGCCTCTCAATATTTGGACAGGAGATTTTTGCAAAATAGCATTGAGAGCCGTACGATGTGCCCACCAGGTATCTCTCAGAACACCTTTGAGAGGAATTTTCATTTCAATTGCCCTCTGCACACATGCTTTTACCACCCTGTTCATGCGCTCCGCAAGTCCATTGGCCTGCGGCGCATAAAGTACAGTCTTCTGATGAGTAATGCCAAAATCCTTTAAAAAGTCTCGCATTTCCTGTGAAATGAATTGCACCCCATTGTCCGTGATGAGAAAACGGGGAATACCTTCACTGGCAAACTCATCTCAAAGAAAGTCAATAACTACTCTAGTGGTGACGGAACTTACACATTTGGTGGAAACCCACTTGGATGAGTAATCCACCAAAAGAATTACAAATTTTTCTGAGGGCCCTAATAACTCAAAGGGACCCATGAGATCCAGACCAAGCTTAACCCAAGGCTCTTGTGGGACTTCAACAGGTGACAAGGGAGCAGTATTGGTGACCTGGGATTTATCACTGGTGGCACAATGACAGCACTCCTTAACCACCTTCTCAACTTGGCTATCCATCCTGGGCCACCAATATCTCTCGCGGAGCCGGGACTTGGTGAGGTTTCTTCCTAAGTGCCCCTCATGAGCAAGGTTTACAAGCTTAGATCTTACAGTATCAGGGGGTATAACTCTCTCACCACGCATGAGTTGACCTTGACAAAGAGTAAGTTCATTCCTGAAGTTCATTCATCATTGATGTGGCTGACATGTTGGCAAACTTACAGTAACTATTTGCTTAAAGAGAATGAGGAGAGCTGGTACAGCTGACAAAAGGTTCAAATTTCCAGCATGGTTGAACTTGAATGACAAAAAGGTTAAATTTCCAGCATGGTGAACTTGGTTGAATGCAAAATTTCTACTAATGCAAATGTAGCAAAAGTATATTATACAAATAAGTCAGCTGAATATGCCATATGTCCAGACATAAAGTTCTCACTATAGCATCTGCAGCAACCAATGAGGAGATACTGCTAAGACGCTTGGTAAACACTGAAATGTAAGGAGCCAACAAAACAAAACAGTACCTGTTGTGCGCAAATCCATTTATCATCAAAATGTAATGTTCAAGATCCAAGATCGTGCTTTGTGCTGCTTTCACTATGTTGTCATGGAAACCGACAACAAAGATGGCGGCACGCAACGTGCACACAACGCGATGACGTGCTCGTTGTCACGCACGTCACACCAGCGTGTGCGCGAGCAGGAAAGCATCGTGCTTCGTCGCGAGCCATAAAGAGCCGTTGAAAAAGAAGAAAACAGTCTAAAATGCCTCAAATCCAGCCCAAGACATACCAGAAATCGGGACAAAAAGCAGCGGGCACCCGGAAATCTTGTGGACAGACAAGGAAGATGCTCCTTACGAAACGCTCAAGTCAGGCAGCCGTAGAAAAGAAAACGAACATCCGTGGGTTCAAGAAGGGTAAAGTTGGTGGTGGCTTGTCCCCCGCAAGCGTCACTCGTCGCCAGTGTTACGAGGCAGCACACTGGTAAGTTTAAGTTGGTTTTATTTGTAAGAAGGTAGCACCACCAACTCCTGCTGGCGATCTGCCAGCTCTCCTGGTTCTAACTGTCTCATACGAGACACTGCCATGGAGATAGAACTGTCAGAGTCAAACAGCACATTGCATCATTACAACACATTCCTCTCCCAGACACCTTCTAGGAGGATTCCCAGCAAGCCTTTAATTTACAGACGCTTGCAGAAGAGGAGCTGTAGGTGTGGGTTGATACATCTGGGAAGTTTGTCTGTCCAGTAGCAATCTCCCGATCTTCTGATCAGGGCAGTGTGCTCCTATTTTCCCCATTGTACTTAGACCTGATTTGGGCATTTGGGAGGATGTGGCTCCATAAGGTTCTGTTCCTGGCCGAGTCCTTTCACCGGCAGGGCACAGAGCATCTTCTCTAAGGGAACTGGAGAATGGATGGAATGGGGCCTCCTCTTGCTCCAAATCATGGGAAGTTGGAGGGAAATCAACTACCAAATCAGCAACTGTGCAAGATGTTGAATTGCTGGCAGCCTTCAACTATCACACAATGCTGCTTACTGAATGTTCTCCTAGAGGAATCATGGACATTAAATCCCAAAGGCAAGATGAACATTTATGTGGCAGAGGCAGCTGGTCTACTGCCCATGGCAGCTTCTGACATAGAATCTCTTCAGTCACATTCTAGGAGGAAACTGGGGAGGGGCAACTGGGCTCACTGCTTACCAATGATTAAGAACATTGATGATAGGAAAACAAAAATCCAGCATTATGTGGTTTCTAGTGGAGTGCTTGCACAGAGGAACAGCGAGGGCAGTGAAAAATACCCATAGCACTTGCCTGGGATATGCTGCAAGAGGCCTTGAAATCATGGGATGGGATCGCACAATTGACAGCCGACCCTATAAATGACACGCCATAGACAACGGCGCTGACCACCCATGCCGCTAACACACACCACAGCACAGCTAATGCACGGCCCATGGTCATAGGAGTCAGATGCACAGATAACATGTACACGGTAACGTAAGAACTAGACGTTGAAAATAGAACTGTGTTGTTTGTTAATGTTTCCTATCAAAAATGCAACAGATGCCTACTCTGCAACCCAGAGCAAATACCAATTGTGATGCCAAGTTAGTTAACTGCGGGGTGGGTGGGAGGGATCCAGAGTCGTTTGATTGGAATTGATTGGAATATGTACCGCCTGTTAAAATTATTATATACGATTAACAAACAGAGTGTGAAGATGCAACACGTATAGGACAAGTTATGTAAATATATATAATGGAGCCAGGAGATGGCGACTGTATAGCAATATGGTAACTGTAACACTTGCATTGTGATAAAATGTACACGTATGCTCATGCATCGGAACAGGTGCTAATTGTATGAGTGTGTTCCCTTAAAAAACTCAATAAAGTTTGTTTTTTAAAAAAAAACGGGGTTTCTAGTGAACACAAGGACACCTCTCTCAGCCATATCCTCTGGACACCCAACAGAACTCAGATGACGCAGAACCAGAGATAGTCCTCAGTGAGGGTGAGAAGAGAGCATTAGTACGGCGCAAACTTTAAAACTCAGGCAATTGGGATCACCATTTTGTGTCACATTCCGATTGCACACACAAGCTCACAGTACTAGGGAGAAGATGAGTGGTCAAATCTTTGGAAGACAGGCAAATATATTAGTTCACATCAAAAATAGACTAAATGTATAGCGCCATTACGATCCAATAATCTTGCCATCCATCTTTCAATAGGCATGCAGAAAGAAAGAAACCAGCCTCAACCATGAGTATGGGTAGACCTCTGGTGAACGGAAAACGACCTTAACAACGCGGTCAAAACACCGCAATACATTTACATCGCTGTTTTTACAACGCAAGTCGTTACAACGACTTGCGCTGGATGGCGCTATAGACTAAGGAATAGTGTGATTTACTATTCCAACACCTTCCCTACTGTACGTAGGCTGGAGTTGGAATAGTAAATCATACTATTCCTAAGCCCAGCGCCCTCCAGCGCAAGTCATTGTAACGACTTGCGTTGTAAAAACAGCGATGTAATGTACCGCGATCAAACTGATCGCGTTGTAACATCATACATCCCTGGTGAACTGCATGATACCAGAATAACAAATATTACATATTGTATGATTAAAAAAAACTCTCCTAAATATAATTTACAAAAAGAAGTAGATATTTACCCAGCAGCTGGCAAAATAGCATATCATCTCTTCTATTTACCCAGTAGCTAGCACAATAGTACATAATCTCTGCTGTTTAGTCTGCCACAAGGTAAACAGCAGGTTAGATAGTACAATTTGACCAGTGGATGAATATATAGTGTGAACGAGGTCTTTATTTAGCCGGCCATGAAGGAAAAAGGAACTCCAGGAAATGGTAGTGTGGTGGCATCTTGTAATGGAGATGTAGCGTGTCTGAAGCATTTGAAAGTAAGTGCATATAAAAATGTGTAATAGTTTGTACAAAGGTTAGTGCATGAATTAAGCTAAGCTGTTTACTGATGAAAAAAATGTAAAACCAATTTTAAATATTCAAATAAGAAATGTAGGAATCAAACTTCTGTTTCAGGAGCTTCATGCCAATAGACCCAATTTAGGTGGTAGACGTCTAAATTTTGAAGTCAAAAATTGCTTTATTTAAGCTGTCTCCTGTTTGAAATTGTCTCTGCTTCAATAGAAATCAATGCAGAAAATCCATTTCCCGATTTGTTTTATAAAATCTCCCACTTTCCTGTACTAAAATGTTGGAATGTATGGATATGGCAGACTGATATTTTGTGCTGTACACTAGGAGTATTTGGCTGTATGCAAAGGACAACAATTATGGCTTTAAAGCATGTTACGTATACATCCTTGCCAAGTACCACACAGCAGAGGTCAGGCTAACTTATTTTAGTGCTGCTGTCTGCATCCCTCGATGAGGCACGCTGATGCTCAATCCTGTTGTCTGCATCTTGAGTCCTGCCGCTGGGCACTCCCTGCCTCTCAGCCCCCAAGGGTCCTGGCCAAACATTGCTGCTGGGGGCCCACCTGCTTTCCCAGATAAGAAGGCCACAACTTCTCCTCTGCTCCAGTTAAGCATCTTTGTTGACATGTCCAAGTGGGCACATAGTGACTGGTTCTGGCACGCTCAAGTCTTTAAAAGGGCAACCACCAATCCATCCACTCTCTGCCACTCTTTGCCAGCAACCCTGTCGTGACCTGTTGGGCTCCTCAGCTTTGCCAGAGGAATCGGACTCCATGACTCAGGCCAGAGAAGAACAGACTTGAGGCAGCAATTAGATGATCTCTGGATTCACAAAACAAGGCAATGTCATATCCTATCAGATGTCTGTTTATAGAATGGGTCGCCTTTCTTTGTCAGAACCTATCCCCGATAGGCCTCCTCCTCTCTCGCCCTGGTCTCTTAGCTTTAGAAAGTTTCACACGCATGTGTGGTGCTAAACGGACCAGCAGCTGCACCTGGGCTATCTCTCACAGTGAGGCATGGATCACACTGCAAACACTGCCCATACATCAGATTGCAATCGAGCAAGGAACACTGTATGCAGTTTAGGGTGACCGAATTGTGGAACTCAAGTTGGTTGTGTGTGGTTGATGGAATTTGTAGTACTTAGTATCCCTCAGCCCCGCTGTGTTACATCTTGATTTTCCTAGGAGTAGAAGTTGGTTTTAATGGAATAATCATGTGCACCGGGTATGGCACCAACTTCTTTCTGTCTTGAGTTGTGTCTAAAAAATAATGTTATCTGCTGAAGGGGTGTGATAGTTAGATTGAGCATTAGCGATGACCTGTTGTATCTCTCTGTGGGTCTTTGGCAAGCTCACCCATTGCCATTGGCTGTTAGCTGCAGCATTCAGAAATGCTGGCTTCTTATTGGTCCATTTCTGACAAAGTCCCTACTTTGTTTGTTTAGTTTCCCGCAATTTCACTCTGAGAACATTTTAGTTGGCCTGCACACAGTACAGAGAGTGATGGCCTCTCTTCTCTCCTCCCATCTGGCTATTGCAGGCCAGGCGTTGTTTTTTATTGTAATTTTAAATAGCGCCAACTCGACCGAAAGGTATTGCGGCACTTTAAAAGAGCACCAGTTACGTTGCAGACGGACACATTCATTTTTGGATAGGCACGGGGAGATTAAGTTATTTTCCGAGAATAACTGATGTTGAGCCAACGCCAAGGCTTGTTTATTATTTACGACTGCCTCAGAACGAGCAGTCAAACACACGCTTTACTTTTAAATTCACGCAGGATGCTATCAGCATCGTTGTAACTACATCAAGGCAGTTTTCTAGAAGATAGACCTCACACATGAGGCTATCAGCATCGTTATAACTATATACAGGCCGTTTTCTAGAGCATAGACGCCATGCTGCGAGGTACGTCTTTTTAGTCCACTATACTTTCCTTTTATACCTTATGGTGTACACTGCATTCTGGAGCGTGTGGTAGGAGCACGGGCATATAAACTACAGCAATCAAAGTGTCTACTTGTTTTTTTGTCCCTACTTCCTTGCTTTAAGGCACACTGTGCTTTTCTCAGTCCCTGCTGCTTCTTCACATGATGCCACACTATGCTTTTCATGGTCCCTGCTGCTTCCTTATGTGATGCCACTCTGTGTGCTTACACCCACTACGTTTACTCACATCATGCCACTCTTTCCATTTCCGAGTCCTGCTGCTTCTTCGTGACACACTGCACATGTCCAGGAACCTGCTGTTTCCTCACACGATATCACCCTGCATATCTCATCCTTGCTCCTTCATCACATGATGCCACACTGAGTTTCTCAGTGCTTGCTGGTCCTCACACGAGTCCACACTGTGTGGTGTATTAGGAATTTGAAAAAGCTTTTACTATTTTCTAATCCTGTCGCCAAGGTTCTTTGAATGGAATCAAGATATTCAGTAGTAAGCAGGCTTGATTGACAAACAAGTGGCTGTCTTTTCTCCTTGTCTAAAAGCGAACTGTTTGTGAAGAGGTTTGTCTGCATGGATCCCTTTAACCTTTCTGTTGCACCCTAGGTTGATTCACTGTTTTTTTTGTTGTTTTTTTTTAACACATGATTTATATGCATGCTGTCCCCGGCTGTTACCCCTTTTCTATTGCCTTCTTGTGATTTTTAGGTCTCGCCTAGGCAGCGCTTGCGCTGTCTCTTCGAGACTAGCTGTATTGAGGTATGTATTTGAAGCTGTGTCCACTCTCCGCCCATATTTTTAGGTCTCGCCTAGGCAGCGCGCATGCGTTGCTCTAGGAGATGACCTTTAGAAATTGGTCTGCCCTTTTCAAGCACTCGTGCTTGTGCTGGCATCCACTTTGCGGGAGCGAGCACGCTAATTGGAAGATGGCCCGCACGCAGCTGCTCGCTCCCACAAGGTGGATGGCAGCAGAAGCACGAGTGCTTGAAAAGAGCTGTTTGCATTTGCCTGCTCGCAGTCGCTTTAACTTTCAGTGCGAGGCGCGCGCACTTGTTTTAACTTTTAATTTTGGGAGCTGTTTGCATTTGCCTGCTCGCGGTCGCTTTAACTTTCAGCGCGAGGCGCGCGCGCTTGTTTTGTTTCCTGCATGCTTTCCGAGGGCGCCTGTTCCCTGTACCACACCCCTCCTTCTTGTTTTAATTAAACAAGCGTTTTCCTGGCTAGCGCGGCGCCCACTTCATGGACGCCGCGCTTTATCTTTCACTAACGCTCACTCTTCATTCCCTCTCTTCGGGCTGCCTCCTCTTCCCCCTTGTCTATGTCAGGGGCGGCCGCTGAGAACTCTGGTTCCCCTCACAGTCCTCTGTCGACATCGTCTTCCCTGTGCAGTGTTCCGGGAAACCTCGCTCGGATGCCCGTCCATGAGGAGGAGGTGGGTGAACTGCGCGTGCCATTTCATTACAAAACGTCTTAAAGCAACACTTCCTAGATGTGACAAGTGGCCTCCGTGTTTTCATTATTTCTATAAAACAGTTAATCTAACTTTTACACTCATCAGTCCTTACAAATGTAGTTTTTGCTTTGGTGTTTTGAGGCAAACATTAATGCAAAAATAGCCCGGCACCTTTGCAAATTATGTAATCTGGCTTATTGTGTGTGTTCGCACTTAACATCTTGAACTGCACATTTTTCTTCTTTTAATTGGCTCCTGCATGTGTTACTGTTTGCCTATGGCGCTTGCTTTACAGCCGCCTTATCTTTCAGCATAGCGTGCTCCAGCCAGACTTTAGTACCAGAGCACGCTTTAACCCTCTACACTCCAGCACAGAGCAATCCAAAGCACACGGCAACCGACGTCAACACACAGTCCCTTGTAGGAACATAGACTGTGCCAGTAAGACTGCTACTTGTTCGGTAGTGTAGGGCTGTGTTCACACAATAGTTGCGATATCCTAAAAACCCTACTCCTCGAGTGCACAGAAATGCTCAAGTTCCTACGGACACCAGGGCCTTAGAAAAGACTCACTGTAACAAATCAGCTTAATTTCGGTCGCATGATGATGCAACTGAATAGAAATTAAAACTCAAGAGAGAAACAAGAGAAAATGAAAGCATTTGGGTTTGATTTAAAAATAAGCTATGTGGAATCGCATTTTCCTGTAACAGTTCTATATATGTATGCTTTTACTCTACCTAACTTTCATTTCTTCCATCTTGCCGCTGCCTCCCCTCTGCCTCCCTTCCATTTCTGTCGGCCCTTTGTTCTGTTTCATTCTCTTTCATTCACGATCATTGCTGGAGCTTCCTTCACGTATCTCAGCCTCCCATTCTGCTGCATGCGCATTGTCCACATTACTCCATTCTCCACCTATGGACTTCACTCCATGCCTCCTGGAAGCTGCGTGCCATCCCACGGAGTTCAAACGTGCCCCCCCCCCCCAAATCTTAGAGGGATCTGAAGCCAAAGGTGAGGGAAATCCAAGGGAATGCAGCTGAAACTTCTGAGCATTCTGTCTTTCACAAGTCGGCTCTGCTTCTAATCTCTGGGTTCTATCAGTTCATCTGTAGTTACTCAACGCTTTTATGTATGAACATTTCAATGAGTGCCTAGTTAGCTTGTATACTGTTACACCATCGAGCATGGTCTTTTGTTTTACATGCTTTCTCCAAAGCAGCTGTCCAAATTGTTATAAGTATTTCTTCCAGATTGATGGGGTCAACCTGATTTACAGACGGGCCCGAGTACACTGAAAAAATGCCTGGACTCCTTGTCACGTCCATGCACTTAAAAATTAAAACCTTGCATTTGGAGTCTTTCAAATGAAACATACATCTAAGCATAAACAAAACTGTATTTCAAGGGTTCAAGTGCTGTGTTAAGTAGTATTGTTTCTCGTAATCTTTGCATAATTCTAAAACTATGAACAAATCACAAAAGTTGCGAAGGTTCGTTCGAGACGTGCATTTTTATGAAACAAGAACTTTGTACGTGTGCGCATAGCCAATAGGTCTCGCTTTTGGGACCTTAGAAGTATTTAGTTATGCAGCACAATATCCTTGGTGCAACAACATCAACTGTTGCATGGCTAAACACTTATAAGGTCCCAAAGGCGAGACCTATTGGCTATGCCAATGCTTGTTAATCGGCTGCTGTGATTGTCCTTTGTAAATGTAGGCTTTTGATTTGTTAGTAGGCGTATTAGTCCCTCCTTGGTACCTCCCTGTCTTCTGTTGTTACCTCCCATCAGGACTGGCCCTCTTACTTGTGTTGTTATTCAGTTTTAAAGCACTATTTTCTTAAATGAGTTTTTTCTAGCTGCTGTTGAAGATAGGACACGCTCTCGCACTTCATGCTTTAGGACTACAACGCGCTTATGTGCGCTCATTGGATCGTTGTTTATAGCTTCCACAGCTGGTGCCTTCAACAAGGCTGTTTACGATTATGTGCGCTCCTGGGAGGGGTCAGGAGCCGAGGGCTGGGGCTTTGAAGGTGTCTGTTTACAGCGCTGGGCTCTTGTTGTTCTTAATGAGGGGTCAGCATGTCCGATGCTTCAGCTCTTTAACTCTAAAAATAACTCAGCTGGCTCCCTAAAATGTGCACGCTGATCTGTAATGGAGCCGGATTTGTTCTATGATCCACAGCGGGTGTGTTCAATGTCGCTCCAGCAAGCAGTGTTTGGTGCATCAAACTGACTTCAGCCACCCAGACTTTACCTTGGCTTGCAATACGTCACTGCTCCAATGCTATGAGGGAAGCCACGCCTACGCCTCAACGTCAGAGGGCTATCCTTTGCCTTAAACTGGCCAGGCTCCATTCTCGTTTTAATGCACCTCTCCTCAGCATCCTATTATTATTATAAAGTGAGGGGTTTTGTTTTTAGATCACTTGTGAAGGTGCTGAATTTGTTGTTCTTGTGAAGCGCACACACACGCCTCCTACTTCTGCGCTGGATGTATTGGCTGTTCCGGCTAATCTGATGCCATAAATTCCAGTCCGTGTTCGCTTGGCTGCTCCCCTCCTCCTCCGTGCAGGATTCCAGCAGCGACACCGGGGCCGGGCTGTGCATCACTGATGCAGCATCGTTTTTTCCACTTGTGTGCCGGTTGGATGAAGCTCTTTGTATGTGTATACTCTGCTGGAATGCTGGGCCCCGGGGGAAACAGAGTCGCAGACTAGTCTTCCCCCGGGGTCTTTCGCGCAGGGGAGGACCAGGCAGGGTCAGGTGGTGAAGTTAGGGGGTGGGTATAAGAGCGCGGGGGAGGAAGGCAACTTCCTGCGCTCGGCACTATCGGGAGGGCAAGTTTTGGAAGGGAGAGTGGTAGTGTAGGCCGAGGTGTGCTCCAGGGATAGCGGACGGTGTCGGGAGGTTGCAGGGTGAGCGGGAGCCACTGGTCGGTGGTTCCAGGGTCTCTGGTGTTGCGAGGTCGGGACACTGAGGCAATGTCGGCGGACGAGGTAAGGGAGGCCTTGCGGGTCCTGGGGCGCGCCGGGCGGGAGGATCTCCTCCGGCCCGGTGTGCTGGGTGAGGCGTGGGTGGGATTCACGAGAGCCCCGAGGGCGGCGTCAGCGGGGGTGGCGGCGGCAGTACTGGCCTGTCAGGACGAACCTCCGCTGCAGGTGGGGGGCGTGGCCGGCAGGGGGCGGGGCGGGCCAAAGAAGGAGTCGGTGCGCGGAGGCCGGAGGAAGAGCCTGCCTCCGCGTCTATCGTTCCCGCAACTGGAATTTGTGCACCCAGGGCCGGCAGGACCCGCGGTGGGGTTGGCCCCCACCGGGGAGCTGCTTTCTTCATCGGCTTTCACGCGAGGGGAGGAGGGAGGGAGGGAGGTGGGCGAGGGGCCCCGGCCAGTGCACCCATCATGGGGGGAAGCGTCTGAGCGAGTGGTGGTGGGAAGGGGGGAGGGGGACGTGGGGCCTTGCGCCCCGTTATGGGGGCCTGGGTTGGTCACGGGGGGTGCGGGTGTAGGCATGGGGCAATGGGTGGACGCTCCCATTGACCTCTCGGCAGGGGCCAGGGTGGGCTCACTGGTTTCGGAGGGTGCAAAGGGGGCGCGGGAGCTTACTGCCCGGGTGGCAGGGGGCATTTCGGTGGGGGCCCAGGGGACGGCCCCTCAACCCGGACTTTGGCAGCCGGGAGGGGGGTTTCAGGGCTACTGCCCACCCCCCCCCCTCCCACGCTGGGAGACATTGGCCTGGGAGGACAGGATCAGGGAGCAGCGCCTCTTGGTACAGCTGAATGAGGCGAGATGGGCAGAGCAGAAGGCACTGAGGGTAGGAGCGGCCTGGAACACCGAGGCTGAGGGGCCCCCGACCCCCACCTCGGAGGAGGAGAGGTGGGCGGAGCAAGAGGAGGTGGACAGGGCTGGGCAGGGCGGGGCCCGGTAGGGATGGCCAGGACGGCTTTGAGGCCCAATGGTGCCGGGGCCCACCCAGGTTGGAGTAGGGAGCGGCAGGGGGCCTGCGGGCCCGGTAGGGATGGCCAGGACGGCTTTGAGGCCCAATGGTGCCGGGGCCCACCCAGGTTGGAGCGACCTGGGGGTAATAATAATAATAATAATAATGACATTTATAGAGCGCATGGTTACACTAGGCTAGTGTGTCCCCGCGCTGTGGTACAATCTCAAAAAGAACTCTACCTCCCGGCCCCCCCCCGAGAATGGTCAAGCACCCAGGGAGCTACTCAGTGGGAAAAAGAAACGTTTTCAGCTTTTTGCGAAAAATTTGCTCCGAGGCCTCCATCCGAAGCCCCCACGGGAGTTTGTTCCATTGCTGAGCTACCATGAACCTAAAGGAACGCCCACCCATCCTTGCCCTCCTGACTCTGGGAATGATCACCTGTCCCGTCCCGCTCGACCTTAATTGGCGGGAGGGGACATACGGAGTCAGAAGGTGATGAAGGTATGAGGGCCCCTTCCTTTGTAAAATCCGATGACTCACACAGAGAGCTTTGAACAGGACTCGTTCCTTGATCGGAAGCCAATGAAGGGCAACCAGAGCCTTTCTGGAAGAGGCTCGCCTGGGTAGCATCAGAACCAGGCGAGCTGCTGCGTTCTGGATACATTGAAGCCTCTGTACACAGGAGACATTAGCCCCCAAATAAAGCACATTTCCATAGTCCAGCCTCGATGTTACCAAAGCATGGACCATAGTCTTCCTAGCTACGGTGGGTAAGAGGTCCAGGGTCTTGCGTAGTCCACGCAAGATTCCAAAACAGGTACCTGCCACCCGCCTTGTGTGATGCTCAAACGAGAGCTTAGAGTCAAGCCACATCCCTAGGTTCTTAACCTGTTCACTAGGGCCAGGGACAGGACCCAGGGTCTGTGGCCACCACGCCGACGTCCACACAGAAGGTGCCTTGCCAATAACCAGCACTTCTGTCTTACTCCCGTTCAGTTTGAGGCAGTTGTTAGCCATCCAAACCGCTAGTTCTTGCAGGCAGGAGTTAAAATTAGCGGCTGCCTTCTCGGGTAGGGGGGGATCCAAGCCGGCGGCAGTCGGCAGAGTGCGGGGTGGCCCAGCGGGGCGCAAGATGGCCCCTGGACGCCGGCCTGAAGCAGTAGGGCGGTCCGCGGCGGCCATCCCTCCAACGCGGGAGCGGGCAACAGCGGCGTGAATGTCAGGTGGCCAGGGAGTGGGTGCTGGCAAAAGTAAGGGTGTGAAACGTGCGGTGAGAGAGGTGTTGTGGGTGCCTGTGGAAGTGGAGCCGGAAGTGGAGTTGGACTATGCTGAGGAGAGTGATGAGCTTGAGGAGGGGGAGGTGCGGGATGACGACGACAGGACGGGGGGGGTGAAGAGCAACAGCGGTTTTGGTGTTTTACAGGCCCAGAAGACGACTGTTGAGGAGGGTATTTTGGTGGCCACACCCTTCTGCTTACCGACTCCAGAGAGCCTGACCCCTGTGCTGTTCGTTCACTTGGAAAGAAGAAACCACGATGTAAAATACAATGGCTTTTTATTTAAGCAGTTCAAAAGCATAGAAACAATTCGATTAAAATGTTGCCCATCAACACATGAGCAGGATGAAAAATAAATGCATGGACAATGTCATAAATCAGTTGTTCAAAAAGAAGCAAATGTATGTCTAAATATCATGCTATGAATAACTGGCTAAAGAGCAACCCTGACTTTAAAGAGGATGGATAGGCTAGCGCCTAGAAACTAATTTCTTTTTAAAAAAGCAACACCATTCAAGACTACGCAGTTTAACCTAAAATAAATGCAATGGCTTGGGTTAGAATGAGCTGAATTAGATAGACTGTCAAAGCCAAAAGGCTGAATTATTAGAGAGGCTGACAAAGCCAATAGGCAAAGATAATCAGATAGGCTGACAAAGCCAATAGGCTATGCCATCAGAGAGGCTGTCAAAGCCAATAGGCAAAGATAATCAGATAGGCTGAAATTATCAGAAAAGAGTATTACCACCTTGGAAGTTGAAGTTCTAGGCCCAGTCTCACGGACGATCGATCGGGAACCCTCTGTATGAAGTCAGATTGATGCTCAGAGAATTCAGAGCTGCACCTTGGGCGAAGCTCTTTTATATGGTTAAATGCAGAACTTACACCCACGCTTGACACGAGATCTGACGCAGGCCACTTAACCGCCCGCTTACAGTAACTGGGAAGTTTGATATAAAACCGAGAAGTGGTATCATGATGGAACAGGGCGTTTAGCAGATGGTCAATGTCCTTGACCGCAAAAAGTAAACAAAGGATAACTTTTACCGTAAAAAATGCTCAGAATTAATATTTAATATATTAATTCTTGGTCACGTTGCCGCCTTGAGTTTCAGTTAAGCAAGCGCGGAAAGTTTCATAGCTAAGAATATCGCAAATCTTGCATGTGACACAGCCAGATGTTCCAACAGATTGTCACGTGGGTGGGGGCCACCCTTATTCTCGTAACTGTGGAAAGTCACAAGAGAGGGCTGATATTGTCTCTCGGTGGATGGAATAGATCTCTGCTAGCAGATCAGTGAGGCCTTCGATCTGTATTATTATTATTATAAAATGAGAGCAGGAGTCACTGGCTTTTTGGGCCTACACATTTGTATCTAGGAAGGTTTGCTTGGTCCTATGTAAGATATGGGTATCTAGGGAGCTGGGCTTGGGCCTATGTGAGATGCACTCCCAGGACGAAGGAAAGTGGGCAACTTAAGACATTCTACCTGAGCCTGACTGGTAGGGCCTATCTAGAGTATCATGTTTAGTGGGTAGTGCAAAATCAGAAATGAGTTTCTTATTAAATGGTAATACGGGACCTTCGGGACCCTCCTTCATATCCCTGCTCTTGTTCATTTTTGAACACATCTCGGATAGAATACTGCGAAGGACCCTCAGGGGTCGGGTGCATGCTGGGTGAGTCATTAACGTAGGGACACGCAGCCGGGTGTTGCAATTCTGATGGTAGGGTAACATATTCTCCTTCATCATGGCTCACTAACTGGTCATACTCGTGAGCGTTATGCTCCTCCCTCAAAGTGTACCTATGGGGTGGAACTGGGGGAGCTGAGGGTGTGTTAGGAGAAGCCTCAGGGGCACCTATTTCTATGAGTTGTATGTGGACCTGCCCATCCCCTTCCCCAGGAACACGGTGCATGTCCAGATAGTCTGCATCATGGTAAATTGCTGTTTTAACGTAATTTATCCCAACTGCTTTGATGCTACATCTGCTGATACACCTCATTATTACCTGTGCACCGCAAAACATTAACATGATGACACAACAAATAGGTAACATAATTTTTGAGATAGCAGATAGCCATGAAGGCATCCAGTCCATGTTGAACCAGCCCGTAATAGGGTCTGCATCGGCACCGCCCTCATCACGCATCTTCTTTCCCAAATTGCTCAAGTCCTCAATGGCCTTAGCAAGAGACCCGTTATCGGCATCATTAGATGGTATGAACGTGCAGCAGCTCGATTTGATGGAAGCGCATACACCTCCCTGCATAGCTGTGAGCTGATCTAGAACATATCTATGCTCTAGAACCATAAGTCTTATTGGTCGTAATTCTTCCTGTATTGCGTTGAACCCATCTCGGGTGTTGTTGATCAGAGTCATTAGTTCATAGCGTGTGACCTGCAGCCACCGGGCATTGGCAGATGTTTGCCAGATGGGCCACAGACCCCCAAAGAATTCCTGGGCGCCATTGAACAGGCGAAACTCGTCAGGAACTTCCTTAAAGGCGTCGTTAGCAAAATATTGAGCACTCCTTCGGTGCCGGTGAAGGAGGGTGACATCACCTGTCATGGGGTGTTCGAGCACTTGAGAAATGTTGGATGCCGGGACAACGAGATGCAGTTCATGCATGGTGACCATGGTGCATAGGCCCTTCCATTGAGGGGGCAGCTGGGCGTAGAGGCGTTCTCCACAGGCCCAAAAGATGTCCATGAGGCCGGCGGTGCCGTCTTGGAGGTCCAAATTAAAAACTGTCGTGTTACAGTTGGTGTTGCTGCCCACAGGGCGGGTACCGTTACCTAGGAAGCAAAGGAGAGGATTTTTTAGTTTATATACTTTTTTCCATTGGTAGGTGGTGTCCTTACTAAAGGTGTACCTTCTACTTTCTTGTGTCCAGACCTCCCCGCACCTATCGTCGATATCCCAATCGGTGTCCCCCTCCCAATCTGTCGTTATAAAGGGGGCTCCTAAAGAAGCAGCTTTACAAGTCAAGTTGTGTGGACCTTGCCACTTGTTGTCGACATAGATGTTGGCCCATAAACCTAGCACAGGCCTGTATTCACAGGTGCTTTGAATTCTTGGTGGATTACATGTTGTTGGGGGTGTTGTAAAGGTGAAGTAACGTAAATAGGCGAAACTACGCTCCCAACTTTGTGTGTACCTTTCAGGTATTTTCATCCTATACAGCTCTTCCATGCCTTTGTCAAATTGTTCTTTGTCAGTCGCAATTCTGAACGTGACAGAATTATGATCCCATGCCGTGGTGTTTACAAAAATGCTATCGATAGTTGCGGACAGAAGCTGAATTTGGCCGTATATACGGCAAAGGAACAAATGGAGGAGACACTCGGCTTTTGGGGGTGGTACTTCTTTTGGGAAAATCATTTGGTCTGCGCCTACTGCAAGAGGGATATGTGAGCACACGAAACCTGCTTCTTTTGTTGCCTTTTTCCCTATTTTGGACATATGCCGGTACCACATGTTGTCTAACAGGGCATCATGGGCTCCATGATCCTGATTGAATTCGTCAGGACGGGTGGAATGGAAGTCGGGCCTGGAATGAAGGTGTGCAATGTGAACCATTGTGTCTTGAAGAGCGGTGGCCCACTGTTGTGTAACCTCAGGTTTTGTTCTACGGGTCCAGAACCTTGGTCTACCTCGTTTAAATCCTCTTTTAAATCTACGGTTAGTACGAGGAAGGGAACTGCAGGGCAACTGGGGACCTAATGTGAGATCTGGAACGCCAGCCCCTGGGGTAGTAGCACTGCTTGGGATCAGATCAGTAACTGTGGGTGTGGGGTGTGTGCCAGTGTGTGCTGTATCAGCGATGCAAGGTGGGAGTGGTGGACTTCCGATCTTGTCTCTACCTGGTGGCACAACTGACTGCCCTGAAGATGGTGTGATAGTATCTGAAAGGTAACACTGATCAGTGGTTGCAAGATAATACATGTACCAATTGAGGACTGCCAAAGTTACAGTAGAAAAAACACAAAATAGTAAGGCAAGTGAAATACATAACTTTGCATCTCCATTAGCATTCTTGACTGTAAGTACGCGATGCTCATCGTCTTCTTCATCACAGGAGGATGGAAGGCCACTGTCTTCATGGAGTGGCACAGATGGTATGTCCCGTCCCTCCTTTAGTCCATTGGCTGAGGTGGTGGTGCGGGGTCTAGACGGACGTGGCTGCGATGGATCCATGCTTTTCTCTCAGTTATTCGCACTGCAGTTGGTGATGAGTCTATCACCTGGAAAGGACCTTCGAACTTAGGATCCTTCCAACGCCTGACATTTTTCCGGACGAAGACCAGTGTCCCGGGACGGATTGGTGGGAGCTCAGGATCGGTGGGGCCCTTGTCTCTCCTCTTGGATACCTGGGTAGAAAGGAACTGCGCTGCGCTTGTTAGTTGGCACAGATATTGGTAAAGTTCTGCTCTCACTATCTCTGATGATGATTCACTGTCTGTCTTAGGGCGTGTGGATGGAACTGTTACATTTATGGATCGTCCAGTGACAAGCTGATGGGGCGTGAGGTGGTGATCCGAACTTGGGGAGTTTCTTAGTGCAAAGAGTGCTATGGGTAGGCAACAAAGCCATTTCTTTCCTATTGTTGCGCTTATTTTGCTTATTTTATTTTTGAGCAAGCCGTTGAGGCGCTCACAAATGCCGTTGCTTTGTGGGTGGTAAGCTGATGTCAGTTTGTGTTTAATGCCTAGCATTGTGGTCAGGGAGGAAAAGATGGCGTTTGAAAAATGACTTCCGTTGTCGGACCGGATGGCGTCTGGAATGTCCCAGCGAGTAATGACATCACGTAGTAGGAATGTGGCAGCTGCTTTGGCATCACAGTGGACGCAAGGTCCGGCTTCGATCCAGCGTGAAAATGGACACACTACTACAATGAGATAGCAGTAATTTTGGCAGCGGTCGATCATGTCGACATAGTCAATGTGTAGCTCTTTGAAGGGGCCAGATGGTCTAGGAATGGTGGAAGCAACTGTTTTGAGGGTCGGGTTTGGGGAATATTGTTGGCAAATGAGACATTTATTAACATACAATTGTATTTGTTCATAGGCATTGGGGATGAACCAGTCTGTTTGCAAGGTGGTGGACATGTTATCTCGGGTGACATGTGTAGGAAGGTGGAGTTGGTCCAATGCCACTTGTAACAAGGCCTGTGGCATCACAGGTTTCCCTGTTACTGTCTGTCTGTACACGAAGTTGGCGGAGTCCTGTTGTACTCCCCTCTTCTTCCATAACTCTTTCTCTTGATCTGGTGCACTTTCTTGCATTTCTCTGAGGTGTAACTGTGCCGTGTGATCATATTGCTGTGTTGTATCAATGTCGAATGGAGTTGTTATTTGGGATGGTATTTCTGAAATATGTTCATTGCTGCTGATATGCTCTGTTGGTGGTGCTGTTTGGGAAAGTAAGATTGGGGCAAATGGAACTTCTGTTGTTGTTTGGAGTGGGGGGCCTGTTGCTGGGGGGCCTCTGGCTGCAGCCTTGGCTGCCCAATCTGCCAGGGCGTTACCTCTGGAGACAAAATCTTGGCCATTGGTGTGCGCTGCGCATTTTACTACGGCTACTTCAGCTGGTAGTGTAAGGGCCTCAATAAGTTCCTCTAGTAACGTTTTGTGAATGACAGGTGTACCATCTGATTTGAGGAAGCCGCGCCTTCTCCAGCGGAGGATGCTGGAGTGTGTTGTTAATTTTTTTTTTTTTTATTGAGCGGAGCATTAGGTTCAAGAAGTACACAATATAGAAAACATTATAAAAAACAGTTTCTACAATAGATCATTATGACAGCCTCTCATTATAAAAATGAACTAAAACTTATAGCAGCAACTCATCATATAGTCATTCACAAGGCAGACTACCAGTTCATTTTTAGAAATAGCAGCAGTGAAAGTGCAATAAAAGTGCCAATAAAGTGCCAATAAAGTGCTAGTGCTTTAACGATTCATTTTCAACTTTAACCAAATTACAAGAAATTCCATTAAATAGATCTTGGAAAGTGCGAGTGCTACTAAAATGCAATAGAAAAAAGTGCTAATACATTTGATAAAAACGACTTTGTTGAATTACCTTCCCCAATGTTACGAACTTTCTTTAAAATGTTCTAGTTCATTAAAAAACCTCCAGTTTTTCCCAAATTTTCTAGTCGCTCCTACCCTCTTAGCATAGACTTCTTCAAATTTTTGTGTTCTTTTCATCTTTTTAAACCATTTTAAATGCGAAGGAACTTCCCTAGATTTCCAATTTTGTAAGATTAGTGAGCGAGCAACTGTGCAAGAGATAAATATAAAGGCTTTTTCGGGTTCGGATAACCTTGTTTCATCTCTACAGATTCCAAACAACGCCGCTTCGGCTTCGAGCACAATGCTCCTTCCGATTGCCTGCTTAATATCCGTAAAGACTGCCTGCCAAAAAGGCTAAGTCCTGGACATGCATAAAAAGTATGGAGCCACCCACCTTCACCATCCATCTGGCAGCGAAAACATCTGTTTTCAGTTCCAGGAAATCTTTTATTTAAGGCGGCCGGAGTCAAATACGAAAGCCATCTCGCTAGGAAGGTCATCCTTTTAAAATTTGCGGCACGCAATGATTTGCTTTCTAAATAGCAGATGGACTCCCATTCCGTCTCGGCCAGTCTACTTCCGGTCTCCCGGGTTATCTTATCCAAATGGTTTTCTATCAGGGTAGCTTGTCTTGATTTATATAGCAACCTATACCAGTTACCTACCCCTTTGACCTTAGCCCCATGGGGACGGATGGCTACGGAGGACCACGCCTCCGAGTAGCCACAGGTGACTCACGGCTCCACCCCCAGCAATGGCAGTGTGTACCTGACTGCAGGCTTGAGCGGGCGGATTGCGGTGCCGGGACAGAGTTGCCAGCTGGAGAGGACGGCATCAACGGTGGCGGCATAATTTGAGAGTATGTGCGGTCTCCCGGCGATGCGAGTCTTGATCCTTCGCGACTGTGGAGTGAGTGGTTCTCGGTGGCTCGCCGTGTGAAGGAGGTGACGCCGGTTGAATTCAGATTGGAGCCGGACGCTGTGCACTCAGCCGTTCAGTGGCTGTTCCGCGAAAGAATGAGAACGGGAGGTGAAAACTTCCTTTGTTGAAGCAGGCGATCTGAATGAGCTGAGGAAAGCACAAGAAGAGGAGTAAGGAGAGAGGAGGTGAGGAGCTGAAAAGGACTGGGAGAGAGTTGGGGTATAGCGAAATAAACCCTTCTCCCTTTTTTTTTTTTTATTTATTAAGAAAAAAAAAAGAGAGTACAGCAATTTAAACTGTCCAGATTTTGACTTCCATAGAAGGGGAAGCAAGAGAGTGAGAATGGGTAAACCCCAGAAGGAGGGAAATATTGCTGGTAAATCTAGTAAAGCAGAGGCTATGACCGGTTTTAAAGCTAAAACTCGCCAAACGTTAGCAAAGAAAGCCGCGCTTCAAGCCATTAAAGTAAAGGAAAAGGAAATAACTCCATTTCCCCTAACCTCGACACCACTCTCGAAAGCTCAGACGACGAGCTCCCGTCTCTTTCTGTCTTCTCCCAATCAAAGGGGCAGCCCGAGCTATTGGTAATAGCGACTGATCAAGTTAATACCTTAACGGAGCGGGCAGAAGGAATCACCGCTTTAAATACTCCAGGTCAAGATGGCTTGAAGAAAGGGTTAGAAGAAAAAAAGGAGTTTCCTCTTTTCATAAAGAAAGCCATCTTGCAGTCTCCTCACCTCCAATCTTCTTTGTCGGCGCTGGGAACATCAATAGCAGCACCAACACCAATAGCTTTAGCAGCTCCAAAACCTTCTAATGTCTCTCTCCCGGATGCAGCTCAGATCGCACCGACTATTCCAGGATCCTTAGTCCCTGGAGGCCAGACACCAGCACAACCGTATTCAGAAATTGAACATCCAGAGATCCAGCGACAGCAGCAGTAGGATCAGCAGGATCAGACCCAAGTACAAGGACAAGCTTCGGTAACACCCTCAAGGCTTTCAACCTCTCTGAATCTTCCAGTAGAATCTCTGTCTCTGTCTAGTCTAAAATCTTCTCAATTGCCAGATCCAGCTAACAAAGGTGGTGAAGGCATGGGTGAAACCCCGTCAGACTCGGTGCCATCACAGCCTCTGGTACAGTCCCAGTTCCATCAACCTCTAGAACAGGTAGTGTCAGATGTGGCTTTTGAACTGGCGGATCCCAAGATGGGAAACACAAGCACAGATATTGATGACCTGTTAAGGAATTCCTGCCAGAATATGGAGACTAAGGGGGCATATCTACTAGATATCAGAGACATGCTGAACTTAATCCTAGAGGAAATACGCGAAATGAAAAAGGAGCAGCAAATGGAAATTGCCGCCTTGCACCAGAGGCTGGGGAAAATTGAAGAAGTGATGACCGGGCTCCCTGTTAGAGTACAAGAGGCGGAAACCAGAATATCTGTCCTGGAAGACCAAATGAATGTGGTAATGGGAGAGGCAAAAGAGGCAGCGAAAAGAAAAAACTTCCTCGAGAACAAGCTAGAGGAACTCGAGAACTATTCGCGAAGATCTAATCTCCGCATCGTTGGGGTCCCTGAAGGAATAGAAGGCTCCCAACCCGTACAATGGGTGAATGTAGGAAGGTGGAATCTGACTATATGGTTGCCCCCACTTTTTTTATGGTGTTTTGCTGGTTTATGACTTAGTTGGACTGGGATCCTGCTATTCAGGGCCCCAGTCTATCTGCTTTCTCTGTAAAATGGATTCCATGTGCCTTAGGCACATCTCTGATTGGGATCTGGAGTGCCCTTATAAGTCCCTAGTATATGGTATACTATGTACCAAGGGCATAGGTACCTCAGATGCCTGCCAGGGGCTGCAGCATGTATTATGCCACCCCTGGAAGGCCATCCAAACTGACACCACAGGTCTGCTACTGCAGCCTGGGTAAGGTGGTGCATGCACCCCTTACTGTGATATAGGTTACCTATATCACGAAATACATACACACCTAGAAACCTATAAGTCACTCCTAAGGCAGGCCTTATCAATCCTAAAGGCAGAGTGCATGGTTCCTATGTGAGAGGGTGCCCCTGCATGAGCAGGGCCCCTCTGCAGCGTTCGGAGACCATCTCTGATGCTGTTTGTAGTGCAGCCTGACCATATACTCTTAAGCGCATTATATCCTCGCGGTAAAATGCTAACTTTGGAATGGCTGCACCTAAACATGTCGTGTTTGGTGTCAAACATCTTGGAATACTACCCCCCGCCAATCCTGGCGGCGGGGGTAGCATTCCACCCTTCTAGAGGGAAAGACATGTTAACTCTGGCTTACCCGGTAACTTCTTTCTGAAGCCCTGGCATCACAAAATGGATGCTGCTGCCACAGACACAAGTCTGGCCTCCTGCTGCTGGATGAAACTCCGGCAGGGGAGGCCTGGACAATAGGTTTCCTGTTGCAGGGAGGTGTGACCACCTCCCCAGACACGATAATGTGTATTGGGGCTGGGTGGGTGCACTCTTAGAGTGCTTTGAAGTCCTGCACTGGGGGAGCAAAAGGCTCCTCTGTGCATATGCCAGTTCAAACCAGCTCAGGGGCTACCTGCCCCTGCTCTGGCGTGAAACTGGACAAAGGGAAGTGGGTGTAGCCACCCCTCCCTTGACCCTCCCATAGGTGGGGTCATAGAGTTAGTCCCTCCCTGTTTTACTAGTTAAAATGGGGAACCCTTGCCACAGCAAGATTAGATATCCCTGGACTAAACTTTGAAACTGAATCCTGGACCTTCGACGCTCTACATCACGATTAGAGGACTGAAGAATCTCCCTTGGGGTCAAGGAGTGACTCCCCTGCTTGGCAGGCACCAAAAACGATAACGACGGTCGCAAACTACGCCGCTCCCGCCGGAGTCCGAAGTCCCTGCAGCCCAAGAAGTGGATTTCCTGACTTCTCCAAGGCCATCGTGATGAATCCCCAGCGAAGCTGAGGCAAGTGGACCCCACGAGTGACGAGGAACCGCGACCCCTGGGTACCGTGCACTATTATCGAGTGCAACCCCTTCACAACGTTCTACGAACCTGTGCTTTGGACCACGTGTGGTCCCAACCTCCAGCAGGAATCCCTCCGAAGATCAGAGGCCTACACCATCCTGAGTGACCGTGGGCCCCTGTTGAGTGATTCCGCCCGAGGTGTCTTCGCGATCCCTTGCCAGCCGGCTCGTGGGTCCCCAGAAGACTTTCTAAAGAAACCAAAGGGCTCCCTGGTTGCTCCAGGCCTGCCCTGACTTACCCTCGCTGGGTGAGTTCCCCAGACCTTGCTGGTCTGCACCATCGACGATCTTCAGCTACATCGAGACTTGCCGTTGCCAAGGCTTGTTGGGTCCAATCCGGTCGTCGACACCGCAGCACTCGACAGACATTGTGTACCAGCCAGAATCCTGCTCCTGGTCACCAACAACGCCTCCTGGACCTCGTGGCTGCAGACACGAGATGACCATCAACGCACCTGAAGCACTCGACATTGGTGGGCATCTGTCCATCGCCTTCCTGGTCACTGGCTAGTGACCCAGACTCTGTCCCCTCTGCTTTCAGGTTCTTCAGAACTCCGATCCACTCTTGGATCCACCCGGACACTTTTCTCCTGGTCGCCAGCAGCACTTTGCAGCAGATCGCCATAAGAACCGACGACGAAACCCGACCCCGAAAGGCACCTATGCACCCGGCTTCCCTGGGTGAGGTAACACGAGTACTCCGGTGCTCCAGTGGGTAGAGACTCTTCAAAGTCCTAGATCTCAAAGGGTTTTGTCCTAGTCCTCTTTTAAGTGTCCCTTTCCTCTATTTTCCCGATCCCGACTTTCTCCATAGAAGTTAACGGCGTATCGCAGTTGTGTATTTTCACTGCACGCGTCTCCCGTGGGTCCCCTGTGTCACTACCTTGGGTGGTTCCTTGTGGTCCAAGCACTTCTAGAGGCTCTAGGCCTAGTGTCTAGTTCAGTCGTGGTTCGCATACCACTTTATTGGTATATGGTTTGGTACGCCCCTAGGGCCCAAACGTGTATTTGTGCTATTACTGTGATTTAAGATCTTATAACCTATGTATTTCGAACTCTAGCCTCATAAAGAGACTAGAGGGGTGTGTTTAGTAATAAATACATATATTTTGAATATATACCTGGTGTGGTGCTCTTTCATTTGGTCACTCAAGAGATTATAGACTGGTAAAACAAGCTGCTTTACATTCCTTCAAGACTTAGCCTGAAGGCTGCTCTCCACAGCTACCACTAGGATAGCTTTCAATAAGGTTGTCTTTAACCTACCTACCATAAGAGTCGATTTGGACTGGTGCAAGGTGCCCACTATAATTAGTGGACAGCATATGCCAGGCCAACTTCTCACATTGGTGTGCAGCGTGTGGGATTCCAGCTTGCTATTGTTTTACCAGATAATCTCAATTGAATTGATCAACTGAAAACCACTAAAGGTACCTAAGGTACATATAATTTAAGCTTAGAATATCAGTAAGTTCTACTGAACTTAGAGTTGTGTGTTAAGGGATAGCACAACCCTTTCTACAACTCAAGAGAGTTTAGTAGGCCACACTAGAGTAGGTAGTGCATACACCACACCACACTAGTAATGTCTTTAAAAGCAGGATCCAAAGATGCCCTGCAGGAAGCCATTGAGCTTCCCCTCCAAGTATGACACACTCCCATTCTTGGAACTGAGAGCTTTGTGTAACGTGAGGAAATTAAGGACAGGCCAAAGTCCCACCACCCAACACCTCCAGGAGTTGTTGGTGGCTTATGATCTTAGTAAGTCTTCAGAGACTGAAGGGGTAGGAGCAGAGGGTGGGCCAGCAGATGAGGAAGGGGCCAGGGGTACTACTACCCCCAGCCCCCCTCTGAAACTGACCAGGAGGGTGACAATGACCCTGACCTGGAAAACCCAATCCCTTCTGGGGAAGATGAAGATGAGGATCTGGAGAACCACACCTTTGTCCCCCCAGGAAGGATTATGAGTGTGCTCAGAAAGTCTAGGTCTCCTTCTCAGGAGTCTAACCACTCTGGCACCTCCATAGGGAGCTCTGTTTCTTCTCACAGGAGGGAATCCTCTCATGAGAGAAGAAAGAGACTGGTCCAGTATGAGGAAACTCAACTGGAGATCAGGAAGAAGCAATTGGCTTTAGATAGAGAATCCCTAGATCTCCTTAAAGAGAGAAGAAAGTTGGGACTAGAGTCCCATGGTGGCAGCAATATCCCTAGAGATAGGGACAGGTCTTATGACCATAGAAACCTAAACAAGATTGTCCCTCCCTACCAGAGTGGGGATGACATCCACAAATGGATAACTGCACTGGAGAGGGCCTGTAAAGTTCAGAAGGTCCCCCAGAGGCAGTGGGCAGCAATCTTGTGGCTCTCCTTTGCAGACAAAGGTAGAGACAAGCTCCTCACTGTAAGAGAAGAGGATGCTGACAATTACACAGTCTTGAAGAGTGCTCTGATAGATGGGTTTGGCCTAACCACTGAACAGTATAGGTTGAAGTTCAGAGACACCCAAAAAGCTCAGACTCAAGACTGGGTTGATTTTGTAGATTGTGCTACAAAGGCTCTGGAAGGTTGGATACATGGCAACAAAGTGCATGACTTTTTAGGATTGTACAATTTGATTATGAGGGAGCAGATCCTTAATAATTGTCAAAACCAGCTTTTGCACCAGTATCTGGTGGACTCTGATCTGACCTCTCCCCAAGAATTGGGAAAGAAGGCAGACAAATGGGTCAGAACCAGAGTAAAAACTAGAAATCAGGGTGGTGACCAGAAGAAAGATTCTACTAAGTCCCAAGAGAAAGGTGGGGATAAATCTAAGGATAAGTCCCCTACAGGGCCCCAAAATTCCTCTTCTGGGGGTGGGTCCCAAACTCCTTCCTCTCCTGAAAAGAAACCATATTGCCATGTCTGTAAAAAGCCTGGGCACTGGAAAACTGATCCCAGTTGCCCCAGGATTGGCAATAAAGAAAATGTTCCTCCCACAACTACTACCACCCCTCCTGGTACTACCAGTAGTAATCCTCCAGTTGGGAGTAGTGCACCCAAAAAGTTGGGTGCTTTTGCAAGAGGAACAGAGGTGGGCCCTAGTTTAGACAGGGACCCCTCAACAGACTCCTCTGACTCTGATGGTGGTATAGGATTTGCCACCTTTACCATGGGTCCCATAGCATTGGGCAGGTACAGACTGGAGCCAATGATTAATGGTCAGAAAGCTGTGGCATTTAGGGACACAGGGGCTAGTGTCACCATGGTGGCAGGGAAACTAGTCCCCCTCACCAGCTTTTACCTGAGTTTAAATACCAGGTGACCAACATTGATGGTGTCAGAACAGATCACCCCATGGCCATAGTCAATCTCAGCTGGGAGGGGGTCACAGGCCCAAAAAGAGTGGCAGTGTCCCCAACCCTACCTGTAGATTGCCTGATGGGCAATGATTTGGAAATTTCAGCCTGGGCTGAAGTTGAACACCAAACCCATCTTAGGATGTTGGGCGTCCCTGCAAGGTTAGTGGGGCTGTGATGGCCACAGCCCCAGCCCAAGACTTTGGAGAGATGGAGCCTGAAAGAATGGCCCACTCTCCCACAAAAGAGAGCAAAAGGGTTGAAGAAAAGTCTTCTTCCCCCAGACAGTAGGTAAGGGTCAGCCTCCTCAGGGAACTGACCCTACCCCTAGTGAAGGAACTGCCACAGAGGTAGTCAGGCCTGGCCTGGCCACACCCCTGATGGCAGAGGACCCTTCCACGGTGGTACCCAGTCTGGAGCAGGTAACCTGCCCCTCTCTACCCTGCCTCAGTCAGCCCAGGGCTGCAGAGGTCAGGGAGGTCAGTGGACCCCCCGGGCCCCCTGTCCAGAGGAAGCCCCCCATCAGCAGATTAGGGGCAGCCAGTCTAGTAGCCCTAGCCAGGTGAAAATTCCTCTACACCCTGAGGGATCCCCCATACCTTTATGTAGGGACCTCCCCAGAAGGACTCTGGTAGGCAAGGGCAAACCTGGGACCAGAAGGTTCCAAACCTGCCATGTCCCCCCAGTGTTCCATCCAAAGGGACCCAACCCCCAGCTGTAGGCAGCCAAAGGTTGACCCTTAGAGCAAAGTGCAACTCAGTCATGGAAAGACAGGCATACATGGTGACCAGTGATCTGAGGAAACTGAGGCCAACATTCCTAGGGCCTCACTTCCCTACTCAGACGCCTCACCAGCCTTGTACTTTACCTAAGCACACCAGAGGTAGTGATTCCCCATGGTGGAGACCCTCTCATACCCTTAGGGTGAGGGATTGCTTAGTGGACCATAACATAGGGGGCAACCATGCTAGTGCAGGTGCTTCCTTATATGGCCACTTAGTCAATATAGGCTCAACTGGCCAAGGTTAGCCTTATCTCCTTTCGTTTGGGGGTGTTATGTAGGAAGGTGGAATCTGACTATATGGTTGCCCCCACTTTTTTATGGTGTTTTGCTGGTTTATGACTTAGTTGGACTGGGATCCTGCTATTCAGGGCCCCAGTCTATCTGCTTTCTCTGTAAAATGGATTCCATGTGCCTTAGGCACATCTCTGATTGGGATCTGGAGTGCCCTTATAAGTCCCTAGTATATGGTATACTATGTACCAAGGGCATAGGTACCTCAGAGGCCTGCCAGGGGCTGCAGCATGTATTATGCCACCCCTGGAAGGCCATCCAAACTGACACCACAGGTCTGCTACTGCAGCCTGGGTAAGGTGGTGCATGCACCTCTTACTGTGATATAGGTTACCTATATCACGAAATACATACACACCTAGAAACCTATAAGTCACTCCTAAGGCAGGCCTTATCAATCCTAAAGGCAGAGTGCATGGTTCCTATGTGAGAGGGTGCCCCTGCATGAGCAGGGCCCCTCTGCAGCGTTCGGAGACCATCTCTGATGCTGTTTGTAGTGCAGCCTGACCATATACTCTTAAGCGCATTATATCCTCGCGGTAAAATGCTAACTTTGGAATGGCTGCACCTAAACATGTCGTGTTTGGTGTCAAACATCTTGGAATACTACCCCCGCCAATCCTGGCGGCGGGGGTAGCATTCCACCCTTCTAGAGGGAAAGACATGTTAACTCTGGCTTACCCGGTAACTTCTTTCTGAAGCCCTGGCATCACAAAATGGATGCTGCTGCCACAGACACAAGTCTGGCCTCCTGCTGCTGGATGAAACTCCGGCAGGGGAGGCCTGGACAATAGGTTTCCTGTTGCAGGGAGGTGTGACCACCTCCCAGACAGGATAATGTGTATTGGGGCTGGGTGGGTGCACTCTTAGAGTGCTTTGAAGTCCTGCACTGGGGGAGCAAAAGGCTCCTCTGTGCATATGCCAGTTCAAACCAGCTCAGGGGCTACCTGCCCCTGCTCTGGCGTGAAACTGGACAAAGGGAAGTGGGTGTAGCCACCCCCTCCCTTGACCCTCCCATAGGTGGGGTCATAGAGTTAGTCCCTCCCTGTTTTACTAGTTAAAATGGGGAACCCTTGCCACAGCAAGATTAGATATCCCTGGACTAAACTTTGAAACTGAATCCTGGACCTTCGACGCTCTACATCACGATTAGAGGACTGAAGAATCTCCCTTGGGGTCAAGGAGTGACTCCCCTGCTTGGCAGGCACCAAAACGATAACGACGGTCGCAAACTACGCCGCTCCCGCCGGAGTCCGAAGTCCCTGCAGCCCAAGAAGTGGATTTCCTGACTTCTCCAAGGCCATCGTGAGTCCCCAGCGAAGCTGAGGCAAGTGGACCCCACGAGTGACGAGGAACCGTGACCCCTGGGTACCGTGCACTATTATCGAGTGCAACCCCTTCACAACGTTCTACGAACCTGTGCTTTGGACCACGTGTGGTCCCAACCTCCAGCAGGAATCCCTCCGAAGATCAGAGGCCTACACCATCCTGAGTGACCGTGGGCCCCTGTTGAGTGATTCCGCCCGAGGTGTCTTCGCGATCCCTTGCCAGCCGGCTCGTGGGTCCCCAGAAGACTTTCTAAAGAAACCAAAGGGCTCCCCTGGTTGCTCCAGGCCTGCCCTGACTTACCCTCGCTGAGTGAGTTCCCCAGACCTTGCTGGTCTGCACCATCGACGATCTTCAGCTACATCGAGACTTGCCGTTGCCAAGGCTTGTTGGGTCCAATCCGGTCGCCGACACCGCAGCACTCGACAGACATCGTGTACCAGCCCGAATCCTGCTCCTGGTCACCAACAACGCCTCCTGGACCTCGTGGCTGCAGAAACGAGACGACCGTCAACGCACCTGAAGCACTCGACATTGGTGGGCATCTGTCCATCGCCTTCCTGGTCACTGGCTAGTGACCCAGACTCTGTCCCCTCTGCTTTCAGGTTCTTCAGAACTCCGATCCACTCTTGGATCCACCCGGACAGTTTTCTCCTGGTCGCCAGCAGCACTTTGCAGCAGATCGCCATAAGAACCGACGACGAAACCCGACCCCGAAAGGCACCTATGCACCCGGCTTCCCTGGGTGAGGTAACACGAGTACTCCGGTGCTCCAGTGGGTAGAGACTCTTCAAAGTCCTAGATCTCAAAGGGTTTTGTCCTAGTCCTCTTTTAAGTGTCCCTTTCCTCTATTTTCCCGATCCCGACTTTCTCCATAGAAGTTAACGGCGTATCGCGGTTGTGTATTTTCACTGCACGCGTCTCCCGTGGGTCCCCTGTGTCACTACCTTGGGTGGTTCCTTGTGGTCCAAGCACTTCTAGAGGCTCTAGGCCTAGTGTCTAGTTCAGTCGTGGTTCGCATACCACTTTATTGGTATATGGTTTGGTACGCCCCTAGGGCCCAAACGTGTATTTGTGCTATTACTGTGATTTAAGATCTTATAACCTATGTATTTCGAACTCTAGCCTCATAAAGAGACTAGAGGGGTGTGTTTAGTAATAAATACATATATTTTGAATATATACCTGGTGTGGTGCTCTTTCATTTGGTCACTCAAGAGATTATAGACTGGTAAAACAAGCTGCTTTACATTCCTTCAAGACTTAGCCTGAAGGCTGCTCTCCACAGCTACCACTAGGATAGCTTTCAATAAGGTTGTCTTTAACCTACCTACCATAAGAGTCGATTTGGACTGGTGCAAGGTGCCCACTATAATTAGTGGACAGCATATGCCAGGCCAACTTCTCACAGTGAACACATTTATTAAGCAGAAAGTCCTGCCCGATTTTGAGGGCGATCTCACAATTACAAGAGCTCATCGAGTCCCGGGACAACGTTTTCCCAACTCTAAGATTCCAAGAACCATTTTACTGAACTTTGCAGATTTCCGGGTCAAGGAAAGGATCCTGTCACAAGCAATACAGCAAAGACAGTTTGTTGTGGATGAAACCAACAAGTGTCGTATATTCTCAGATATGACTGCTGCTGGAGTGTGTTGTTGTGGTGACATATTCAGAATCTGAATAAATTGTAATACGGTCATCAGCTCCAATGTTTAGTGCAGCTATGAGGGCTACTAGTTCAGCTGCCTGGGCAGAATAATGTGAAGGTAATGTGAGTTGCTGTACAATGTCTAGGGAATCAGAGGAATCATTCTGCTGTGCTTTAACTACTGCTGCTCCTGTGTACCTAACTCCTGTGTCTTGATCAATGGTAGAGGAGCCATCAACAAAATATACAGTACTGTTTGGCAAGGGATCCTCTTTTGCTGCTCCAGACTCATCTGGTGAATATGTGGCACAGTCATGGGTGTCATCATCTGAAGTGGCTATTGGATGGGCAAAAAATGTGGCAGGGTTTACTGTGTGGCATTTGACAATTTTCAGAGAAGGTAGTGACAGTATGACTTCGTAACCTGACACTCTTTGTGTTGTTAAAGTAGTCTTTGCTTTTTGTATTATTGCAAAGACAGCATGTTCTGTGTACATAGTCAGTGGGGAACCCATTACAATGGGGGTAGTCTTCTCAACAGCAAATGCTGCGGCAGCAAAGGCCTGCTCGCAGGGGTAATGACCTTTCATGACAGCGTCCAGCATGCCGCTGAAGTAGGCAATGGGCTTATGGCCCATGGGGTATTTCTGAGTGAGTACTGCAGTCATTACTAAACCATCACAGTGAGTGAATAGGTATAATTCTTTTGTGTAATCAGGTGATCCTAACACTGGTGCATTTGTTATCTCATCTTTGAGCTGGGTGTAGGCTGTTCTCATTTCAGGTGTCCACTCAATTTTATTGTGTCTGTCTTTGCCCATTTTCACAGCTTTCAGTAATGGGGCTGTTATTGTTGCGAAATCAAAGACCCACTGGCGGACATAATTAACCAGACCGAGGAATTTTTGCATGTCTTTAACTGTTTGAGGTTCAGGAGTGCCTTTTATCGCCTCAACTCGACCTGGGGTTACTCGACTGCCTGATGCAGACAGTAGCTGTCCTAGATAATGTACCTCTTTCTGACAGTACTGTAACTTCTGTTTGTCAACTTTATATCCCCTTTGTGCTAGAGTGGTGAGTAAGAAGATGGTGTCTTTCCTGCATTGTTGTTCTGTGGGGCTGCAAAGCAGTATGTCATCGACATATTGCAGTAGGGTGCTATCACATTGAATATTAGACAAGTCCTCTTTGACAACCCAGTTGAAGACGCTAGGGGACTCACAGTACCCTTGAGCGAGCCTTGTGTACGTGAATTGCACATTTCTGAATGAGAAAGCCAATAGGTATTGGCTGTCTGGGTGTAGGGGGATGCTGAAAAAAGCATTTTTCAGGTCGATGACAGAAAAGTACTGTGCATCGGGGGGAACATTGGTGAGGATGACAGAGGGGTCTGGGACAATGGGGAATTCTGGTACAACTATGTTGTTAACGGCGCGCAGATCATGTACGAGACGCCATTGATTGGTCTTCCCCTTCCGCACAGGGAAAAGGGCTGTGTTACAAGGAGAGATACAAGGATATATTACTCCTTGTTCTAGCAATGCCTGTATTGTAGGGGCTATGCCCTCCTCTGCTGCTTTGGACAAGGGATACGGTTTTATTCTGGGCAGGATAGCACCTTGTTTGAGAGTTACCTTAAATGGCCTGGCAGAGCTGATAAGGCCTACATCATTTGGGCCTGTTGTCCAAAGATGCGCTGGTACTTGAGCCAAATCTGCTTCTCGCGCAGAGTCATAGTCAGGGGTGACTGTTGGTGTTCTAATTTCCACTGTCACTGAGACGGGCACATTATTATCATAGATAATCTCTGTTTTAGAGTGTTCCTCAGGGGATCCAAATAGCTGGGCATCTGAAATGTCTCTGACCATCCCTTTAGGCTCAATGAAGATGACACAAGCCCAAGTATGAGCGTTGTCATCGCATGCCAGAAATGCGCCGTATGTTGGTGTTACCTCAAGGGCGCAGATGTCCAATGTCAAGTGTTTGTCTAATACCTGTGAGTCTGGTACTTGGGGTCTGAAAAGGAACTCTTTTGGTAACTGAACAGTGCAGCCTTGTAATTCGGGAGTGGTGGCGACAATAGTGTGAACAGCTGCAGAGAAGGCGTGCTCATCCACTGGGCGTGCTCTGACCTGGCTATCTAAGGAAGACTGTGCAGTGACTGCCATTATCCTAGTTAGTGGGGTACCTGGTATAGAGCAAATCATTGTTCCATTGTCATCAAAGTGGATGGTCATGTTTAGTTTGGCCATGAGGTCACGTCCCAAAAGATTGACTGGGGACCTGGGTGTATAGAGCAGAGGCTGCTCCACTACATGGCCTCCTATCTCCATTGATACTGGCTTGGTGAAGGGGACCCTTGCTATTGCCCCAGAAAATCCCTGTGTGTCCGCTGTTTTGTTAGAAATGGGCAGAGGGCCACCTGTAATGCAGGAGTATGTGGCACCTGTGTCAACAAGAAAACTATATGTTTTGTTATTTATCACAACACTTGCAATAGGGTCCTCTTCAGTATTGCTTGTGCAGGACAAAATTGGGCACACAAGAGTTGTCTGTGGGCTGTCCTAGCTGGTGTATCCTCCAGCCTGAAATTGCTGGATGGTGCCCTGAGTAAAGGGGTTGTTGGAGGCAACAATCGTTCCTCCTAGAGGTACATTGTTTTGTGTTTGGGGGACCACCTGATAAGCAGGTGCTTGCTGTGGCTGTAGCTGTTGCATTGGAACCTGTATTTGTTGGACTGCTGGCTGAACTTGGGCCATTATGGGCGCTTGGAGCTGCACTTGTTGCTGCTGTGCTGGTTGTGCATAAGAGTATAGTATTTGGGGCTGTTGAAGGTGTTGTTGCGTGCGCTGCTGTTGTTGGAATGGCGCTTGTGCTTGGTAGCCAGGACGCATATATTGCTGACCCATATCACGCTTTTTACTGTTGCAATCTCTCTGTATGTGGCCTGGTTTCTGGCAATAGTAACAGATTATTGGTGGTGTCCCTTGTCCTGGCTGTTGTGGAAACCTTTGTTGTCCCATTCCTCGCCCTCTTCCTGGTCCACCCGTGTTCCAGTTCATATTTGGTCTGTTATTGTAATAGGGCTGTGTGTTGGTGCTGTAAGCAGGTGGTGCTGGCATGTATTGTACCATTGGCTGTTGTTGCGGCTGGACATACTGTATGGCATGTTGGGGTTGAGCTTGTATGTACTGTACTGCAGGTGGTGCTTGAACCTGCTGTGGGGCAGTTTGGACGTTGCCTGCAAGAGCATTCATGGCAGCCTGGGGGAACGATGTTACTGCTGTCATTTGAGTGACCGGTGCTGCAAGCATGACTGTGTCAACATTGTCTTTTTTCTTATTAAGTTTCTGCTGTACCAACTTGGCAGCGGCATTCTCTATTGCCAGCTGTCTAACCTTCTCTTGTTCCTGTCTCTTTTTGCAGTAATGTATAATGTGGTCTTGTATTTCAGCCCATGGCTTGCATTCCATTGCCTACAATGCCATCTAATTTTTCCTGCACTTCGGTTGGTAAACCTTTCTTTATTGTGTGGTAAAATAATCTCCCATACCCTCCAGCTGCGTCCCATCGTTGCCCTAACTCCTGGTGCCATTTTTCTTTCATTCTGGAAAGATAGTTGGCAGGGTCTTCATTTGGTTGCATGGTCTGTGACAACAGAGCCCCAATATCGGGAACATCAGGGAATTTCCTGCGCAACTCAGTCCATGCTTTTGTTCTAATCTCATTAAAGGAAACACCATCATGTTTGGTGTTTGTTTTTGTAAGATTGGCATTGATACGTGTGAAGAGATCTTCTGCGTCTTCTCCCATGAGGGAGATCAGCAGGCTTTTTACATCTCCTATAGCTATGTTGTTACCTGTGGTGCAATTTTCAAAAGCTGCAATCCATTTTCCCGCACCCTCAGTGAGGGGTGGGAGTGCCTTTTTGATATTTTCTTTGTCTAGTGTAGACCATGGGATATAGATGGGGGGGATCAGTGACATTTTTGTAGAGCAGTGGCATCTGGCGCATGACCCCAGGGCGTTGCGCTGTGGGTCCTGTATAGTCATGCTGGCGAGCATATTTTTGCCAGACTTTGAGGCTCTCCCTCATGTAGTCATAGTCCCAATCCTCATCTCCTACTCCTTTGAGGATACATTCAACTGCTGTTGCCATGTACTGGGGCTCAAAGGAGCCGTCTCTTGGCCAAGGGAGCATTTGCGGTGCTAAGGGCTCTGACCAGCCTGCCAAATCGTCTGAAAAGGGGTTAACTGCATAATCTGAACCTTCCCCTAATGTCACTATCTCATTGGGAGTGAGATCATTGCTAGTTTTTGGTGGACATGGTCTGCTGAGACTTATGTTGTGTCTATTTTTCATCCTAACGGTGCGCATGGAAGCAGAGCCCGAGACGTCATATAGTATGTCGTCTGGGCGTCCATGTGTCCCCAAGACTTTAAGTCTTTGTGCTTCGGTGGTCCTGACCTTACTTCTTACCACTCTGTCTTGTTCCTGTGGGAGTCCACAATATTTTGGGATCTCACCAAACATTGGGTTGAGGTCTTCTAGTCCCAATGGTGGTCTCTCTTCTGGCCCTACTGCTGTTGGGTATTGGTGGGCTTGGTGTGTGTTGGCGAGTGTTTGTGTTATTCCAGAGGCGGCAGCATTACGGTGGTAGGGGTGCTCACTAAAGAGATATTGTGTATTTCCTTCCCCATTCCTACTGATAATTGTCTTTGGGTGGTGTTGCACGAGGCGGTGCAGCGTGGGTGAGGGTGCTGTTGGTGTGTTGACCTTCGACATCATGTCCGTAATGCTTTTGTTCATGTTGTCTAATTTAAATGACAAGCGTCTCATTTTGTGTAACTGGTCTGCGTGGCTAGGGGAGTACTGCTTGGGTGTCTGTTCGTCTTCAAGATGCTGTGATGAAATACTTTCCAGGCTAGTGCTTTTGCTCAACTCTGCATTCTGTCTATAAGTGTCATAAGAGGAGGGGACACCTGTGAGGGGGGCACGCTGTTCCTCAGTTCTGCACAGCAACGGGGGGAACTCAATGAGCTGTCGGTTGTCTGTCATAAAGCCAGATCCTGGTACCTCACCAGAGGGTGCAGTAGCCATGTAAGGCATGCTAGTTTGCGATGGGAGGTGAGACCTTGGGAACAGGTGTGTGCTGGTGTCAAGGAAGGTGTTGGGGCCAGGTGCTTGTTGAGTGTCAGTGTCACGGAAGGGGTTAGTGACAGTGTCGCCTTTAGGGCCAATGTCACGGACGACAATGACAGGTGAGCGCAAGTGACGAGATGATGCTTGAGAGACAGAGTCAGAGTCCAAGTGACGAGATGATGCTTGAGAGACAGAGTCAGAGCCTTCCTCATCCTCTTCACCTGGGCGGGGGTGTGCAGTATTGACTGTTGGTGTAAATTTTAGTGATAGTTGTGCATCTATGAAGCCTGGGATACCCGATACTGCTGTCTCCCTTACTGTACCGTTGGGGAGAGGCAGGTGTATGTTGCGCAGGTCTGTCAGGTCGGGGTATACATCACTGGGGGGCGTGGGTGGAGCCGGTGGTCTGTCCACGGGGTGGTACGGGTGACTGGGTGATGTGTGGGAAGCCTGAAATTCCTCAATCTGTGTGATGTGTAATTCTGGGCCGAGGTGCGGTGAGGTAGTTGCCTCATTTGGTAGTGATTGGAAGCCAGCAGCCGGAGAATCATTAGTGGTAACTGGTAGCTCACGTTGTTCTTTGTTAGTGAGCTCGGTATACATACCGCTGAAGTGGTAAGGCGGTGGGGGCGGAGCATTGGGTATAGCTGGGGGTGTGGAGTCAGAGTGTGTTTGAGCCTTGTCTTTGAAAATGCGCCAGAGATCTAAAGTAGCCTTTCTCTTCTGTAACTTAGTGCCAGAGTACTTGGTGTCTAGAAAGGTGGTGGCATGCTCTAGTATGATTGGGTCAAAGCTTCCCTCTGAGGGCCAAGGATGAGTCATTTTCGCCGTACGCTTATGAAGCTCACGGCAGTGCTTTAGTATATGGTGTTCCTGGCCTCCGAATGTTTTTAAAACATGTTGGAGTGGAGTGGCCATGTTGGTGTGTCTAATAGTGGGCGCTCTAGGCAAAGCCTGAATTACAGGAGCGCGTTTTCTCAGGTGCTAGGGACAATGTCTCTGATGAGTTCTTGCTCTACTGCCTGAATGACAATATCATACACCCCGTCCTGCAAGTCTCGCTCTTGTGCTTCAGTATAAAGAGGAAAGTGGAGCTGGCCGCCAAAGCAAGCTTCAGCAATATAACTTTGGAGAGGGTGCCTTGGCCATGTGCTAGATAATATGGCAGTGAGTAGCGCTCCAGGGGGATGTATGATAAAAAAGATGTGAAAGTGGGTAGACGTTTTATACACTGTAGAGCTCACTATGCCATTCATGAGTGTTATTTTAAAGCACAATGCTTTGAGGGTGAATGTCGCTTGTTTGAAAAGGAATGTAATTAGGTGGCAGAAGAGTGTTCAGTGGCAGGAGAGTGTTCAGTGGAAGGAGTGGGTTCAGTGGAAGGAGTGGGTTCAGTGGCAGGAGAGTGTTCAGTGGAAGGAGTGGGTTCAGTGGAAGGAGTGGGTTCAGTGGCAAGAGTGGAGGGGATGGCGTCGTTTATCAATTCCTCTCCTATGGCACTACTGATAATGTGATATAATGCTTTTCTTAAGTCCAGTTCCTGTGGTCCGGTGTATATTCCGCTAGGGAGAAGTCAGGAATTGGAGCTGGTTACGAGAGAGACCAGCAATTACTTTGCTTTGTAGCGGGTTGCGTGGATAAGTTGTAACTAGTGTGGTAGGTATGTCCAAACCTGGCGCTAGTAGGCGAATGCGTATGTAAATGCAATCCGATGTTTTATGAACAGAGGTACCTAAAATCCTATTCATGGGGACCAGTAATTGTTGGGGGACTGGAGTGTTCCCTAAAATGTCAGTGCTTGCAATGTTTTTGTTCTTTGGCTTTAGGGACAATGGGATTTGGAAGGTGCGGAAAGGATGGTGCTAGTGAAAGCGTTATCTGTTGTGCCTGGGTATAGTCAACCCCTAAAACTTGAAATATAGTGAGAAGGACAGTGCTTGCTAAGGGTATAACGTGACAAAAGGAGGATGGGTGTCCAGTGGAAAGACCCACAACGATATTATTAACTAGATATACAAAAATAGGAGAAGCTGTACTGTCAGGAGACGGGGTACTCATTACCTACAGGGTCTGAAAATGCGGGGGTGGGCTTGCCGGAGGAGGCACAATGAGGATGTCTGGTGCAGAGTCCTCTAAATCAACTGAATAGTCCTGCAGGAGTGCCAAGAGGAATGGGGACTCGTTAGCAGGAGACAGTGGTTGGTGGAGAGCAATAGTAAGTGCTGATGCTGATACCGTGGGGGAAGCAGGGGCGGTAAGGGTAGGGAGTGTTGCCCCTTCAGAGGATGCCGTGGACTGCGCAGAGTCAGTATTGGAGTCGCCGTCTATGGCAACGATAGTGGGAGAATTAGCAAGAGAAACCGAAGACTATAGAGAGGGTGGGGAGCGCGAAGATGAATTAGGGGAGTGGGCAGGCCACAAAAGATCCGGGCGGGTGGTGTCTGGTGGTGGTGGTGGTTGGGAAGAAGGGGTGCCTGAAGGAGGTAAGTCTATAAGAGACAAGAGTGAAAGGCGGAGTTCGGTAGTGGGTGTAAAGTCAACCTCTAAGATGTCCCAGGTAGCTGCAAGAACTTCGCTTTGATGTTGCGTGAGGGGGTTAAAGCGATCAAGACTGGTGTGGTGTACCGCTGTGGCAGTACCACGTACTGAATGAATAAGGAGATTAATAATTTGCGGGGGGTCAGGGGACATAACGGGGGGGGGGTTGTGTAAGGGGACGGACAAGAGGAATGGAGATACACCTCCACCCCCCTGTGGCTACCAATTGGCGTAGGCAAGTGATAGGCAAAAGGTGTGAGAGACAGAAAAGAGGCGCAATCTACGTGCAAAGTGTACTGAAAATAAGTGCAACTACTTAGCGGGATTGCGGGTACGTTTTAAAGGCAAGGCAATCCAGACAACAGCTACCTGGCGCAACTGCCCGTAAGAGTGAGGAAAAGTGGGGGCAGTTGAGGCAACAATAATAACTAGCAGTCTGCCACTCGGCTAAATGTTTGTGGAGCTGGCAGTTCAGCAACAGATGTGGAGGGGGGGGGAAACTGTGGTGGGACAGCAGGGCTAATAAATGTTTAGGAAAATGAAGCACAAAAAACAGACACAATGGACAACAAATAAACAATAATTAAATAAATGAAATGCATTTCAAAAAAATAATAACGATCAAAATAGCAATGTTTGCTGAGAGAACAGCCTGGGAAGACAGAGGAAGGAGGGGCGAGGGGACTACAGTGAAAGTGCGAGGCTCACTTCCTCGTTTTGCGAAGAGAGAGAGCAGAAGAAGGCAGGGTGGATGTCGGACTGGCCCAGATGCTTCGAAGTGGTTAGTTCCTCTGTTTGGAGTGGCGCAGCTGATAAGGGAGAAAGGCGCCGTTGAGAGAGCGAGATAAATTTAAGAGATAAAAAGAGAAAAGCACCCAAGCCATGCAAAATTGAATCAGAGAGGGACCGACTATAGAGTGCGAAGAATGAAGGCGTGAATACACATGAAAGAACCCTGAGGAAAGAGGGGCGCATTGGCGCCAGAAAAAAAAATAGAATGGTGGGGCAGTGTGCGAAAGAGGAAAGAAAAATGAAACTGAATGAAGAAATTGTGAGGATATTAATACGAAGAGCAAGAGAATGAGAAGGAGGGGAAATGGATAAAGGAATATAGAATATAAATTATGAAAGGTGAACGTGTAATAATACAAAATATAAATGAGAGACAAAATGGCGGCAAGAGCATACAAAATGGCGGCGGGACACACCCAAAAGAAAAAAGTGCGACAACAGTGCAGACACTCGTGCTACTTATGCACCGAGTCAAGAGCGCAACAGCCCACAGCTGTGCACTATAAACTGTTCGATAGAAAAGGGCATTGAGAAAAATGTGCGTCAAATATTAAATGCGTGTCAAATAGTAAAACATGAGAAAGCTGCAAACGCATGTGTGCACCATATGTGCAGCATGCCAGAATTCGGCTAGGTAGAACTGACCAGGACTCAAACCTCAAGCATCACTGAGCAAGGCAAACCTTAAAAAAGCACATGTGGGAAAATGTGTAAACATGAAAAACCTGCAAACGCATGTGCACCATGCCAGAATTCGACCAACCACGTGGTCAGGACTCAAACCTCAAGCATCAGGAAACGGCAATGAAAAGGAAAGCACAATATTCATAAAAGGCAAAGACAACAAGAGCTAAAATAAATGTTGGCAAGAAAATGCAGATAGAAGGAAACCACGACAAAATTAGTGGCAGCAGAGGGAAAAGCACCAAAGAGCCTCGGGAAGATGTGACCAGCCACAAAGAGGACGTTGTGGCATGTCAGTCAACCACAGGTGGGCAAAGGAGCACAGACAAGGGAGACCCTGGATGGCAAATGCAGGCCGACCCACCGCCCCACACACGCCACAACCTGAGGCAAAGGCAAGGAAAAAAGTAAAAATATCCCTGACTTACCCCGGTGGACGTGGGGAGAGGAGAGCCTGAGAGACAGCCAGACAGGTGTAACCCCAGCATGCGTCCCAAGACCACACCTGTAGACGACCCGCGTAACGAGACCTGGATATTCGTGGTCGCCAGCTGTTGAGGAGGGTATTTTGGTGGCCACACCCTTCTGCTTACCGACTCCAGAGAGCCTGACCCCTGTGCTGTTCGTTCACTTGGAAAGAAGAAACCACGATGTAAAATACAATGGCTTTTTATTTAAGCAGTTCAAAAGCATAGAAACAATTCGATTAAAATGTTGCCCATCAACACATGAGCAGGATGAAAAATAAATGCATGGATAATGTCATAAATCAGTTGTTCAAAAAGAAGCAAATGTATGTCTAAATATCATGCTATGAATAACTGGCTAAAGAGCAACCCTGACTTTAAAGAGGATGGATAGGCTAGCGCCTAGAAACTAATTTCTTTTAAAAAAGCAACACCATTCAAGACTACGCAGTTTAACCTAAAATAAATGCAATGGCTTGGGTTAGAATGAGCTGAATTAGATAGACTGTCAAAGCCAAAAGGCTGAATTATTAGAGAGGCTGACAAAGCCAATAGGCAAAGATAATCAGATAGGCTGACAAAGCCAATAGGCTATGCCATCAGAGAGGCTGTCAAAGCCAATAGGCAAAGATAATCAGATAGGCTGACAAAGCCAATAGGCTATGCCATCAGAGAGGCTGTCAAAGCCAATAGGCAAAGATAATCAGATAGGCTGAAATTATCAGAAAAGAGTATTACCACCTTGGAAGTTGAAGTTCTAGGCCCAGTCTCACGGACGATCGATCGGGAACCCTCTGTATGCAGTCAGATTGATGCTCAGAGAATTCAGAAGCTGCACCTTGGGCGAAGCTCTTTATATGGTTAAATGCAGAACTTACACCCACGCTTGACACGAGATCTGACGCAGGCCACTTAACCGCCCGCTTACAGTAACTGGGAAGTTTGATATAAAACCGAGAAGTGGTATCATGATGGAACAGGGCGTTTAGCAGATGGTCAATGTCCTTGACCGCAAAAAGTAAACAAAGGATAACTTTTACCGTAAAAAATGCTCAGAATTAATATTTAATATATTAATTCTTGGTCACGTTGCCGCCTTGAGTTTCAGTTAAGCAAGCGCGGAAAGTTTCATAGCTAAGAATATCGCAAATCTTGCATGCGACACAGCCAGATGTTCCAACAGATTGTCACGTGGGTGGGGGCCACCCTTATTCTCGTAACTGTGGAAAGTCACAAGAGGGGGCTGATATTGTCTCTTGGTGGATGGAACAGATCTCTGCTAGCAGATCAGTGAGGCCTTCGATCTGTATTATTATTATTATAAAATGAGAGCAGGAGTCACTGGCTTTTTGGGCCTACACATTTGTATCTAGGAAGGTTTGCTTGGTCCTATGTAAGATATGGGTATCTAGGGAGCTGGGCTTGGGCCTATGTGAGATGCACTCCCAGGACGAAGGAAAGTGGGCAACTTAAGACATTCTACCTGAGCCTGACTGGTAGGGCCTATCTAGAGTATCATGTTTAGTGGGTAGTGCAAAATTAGAAATGAGTTTCTTATTAAATGGTAATACGGGACCTTCGGGACCCTCCTTCACGACGAAGGGCAAGGCAAAGGCGGAGACACCCAAGGCTTCCACCTCCAGAGGATGGCCCGGAGAGATGCACTCAGCGCTGTCAGGTGAGGGGTCTTGGTGGACGGCTTGGGATGGTGGGTCACAAGGGGGTAGGAATAAGGCTTGTAGGTCGGTGGGTGTGGGGGAAGGGTCGGTGCGGGAGACCGGAGAGTTGCCAGGGGACAAGCCGTCACGGGTGGTCAAGCAGGTGGGAGGTAAGTTGGTATCTACGGCGGGGTTCAGACTGACAAGGTGGACGGGAAGGACGAGAAAGGGGACAAGTCGGAGGACAAACACCAAAAAAAGCTCCCCTACATGGGGCTGGCCATGCCCTTGGGGTCTCATCTATCTGACAAGATTAGGAGTAGAATATGGAAACACGAGTATGTGGACGTGTTTAAATTACTGCACAGGGAGGTGCAGGCGAAGGAGGGTTCCAAAGAAGAGGAGTGGGAGTTGACTAGACGGCCTAGGGTTCCTGTGACTATGGAAAATTGGACCTCAGCGTTTCTCATTTACGCCAGTATTTACTGTGTGAAGCACCAGGATAGGGCCATAGCGCTAATGAAGTACATGGACATCATCAGGAAGGCCCAAATGCAGTTCGGGGGTTCGCCTGGCTGAGCTACGATGAGGAGTTCAGGGCCAGGGTTAGCGCCAACCCGGACAAGCATTGGGGGGAGGTGGATCAGGAATTATGGATGCAGTGGATGGCGTCCACGCATTCATCGGCATCCACCCACACGGACAGCGGTTTGCCGGTTACTTACCGGTCTTTTCCGCCACGTCCCGCCCAAAGCGGGGCGGGGGGGAACACCGCTGGGGCCGGTAGCACAGGCCAGACCATTAAGCCAGGCGGTTCTAACACCGGGGCCTGTTGGAGCTACAACCGGGGCTATTGCTCCCGCTACCCATGCAAGTTCAAGCATGAGTGCTCTAAGTGTGGAGGGAAACACGCCCTTACCCAATGCTTTACACTGGTCACGCCCTCGGAGCAGTGGCGAAACGCGAAAGGGAGGGGACAGGCTGGGCAAAAGGGCGCCTACACCGGTTAAGGTGGAGGCGATGGCCCCGTTGCTCTCGTGTTACCCCAACAGGGAGGCGGCTTCGAGGATTCAGTGGGGTTTCACGGAGGGCTTTCGGGTGGGCTATCAGGGTCCAAGGGTGCGGAGATGGGCAGATAATTTGAAATCAGCCACAGCATTGCCGGGAGTGGTAGCTGCCAAACTGCAGAAGGAGGTGGATGAGGGGAGAATAGCTGGCCCATTCAGCGACTGGCCAGCGGATGACTTAATCATCTCTCCGCTGGGGGTGGTGCCCAAGAAAGAGGAGGGTGAGTTTTGCATGATACATCACCTCTCGTGGCCTGAAGGACAGTCTGTGAACGATTTCATCGCGGAGGAGGACTCCAGGGTGCTGTACGCATCGGTGGATGATGCGATCCGCCTTGTGAGGGGGTGTGGGCCGGGGGCAGAACTAGCGAAATGTGATGTCAAGTCTGCCTTCCGCCTGCTGCCCATACACCCCGCGGATTTCTCGCTGCTGGGGATGCAGTTCGCAGGGGCCATCTACGTGGACAAAGTTTTGCCCATGGGATGCGCGATTTCCTGCGCGCTTTTTGAGCTGTTTAGCACCTTCTTGCAGTGGGCTTTTACACAGATTAGCGGGCATCGGGACGTTACTCACTACCTGGACGATTTTCTCTTTCTGGGAAGGGCTCACTCTGGGGAGTGTGGCAGGGCCCTGTCACAGTTCCAGGAGATGGCGCGGCACTTTGGTGTTCCCTTGGCCCCTGAAAAGACGGCAGGCCCATGCTGCACTCTGACATTCTTGGGCATTGAGCTGGATTCCCTTCAGTGGATAGCTCGTCTCCCTGCTGGTAAAGTGATGGAGATGCAGGCGTGCCTCGGGTGGGCGATCGGTGAGAAGCGGATCGCGTTGAGTGCGGTACAGCAACTGTTGGGCTTCTTGAACTTTGCGTGTAGGGTGGTTCGGGCGGGACGGACGTTCTGCAGGCGGCTCGGCATGGCCATGTCGGGGGCTGTTCTTCCGCACCACAGGATCCGGATCTCCATGGAGGTTCGGGCGGACCTGAGGACATGGTTGACTTTCTTGACGGATTTCAACGGGGTGTCCCTGGACTTTGCAGACGACAGGATGGTTTGGCAATGTCAAATTTACTCTGATGCAGCCGGGGCAGCTGGTTTCGGGATCTTTTGGGATGGCAGGTGGTGCGCGGAGGACTGGCCAGCTCATTGGGTGAAGCAGGGGAGGAGCATTGCGTTTCTGGAATTCTTTCCCTTGTTGGTGGCACTGGAAGTGTTGGGTCTTGAGTTTCAGAACAGGTCTGTGTTGTTCCACGTGGACAACATGACCGTGGTTGAGCTGGTTAACAAGCAGAGAGCGAGGGATCTGAGAGTGCTGAGATTGCTGAGAAGTTTTATGTTGAAGTGTTTGAGATTGAATGTGGTTTTCAGAGCCAAGCATGTCCCTGGAGCGAATAATGACATTGCGGATGCTTTGTCTCGTTCGCAGTGGCAGCGGTTCCGGCGATTGGCACCAGGAGCGGATCAGTGCAAGACCAAGCTGCCGGACGGCATCTGGGCCTTGGGGGAGTGAGGGTGATAGGCCTGGTTGAAAATTCCATTGCAGACACCACACGATGAGCATACAGACTGGCGTGGGCGGAGTTTGGATCCTTTATGGGATGGCGTGGGGATTCTGCTGTTGGAGAATGCTCAGCGATGGAGCAAGGAGTGCTGCAGTTTGTATTGCATTGCATTGAAAGGGGGCTGACGGCTGCGACTATATCAGGGAAATTGGCAGGGGTGGCATTTTATTGCGGCCTGTTTTTGGTTTTGATCATACGAAAGATGTGATTCTCAGTCGGATACTCAGAGGTTGGGGCAGGGAGAGAAGGGGGGGGGGTGTTGCGGGAGGCGATTACTTTTGATTTGTTGGTCAAGTTGGTCGAGGTTTTGCCGCTTTGTTGTTATGATGCGATAGAAAGTGCGTGTGTTCCGTTTGGCGATGATTTGGATGTTTTTTGGGGCTTTCCGGGTGTCTGCATTGTTGGGCACGCGGTCAGCGTGTGGCAGGCGGTATGAGGAGATACGGCTGGATGGCGGGCGACTGGGGATTTGGCTGGGTCACTCAAAAACGGATCAGTTGGGACGGGGTAAGTGGGTTTGGTTGTGCGAGGCTGGTTGTGGGGGCGTGTGCCCAGTGGCTGAATGGAGGACGTTTGTGTTGTCCACGCGGGTTGCGAGTGGTGAGATTTTTTGCCACATGTCTGGGGCGAGGGTGACTTCAGGACAGTTGTTGGCGGTGCTGCGCATGGCCTTACGGCGCTTGGGTTTGGATCCAGCTGGTTTTGGGACTCACTCTTTTCGTATTGGGGCGGCTACAGCGGCGGCCCGGTTGGGGTGGTCTTGGGACAGGATTCGGCAGATTGGGAGGTGGAAGTCTAGGTGTTGTGAGCGGTATGTTCGCAAGTGAGGAGTGGGGGGGGCAGGATGGGTGTTGGGGAAGTGGTGTTATTAGTTCTCGGTTTTCTTTCTAACATGTTTTTCTTTCATAGGTTGCGTGGGTGGACCGGGGGCCAAGACGGTCACTTGGATCGTGGGGCATTCCTTCGTTCATTGGGCCTCCAAGTATGCAGAGCAACAGGTGTACGGCCGTAACCTGGGACTCAAGGGACAACATCACGAGGTGCATTGGTGGGGTAAAGGGGGGATGCGATGGGGGGCACTATTGCCCTGGCTCGCGAAGATGGTCCCCCAGAAGGGATGCCCGGATCTGTTGATCATACCCTTGGGGGAGAACGATTTGGTTCAGCTGTCGGGTTTGGCGCTCTTGCAGCTGATGCAGAGGGATTTGGAAGTGCTGGAACACAGGCTGGCAGGGACTTGCATTGCCTGGACGGAATTTGTCCCAAGGAAAGTATGGAGGGGTGCCATTAAGCATGGGGCTGTGGAAAAGGCTCGACGGAAGCTCAATAGAGCAATGAGACTTTTTGTGGGGACAAGGACATTAAGGTCATTGCTCATGCTGGACTGAGACTGGAAGAACCGCTACTTTTTAGGGATGACGGGGTGCATCTTTCAATTTTGGGGAATGCTTACTATATGATGGAGATGAGAGATGTGGTCAGTAAGTTGTGGAACGAGTCGATTTGGTGTCGCAGGAATGTTTGAATGGGTGTGGATGAAAGATGCATTGTACGGGCCCTGGGGGGGGGGGGGCAGGTAACCGCCCTAAAGGGGGTTCCCTGGTTGGCGATACTTTGGAGGGGTGGGGGAGTCAATAGCGGGCGCTCCCATCCCTCGGGAGGAAGATTGGATGATGGGGGAGCTGAGGCAGGACTGGAATGCCAGGTGATACCGGGGAGGATGCTATGAGATTTGGGGAAATGGAGAGGACCAAATAAGGAGGACCAGGACCCGTGAACGCAGTACCAGGTGGACCAGGAAGACAGGAATTAGGGAAAGGAGAATCAAGATGAAACAAACCAAGAAGAATAGGAGTGTCAGAGCTAGGAGAATCAGGACAAAAGTGTTGAGCATAGATGGACCCAGCAGACCAACATGATCAGAGTGAGGATCAGTGGCACCACGATCAGGAGGCCCAAAAAGGGATAATAAGAGGAAAGGAAAGGGTCAGAAAGACGAGGGTCAGGAAGGACTAGAACCAGGAGCACCAGATACAGGAAACCAGTACCAGGGTCAGTCACCAGAACTAGTTGGAAAAGTACCAGGAGAAGAATGAAGAGCAGGACACCCATGTGATTCTATGCCACACAAATTAGGACATTTATTTTGTAAACGGTTCTTATTCATGCTTCTTATGCTGTCAACCCCCAGTAAATAGTGACATGTTTCGGCTATTTACATGCCCGCTGGCCAAACAGTGCAGAATTTCTATTAATTAGCAAGAGGTTGGTAAATAGGGATTTTTTTCTGCTATCTGCATGGAGGGCAGCCATACAGTGCAGAAACTACACCCAATGGAGCAACATTTTATAAATGATATTCAGGCCACAACATTTATGTCATCAACATTTTTGTTATCGATATTGTGACATGTAATGTTGGTGTAACCCCCCTCATCCCCATGCAGTTCCTAGAGGGTCAGTCTGAAAGAGTCAATCAGGAACAGCTCTTAGGGAACCCAAAATGTCAGTTCTATGAGCAGAAAGATACAAGAAAAGAAGGAATCCTACTCAAAATCCGTGGATTCCCAGTTTCTGAGGAGACAGTGTACTTATGACTCAGCATGCTGTCTAGTAACCATCTGTTCCTTTTAAACTATTGTGTATCTTATAAGGTTTCAAGTCATACACTCTTTAACCTTCTTTGCTTAGCACGATGAAATAGTATAAGGGGTTCTTCTCTTAAAAGGTACAGATAGAATTCTAGCAACATTTGCAGAGTTAACATCCATTCAGATGTTAAAACTAAGACACAAAAAAGAAGAACACATTTTGGGGATCACAGGATAACCGATGGAACATTGCAGTCAGACACATGGTTTTCTTCTACAAAGGGAACTCCGTCTCATGGTGCATTCATTTACAGAAAAACCATCCTTCCTCAGGTAGACACAGTCACCATATCCATTTACGGGGAACCTGAAATGGTAAGAACATAAGTTTTACAACCTGCATTTAGAGCAACAAGATATGTTCAATTTACCTACGTATGCCAGATCTGCTGTTCTACTCTTTATTCGCCTTTAATGGCAAGCATCATAACATACAACACACAGATCCTAAGCACTTATTAATTTATTGACCATGCAGCCTAGCCACAAAAGGTGTTGTGCTATATTACACTGGGGGAGAAAGCAGCAGAGACCTATATTTAATAGGCATAGTGCTGCACACAAAATGGATGCTAGGTGCCATATACATACCTTTGAACAATTGTGCAAACCTATCTGTGAGATGTCTAGCACAGGTTTTGTGCTCACGGATATCCTGCCAGAACAAAATACTATGTTTAGGATAACATTAAACCTTTTCAGGAATTAGATGTGTGCCATTCAGTGCAGCACTGTTAAGACCCGGAAGGTCCCAGGGACCACCGACTCCGACGGGGTAGCTTGGCGCGAGGCGGGAAGGCACGCCGGAAGCTAGGTGTTAAGTAGTTGTGCAGCACACCCTCACACTGACCCAGTAAAGCGCACACAATAAAGAGACACCACTCCAGATTCATTGACAAAAACAAGTAGCTTTATCCATCTTTGGTCAGGATGGGAAATGCAAAGTCCGCACAGAGGGCGGGGCAGACGGTTTCTATAGCATCAGGTCACTGCAGGCAACACTTCTTATGCACATGTTCAATAAAGGTAACATTTCTTAAGCACGTGTTCAATAAAGGCAACATTTCTTAAGCACATGTTCAATAAAGGCAACATTTCTTAAGCACATGTTCAATGAAGGCAACATTTCTTAAGCGGGCATTCAATGCAGGTTACCATTCCTATGCACCTATTCCCTGCATGTAAGTTTTCTCACACATCTATGCAATGCAGGTCATCTGGCTCACTTAGGCAGAGAGTCATGGCGGAGTCACAGGGGACATGGCAACAAAGGAAGGGGGGGAGTAGTTCCCAACCAGTTCTGGCTCGTATCCGAGAGTCTCCCCAGTATTCCAGGCCCCAGGAGCCCCTGGGGCTACCCCTGCTTGCAGCGAGTGTGGGGCCTCCGATTCGGCGTAGGCCCCACACCCCGACTCACTGCGCTGTCACTGCGAGTCACTGTTCTGCCTCCCGAAACGCCGGCCGCCGTCAGCCCGCTCCTTCTTCCGGTGGAGCTTGGACGGGGCCAGCGGACCGCTGCTCTCAACTCGTCGGGGCCCTCCCGGCCTCCAGGGACCCGGCCGGTGATGCTCCGGGGCTCCCGCACTTCTCGGAGCCCCGCGCGAGGGCCGGAAGGAGCTCCGGGCTTACCCAATGGTTCCTGGCTCGGCGGCCAATCAGGGCTCAGGACCCCGGGGGCGCGGCCGATGACGTTCCTCTCCACGCGGCCAATAACAGCGCGGCGCTCCCGGCGGAGACGGGAGGAGGGAATTCCTTCGCGCCTTCTCGGACCAATGCGGGCGCGGCGACCCTTCCTCGGGTTCCGGGGCCGCGGCGGTGATTTCGGTCCACAGCGTCTTCCTCCCCAGTGGCGCCTGGTTTGCGGCGGTGAGTTCGGCCTCACAGCAGCGCACCACCATAGCGCTTCAAATTACTGGTGGGGTTTCAGCCATCCAGCGCTATACAGTCCCACCGCGTGGCATTAGCTGGGAGTTCTGGGCATGCACACCTTCGTTGACACAGCGCTGGGGGGGGGGGCAGTTGCAAGTTCTGGCAATATAGCGCTTAGGTCGCCTAGCGCTTTACCTTGTGATCCCCAGCAGCAGCAGCGCTCGCAGGTTCCCCACAACTCAGGAATCACAGCGTTAGCTAGGGAGTTTCAGGTTTCAGGTCCACAGCGCTTCACAGCCTCAGCGTTGGCAGGAGTTGGCAGGTATTAGTTGCAGAAGTTAGTTGCAGTGGGAGGAAGGATGGTAGCCTCGGGCAGGCCCCCTGGAGTTGGTATCCCTGGTTCCCCTCACACAGGGCAAGGTCAGCAGGCTGGCAGGATCACTCATCTATCTTGGGGCAGCAGGGCCTAAGATCAGTCAGCCCCAGCAGTGTAGCCTCCCCCTAGCGCAGCAGCCTTTACTCCGGCGGAGGGTCCCCAGGTCCAGTAGTGCACCAACTAACTGTCAGGTTTCCCTCCTTTCCTTTTATACGTCTAGGTCAGGTGACTCGCCAAAAAGGCGGCAAGATGGGGGGTTTGGAAGGTTCCAGAAGAGTCTGGGGACTCTGCGGTGACAAGAGGCGGGAAGGTCAAGGTTACAGTATCATTAAGTCCCAACCTTATCCCAACTACTAGTGCGCAGATAGGACAGTGGCCTCACCGCGGTAGCAGGGCCTGCGGCATCCATGTTGTGACACACTGTTTTTTTTAGGAGAGAGCACCTGCACCTCAGCACTGTTTAGCAGCGGTAAGGCGCCCAGAGTTCTATGTCCAGCAAAAATGGCGGTCAGTTAGGAAGCAAAAAGGGAAAAATGTAGGGGAAGACCACCCTAGGGCTGACAGGTCTAACACGCGTCCCCCCCAGCCGAAAGTGGGGAGAGCTACCCAACCTCTAGGGAGTTCTCGTCACTAAGGCGGAAGAACCGAGAGAGACCGTCAGCGTTGGCGTGGTCTACTCCGGGTCGGTGTTCCACCCTGAAGTCCATACCCTGGAGGGAAATGGACCACCTCAACAATTTAGGGTTTTCGCCCCTCATCTGCATGAGCCAGCGAAGGGGCCGGTGGTCGGTCTGAATTAGGAAGTGAGAGCCAAAGAGATATGGCCTCAGCTGCTTCAAGGCCCAAACCACAGCAAAAGCTTCTCGTTCGATAGTACTCCACCGCTGTTCCCGGGGGAGTAGCCTCCTGGAGATGAAGCCCACAGGCTGGTCTAGGCCCTCCTCGTTGAGTTGTGAGAGTACTGCCCCAATGCCATGCTCAGAGGCGTCCGTTTGAACAATAAATTCCTTGCTGAAGTCCGGAGCCCTAAGCACCGGATCAGTGCACACAGCTTGCTTGAGGGTATCAAAAGCTTTCTGGCAAGCTTCAGTCCAAATCACTTTTCTTGGTTGTTTCTTGGACGTGAGTTCGGTCAAGGGGGCCACAATGGTGCCATAGCCCTTGACAAACCGGCGGTAGTAACCCGTGAGGCCCAGGAAAGCCCTGACCTCCGTCTGGGTTTTGGGGGGCTCCCAGGCCAGGATGGTCTCGATTTTGGCCTGGAGGGGCTGCACCTTACCCCCGCCCACCAGGTGCCCCAGGTAGACGACAGATCCCTGTCCGATCTGGCATTTGCTGGCCTTGTTGGTTAGACCGGCCCTCTGCAGGGCCTGCAGCACCTCCTGGAGATGCTCCAGATGGTCCTCCCAGCTGCTGCTGAAGACAGCTATGTCATCCAGGTAGGCAGCAGAGAAGGCCTCTAGGCCAGAAAGTACCTGGTTTACCAACCGCTGAAAGGTGGCAGGAGCGTTTTTCAATCCAAAGGGCATCACTCTAAACTGGAAGTGGCCCTCTGGGGTGGAGAACGCAGTCTTCTCCTTGGCTCCGTCCGCCATGGCGATCTGCCAGTATCCTGACGTGAGGTCCAAGGTGCTTAACTATCGGGCGGCCCCCAGCCGGTCAATGAGCTCATCCGCCCTAGGGATCGGGTGAGCATCCGTCTTGGTCACGGAGTTAAGTCCTCGGTAGTCCACACAGAACCGAAGTTCAGGTGTGGTGCCCGGTGGGGCCGCTTTCGGTACCAATACCACCGGACTGGCCCAGGGGCTGCTGGAAGGCTCGATCACCCCCAGCTCCAACATCTTAGCGACCTCACTCTGAATGCTGATCTTCACTTTGTCTGACAGCCGATAAGACTTGGTCTTGACAGGGGGGCTGTCCCCTGTGTCCACGTCATGGGTACACAGGTGGGTGATACCAGGAACAAGGGAGAACAAAGAAGAGTACTGCTCCAATACCTGGCGGCAGTCCCTCTGTTGCTCCGGCGTCAGGGACGGGGAAAGGACCACTCCCTCCACCGATCCATCTTTCTCTTGGGACGCCAGAAGGTCCGGAAGAGGCTCGCTCTCCTCCTCCTCGCTCCCATCAGTCACCATCAGGAGGGTAAGTTCCGACCTCTCCTGGTGTGGCTTGAGGCGGTTGACATGCAACACTCGGTGGGGTTGCCTTGGGGTCCTAAGATCCACCAAGTAAGTGGTCTGACCCTTCTTTTCCAGTATCTCGTACGGGCCAGTCCACCGGTCCTGGAGGGCGCTAAGCTCTCCGGGCTCCATGACCCACGCCTTCTGTCCAGTATCCAGTTCCACAGGATGGGCATTCCGGTCATACCACTCTTTCATGACCGCTTGGCTGGCCTCTAAGTTCTCAGATGCCTCTTTCCACAGTCCAGCCATCCGGCTGCGGAACGCCAACATGTAGCTCACTACATCTTGGGAAGCCTCCTAGGAGACTTCTCCCAGCCCTCCTTCACCAGGCCGAGAGGTCCCCTGACAGGGTGCCCGTACAGCAGCTCGAAGGGGCTGAAGCCCACCCCCTTCTGCGGCACCTCTCAGTAAGAAAATAACAAGCAGGGCAAGAGGACGTCCCACTTCTTCCTCAAGTCCTCAGGCAGACTCCTGATCATTCCTTTCAGGGTCTTGTTAAAACGCTCCACGATCCCGTTGGTCTGGGGGTGGTAAGGGGTGGAGAACTTGTAAGTCACCCCACACTCCTTCCACATGGCCTGCATATAGGCAGACATAAAGTTGGTGCCCCTGTCCGACACCACGACCTTGGGGAAACCCACTTGGGTAAAAATCCCCATCAGGGCCCGCGCCACCGCAGGTGCAGTGATGGTCCTCAGAGGGATTGCCTCCGGGTACCGGGTGGCGTGGTCCACCAGAACTAGGATGAACCAGTGTCCAGAAGAGGTCGGCGGATCCATTGGCCCGACAATGTCGATGCCCACCCGCTCAAAAGGAGTACCAATGACCGGTAGTGGCTCCAGGGGGACCTTCAACTTGGTCCCGGTCTTCCCACTCGCTTGGCAGGTCATGCAAGTCTTGCAAAAGGCATCAGAAGCCATCCTCATCCTGGGCCAATAGAAGTGTGGGACCAGACGAGCAAAAGTTTTATCTTGGCCCAGGTGTCCCACCAGGGGGATCTCATGCGCTAACTCCAGCAAAAAGGCTCGATAGCATTGGGGGACCGCTAAGGCCCTTGAGGACCCATGCACCGGAGCCTTGGGCTCACTGTAAAGAAGGCCATCCTCCCAGTAGATATGGTAATTTCCAGCAGCATTCCCGGCTGCTTGGGCTTCGGCCTGTCGCCGCATGCCCTCAAGGGTGGGGCACTCCTTCTGTGCCTGCCAGAATTCCTCCCGGGTAGGCCCTCCTTCCACCTGCCACTCTGCAGGGGTTGGCAAGTCGCCCACGGGAACAACGTCATCCTCCGCGGACTTCGGTGCAACCACAGCAGGTGCCCCATCCATCTCACGGGGTGCGTCCTCCAAGGAGTTTTCCGGATCAGCAGTGGGCTGGGCCATTGTCTCAGGCTCCAGCCCGGGTTGACTCCCTCGCCGGGTAGCCATGGATCGTGTGATCGCACAGGTCCATTCCGGTAGTCCCAGCATCTCTGCATGGGCTTTGAACTCTACCTCCTTCCAGGCAGTATGCTCAAGATCGTTTCCCAACAAACAGTCGACTGGCATGGCAGGGCTCACTGCAACTCTCAAAAGGCCTGAAACCCCTCCCCACTCAAAGGGAACTTGGGCCACGGGGTAGTGACCCACACTGTTGTCAGCCATCACAACCGGGTGGAATACATCCGGAATCACTTGCTCTGGGGACACCAGCTGTCTCCTTACCATCGTCATGCTGGCACCTGTGTCCCTCAGGGCCTCCACCCCCTGCCCGTTGATAAGGAACCTCTGCCTGTACTTGGCAGTATTCGAGGGTACCTGGATCTGCGGGACCATCTCCCTGTCTCCCAGGGATACTAGGGTCAATCCTGCCCACTCACCCCCCTTATCTAGGGACAACTCCTCCCCCAGCGCTACACTCGCCACCCCGGGGTTCTTACCTCCAGTAGGGGCTGGGGTCCTTTTACGACACTGGGGATCCCCCTTGTAGTGTCCAACCTCCCCGCACTCATAGCACCGGACAGTTCTGGGCTGTTGACTTCTGTCAGGATAAGTAGGCTTTTGGTAACCAGATTGGGGCTGGGACCCAAACCCTCTTCCTTGCGGTCTGTTTTGGGGGCCTTTGGAGAACTCCTTCTTTTGATCTCCCCCCTCTCTCTTCTGGGGGAAACCCTGTCCACTCTTCTGGGGGTCCCCCCCGGATCCCTTGTTGGACACCCTGGTACTGATCCAGGTATCCGCCTCCTCCGCAAGCTCCCTCGGGTCGGTCAACTTGCGGTCAACCAGGTGTTGGCTCAGCTCTGGAAAACATTTATCTAGAAGGTGCTCTCTTAAAAACAAATCGTACAGCCCTCCATAATCAGTCACCTCGCTGCCCCGCACCCAACCCTCCAATGCTTTGCGGGCGTAATCCAGGAAATCTACCCAGTTCTGCGTGGGAAGTTTGTGGCTGTTTCTAAACTTCAGCCTATACTTCTCAGGGGTAAGACCAAACTTCTTAAGTAACACTTCCCTCATAACGGGATAATTGGTCTGGTCTGCTTTGTCTAGAGTCAAGAGTGTGTCCCTCCCCACCGGAGGCATGTACCTATATAGGCTACCCCCCCAGTAACTCTCGGGGACCCCATGGGCTTTCAGGGACACCTCGTAAGCAGCTAGCCACTTGCCAATGTCGTCCCCCACATTAAAACTGGCCACAACATCTTTGGGCATGTAGAACCTAGACTCTCGTGAAGCTTCAGTAGGTACGCTGCCACCATTTGCGTTGCTCGTAGACCCTATTTGTAGGGCTCTAATCTCCAGCTCCTTCAGGCTGAGCTCATGGGCAAGCTTCCTTTCCTCCATAGCCAGCCTCTTCTCTTCACGCTCCTTGTCTAACCTGGCAAGCTCTAGCTTAAGTTGTCTCTCCTCCCTCCTGTCCTCGAACTCCTCTGCAGACAGGCTCCTTACTGAAACACTACTGCCTGCCCTGGAACGTCTTCCTGGCAATACATTCTCACTAGTATCTATGTGCAGTAGGTCCAGCCCTCCTGGAGCGTCATGCTCTTCCTGCCCCTCGTCCCCTCTCCCTTCCGGGTGGGCCAATGCCCATGCTCTCAAGGATTTTTGAAGCTCCTCTCTTTTGGCGCCTCGCTTGAAAAACACCCCTTTCCCCTCGCAGAACCCCTTAAGCTGCGCCACTGTGTACACTTCCAGGTTGGCCAGCTCGAATTCCATCTTGCTAGGTAGGGCCTTGGACGATTTCAGGGAAAACCACTAGGACGTAAGTAACAGGCTTAACACAAGAGCACTTACAATCAGGCAATTAGGGAGAACTTTGAGCTTGCATTAAAACAGGTGTCAGATTGCGGCGCACACTGAGTCACTGTAGGGTGCTGCACAAGCACAAGTCCTCATCGCACCGCTGAACACCAATGTTAGACCCGGAAGGTCCCAGGGACCACCGACTCCGACGGGGTAGCTTGGCGCGAGGCGGGAAGGCATGCCGGAAGCTAGGTGTTAAGTAATTGTGCAGCACACCCTCACACTGACCCAGTAAAGCGCACGCAATAAAGAGACACCACTCCAGATTCATTGACAAAAACAAGTAGCTTTATCCATCTTTGGTCAGGATGGGAAATGCAAAGTCCGCACAGAGGACGGGGCAGATGGTTTCTATAGCATCAGGTCACTGCAGGCAACACTTCTTATGCACATGTTCATTAAAGGTAACATTTCTTAAGCACGTGTTCAATAAAGGCAACATTTCTTAAGCACATGTTCAATAAAGGCAACATTTCTTAAGCACATGTTCAATGAAGGCAACATTTCTTAAGCGGGCATTCAATGCAGGTTACCATTCCTATGCACCTATTCCCTGCATGTAAGTTTTCTCACACATCTATGCAATGCATGTCATCTGGCTCACTTAGGCAGAGAGTCATGGCGGAGTCACAGGGGACATGGCAACAAAGGAAGGCGGGGGAGCAGTTCCCAACCAGTTCTGGCTCGTATCCGAGAGTCTCCCCCGGTATTCCAGGCCCCAGGAGCCCCTGGGGCTACCCCTGCTTGCAGCGAGTGCGGGGCCTCCGATTCGGCGTAGGCCCCACACCCGACTCACCGCGCTGTCACTGCAAGTCACTGTTCTGCCTCCCGAAGCACCGGCCGCCGTCAGCCCGCTCCTTCTTCTGGTGGAGCTTGGACGGGGCCAGCGGACCGCTGCTCTCAACTCGTCGGGGCCCTCCCGGCCTCCAGGGACCCGGCCGGTGATGCTCCGGGGCTCCCGCACTTCTCGGAGCCCCGCGCGAGGGCCGGAAGGAGCTCCGGGCTTCCCCAATGGTTCCTGGCTCAGCGGCCAATCAGGGCTCAGGACCCCGGGAGCGCGGCCGATGACGTTCCTCTCCACGCGGCCAATAACAGCGCGGCGCTCCCGGCGGAGACGGGAGGAGGGAATTCCTTCGCGCCTTCTCGGACCAATGCGGGCGCGGCGGCCCTTCCTCGGGTTCCGGGGCCGCGGCGGTGATTTCGGACCACAGCGTCTTCCTCCCCAGTGGCGCCTGGGTTGCGGCAGTGAGTTCGGCCTCACAGCAGCGCACCACCACAGCGCTTCAAATTACTGGTGGGGTTTCGGCCATCCAGCGCTATACAGTCCCACCGCGTGGCATTAGCTGGGAGTTCTGGGCATGCACACCTTCGTTGACACAGCGCTGGGGGGGGGCAGTTGCAAGTTCTGGCAATATAGCGCTTAGGTGGCCTAGCGCTTTACCTTGTGATCCCCAGCAGCAGCAGCGCTCGCAGGTTCCCCACAACTCAGGAATCACAGCGTTAGCTGGGGAGTTTCAGGTTTCAGGTCCACAGCGCTTCACAGCCTCAGCGTTGGCAGGAGATGGCAGGTATTAGTTGCAGAAGTTAGTTGCAGTGGGAGGAAGGATGGTAGCCTCGGGCAGGCCCCCTGGAGTTGGTATCCCTGGTTCCCCTCACACAGGGCAAGGTCAGCAGGCTGGCAGGATCACTCATCTATCTTGGGGCAGCAGGGCCTAAGATCAGTCAGCCCCAGCAGTGTACCCTCCCCCTAACGCAGCAGCCTTTACTCCGGCGGAGGGTCCCCAGGTCCAGTAGTGCACCAACTAACTGTCAGGTTTCCCTCCTTTCCTTTTATATGTCTAGGTCAGGTGACTCGCCAAAAAGGCGGCAAGATGGGGGGTTTGGAAGGTTCCAGAAGAGTCTGGGGACTCTGCGGTGACAAGAGGCGGGACGGTCAAGGTTACAGTATCATTAAGTCCCAACCTTATCCCAACTACTAGTGCGCAGATAGGACATTGGCCTCACCGCGGTAGCAGGGGCCTGCGGCATCCATGTTGTGACACACTGGTTTTTTTAGGAGAGAGCACCTGCACCTCAGCACTGTTTAGCAGCGGTAAGGCGCCCAGAGTTCTATGTCCAGCAAAAATGGCGGTCAGTTAGGAAGCAAAAAGGGAAAAATGTAGGGGAAGACCACCCTCTAGGGCTGACAGGTCTAACAAGCACACATACGATTTGGGGACATTTAGGAGAATTTAAAACGTTTTACCTACTTAGCGCTCACCTCATATAGACAGTACTTTTTGGCACACAGCCATGTCTAACATTGATAGTAGATACAGCTTTGGATCACAAACTATGGGTTGATGCGTGGAATGTTTGAGTACCACTCCTGGGAATCCCCTTAATGCAAAGTAACGAAATGCAGCTCAAAACGCTATACGAGCTACTTTAAAGGCTTCCTTCTAGCATGCAAACAGGTTACTCTGAAAAGTAACCACCTTATCAACACTTTTACAATTTGCCTCATTTTTCATGATTTTGCACCAGTGCAAAATGTTGATAAATCCGCCCCTTCTTTTGAACAGATTACAAGGCATGTAAACCCTTTCGGTTTCCAATATTTATCCTCCCTAAAAAAACATGCACATATCTATTTCACCTTATTTCTGTCTAAAAAACATTCTGCAAACATTTTCCACTGTGTAACCTACCTTAAATGCTTCTAAAACATTTAATTGAGAAGGGGCCATCTAAAAGGCTCTGGGAATGGTACATGAGGATGCTTAGGACATTAGCTGCTTCTTCATTACTCTAAGTAACAATGATACTACCTTAAATAATAGGATGTCACATTGGACCTGACCACCTTTTACTGGTCAACCAGTTGTGAAGTCCTGTGCTCTCACACAGCTGCAGTTTGTACTTGTGGTTGTCTGGATAGTTGAGTGGAAAGAGAAGCATAAATGAGAGTTACAAAAAGTGGTAATGACAGAGAGTGAAATATAGGTAGCTGTGAAGAAAGGTAGAGAGAACAAAGCAAAATAATGAGAGCAGTGAGGTACAGGGAACAGTGGAGGAACAAAGCTGGAGAGATGAGGTAGTGGACAGATGCTTAGACAAATGGAGAGGCTACGTAGTGGCATAGGAGTGGGGTAGAGAAGGGATAGAGAGAGGATCTGGAGAGAGAAATGAAATAGAGACAGACGAGGTAGAAAGTGATGAGGTAGAGGTAGGACTGACAGAAGTACGGCATAAAAATATAGAGAGGTTAAGTAAAGACAAAGGTGAGGCAGAGAGAGGTGAAGTAGGTGTAGGAGAGATACAGAAGGTGATATAGAAACCGCTGAGGGTGGGGAGCGGAGTAAAGCAGAAAGTTGTGGTGGAGCGGTACTTTTGTAGAGGCACCAAGAGTGGTAGAGAAAGTGTCCTGAGCACATTAGCAGGAGGTCTTTTGTAAGGTGGGGGTCCTGTGCAGGTGCCAACTTTGCTCAGGCCTTATAATGTTCAACTATGTCTTCCATACACATTTTCCCTTGATTACATACAATACGACACATAACTCCACACTTAATATGGGTTACAAGTAGGTCTGAGCAAGAGCTGAAGTCTTGAGAGCTGAGTGCAAATAGCATTTTAGATTTCCTTCATGGACTTGTGACAAAGAGGATTGCCTCGTGCATGATTAATAAAGGCCTACTTTTATGGCTGAATTTAGTCCTGATTCTGAATCCTCTTGACCTCCAATGGAAAGTTGGATTGCCCGCCCAGGGCAGGTTGGGCATAGGGTATACAGATTGCAAGCAGGGCCGTGGGCAATCTTGCGTCGCATAGCTGAAGTCTGTGAGCAGCAAGGGTTAGCCATTCACAGAAGGTGAGGTCCAAGAAACAGATGCATCAATTAATCAATCCATATTTGTAGAGTGCACGTTTCACCCCGAGGGGTATCCAGGCGCTGCGTGAGGAGGAGCTACTCGAACAGCCAGGTCTTGAGTCCACTCCTGAAATCGGTGAGGGAGGTGGAGGTTAGGAGGTGGATGGGCGAGGTCGTTCCAGGCTTTGGCTGCAAGGTGAGAGAAGGAGAGACCTCCGGCTCGGGTACGATGGATGAGGGGGATGGTGATGAGAACCAGGCAGGCAGACCACAGGTGTCTGGTGGGCTGATGGAAGGTCAGGCGGCAGTTCAGGTATTCCCATCCTGTGTTGTGGAGGGCTTTGTAGGTGTGCATGAGCAGCTTGAAAAGGCATCTCTTGACGGGGAGCCAGTGCATGCTATGGAGGTGGGGGGTGATGTGGGAAGGTCTAGGTTGGTCAAGGATGATTCTAGCTGCTGCATTCTGGATTGTTTGGAGGCGTTTGAAGAAGAGGGTGGTGGTTCCATCATAGAGAGTGTTCCCGTAGTCCAGTCGACTGGTGATGAGGGCAAGAGTGTATGTTTTTCGGGTGTCGGTTGGGATCCATCTGAAGATTTTGCGGAGCATTCTGAGGGTGTTGAAGCAGGTGGAGGCCACCAAGTTGACCTGATGTCTCATGGGGAGCTCGCTGTCGAGGATGATTCAGAGGTTGCAGGCATGGGTGGTTGGTGGTGATCCGAGGGCAGAGGGCCACCATGAGTCGTCCTTCGGTTTTGTCGGCGTTGAGTCTGAGCCAGTTGACTCTCATCCAGTTGGTCATGGCATTCTGGAAGTTTGCTCTGGTGATGTCAGTGTCTTCCGTGAGGGAGAGTATGAGCTGGGTGTCGTCAGCAATGGAGATGATGTTGAGACCGTGGCTGCGAGCGATGGGTGCCAGAGGCATCATGTATACATTTAACAGTGTGGGGCTGAGTGAGGAGCCCTGGGGTACGCCGCAGATGATGCTCTTTGGGTCAGAGGTTTATTGCAGGAGGCGGATTCTCTGAGTGTGTCCGGTGAGGAATGAGGATAGCAGCTTGAAGGCATTGCCGTAGATGCCGATGTGGTGAAGTCTTTGGATAAGAGACGGTGTTGAAGGCCGCTGACAGGTCGAGAAGGATCTGGCCTGCTGACTCGCTGACGTCAAGGATGGCTCTGACGTTGTCCAAGGAGGCTATAAGGGCAGTTTCAGTGCTGTGGTTTGAGCGGACACCAGATTGGGAGGGGTCAAGCAGGTGGTTGGATTCTAGGTAGTCGGTGAGTTGGCGGTTGATGGCTTTCTCCAGTACCTTGGCTGGGGAGGGGGATGGGGCAGTAGTTTATGAGGTCGGATGGGTCCACTGTGTTTTTTAAGAAGGGGTTTGACTCCTGCGTGCTTCCAGGGAAGGTGGCAGAGCTGATACCGAGTTGATGATGCTGGTGAGCGGCGGTCCGATTTCTTGTGTCCGAGTTTGAAGGCGAGGTGGGGGCAGGGGTCAGTCGGAGCACCGGAGTGGATGGAGGACATAATCAATGTTGTGGTTTCAGTGCAGAGAGGTGTCCAGTCAGTCAGGAAGTTGGGAGGGAGGATGGTGAGAGGAGCGGAGAGGTCCGGCTGCGGGGGTTGGGGTTCGAAGTTTTTGTAGATGTTGGCAATGTTGGTGTGGAAGAGGTCAGTGAGTGAGTTGCAGAGGGACTGGGAGGGCTGGATGGAGTTTTCAATGGCGTCAGGGAGACTTCTGTGACGTTGTGGAAAAGTTCTTTGGTTTCGGTTTGTTTACTAGCGGCTGGTGGCAAATGTGGCTTTCTTTGCTTCTCTGATGGCGTGGTGTTAGGATTTGAGGGCTGTCTTGAAGGCTGTGTGGTTGACGGGGTAAATGCTGGTGCGACAGCGTCTCTCCAGAGGTTTGCTTTTGCGTTTTTCAGCTTGGAGTTTGGGGGTGAACCTGTTGGTGTGCTTGTTGGTTCCTCTGTTGCTGAGGGTTTTGATGGGAGCGATGGAGTCGGCAATGGAGAAGATCCATTTAGCTAGGTGGGTGGACTGGAGACTTGATTGACGTCATCTGATGTGTGGAGCATGGTGGTGTTGAGGGTGGTCTTCCATAGGGATTCAGTAATAGTGCTCCAGCTGGGGCGGGTAGAGGGGGGCAGGGTGGCGGTGGCCTGTTTGACGACAGTGATGGTGAAATGGACGATGCTGTGGTCCATCCAGGTGAGCTTGGTTGTGTGGCTGAGCTGGATCTTGTCACTGGATGTGAAAATAGGGTTGAGGGTGTGGCCGGTGTTGTGCGTGGGGTTGGTGATGATCTGAGGCCCAGCTTGTCCATGGTGTCCACCAGTGTGGCCGAGTTGGTGTCTGAGAGGTCTTCGAGGTGGAGGTTGAGGTCGCAGAAGAAGAGGTAATGTCTGGATTCCACGGCAAAGGGGGCCATGATTTCAGAGATGGTGTTGCAGAAGGGAGGGTCAGGGTCCTCATGGTCTGTAGGTGAGGGTGCCATTGACTGTTGAATTGGCGTTGGCGAGCAGGAGGAAGTTGAGGTGTTCCATGTCAGGACAGGGGAGGGGGGGGTCGTTGGAGGCGGTGAGCCTGCACGTGTCCTTGTGGATGATGACAATTCCTCCTCCAGGTCTGCCTGGCCGGTCCATGTGGGTCAGGTTTTAGCCAGTTGGAGTGGCTGTGGCTATGTCGGGGGCTGAGGGGTCCTTGAGCCAGGTCCCTGTGAGGAATACTATGTCGGGGCTGATGGTGGTGATGGAGTCCCAGAGCTCGATGGCGTGCTTGGTCAGGGAGTGGATGTTGAGTAGCATGCATCGAAGTTTGGGCTGGTAGTCGGTGGTCTTTGTAGGGGCCCATGGTTCCGTGGAGTCGCAGGTGAAGGCAAGCGAAAACTCCTTCGGTGCCTATGGGTGTGCAGGTGCAGCAGAGGGCGCTGAGACGTCCTGGGTCTATTCCTCGGAGAGCGGAGCTAGAGTAGCATTGGACGGTCAGTGAGCCAGGGGTTCTGGTACTGGGCGCAGATTGGCTTGCCTTTGGTGCACCGCCGGCGCAGCCGTGCAGCGACCAGCATTAAGTAGCCTGGGGGGGTGGCGGGTCTGGGGGGGTGTAGTATGCAACGCGGTAGGGTTGTAGGCTGAAGAAAATGGCAGCCAGCTGGTTTCCTAGCAACAGGTCGTGCTGGGCAGGAAGCTAGACGCCGATGGAGGCAGGAGCGCAGCTCAGGAGGGAGACTTGTCCAGGTCTGCACATCTCAGTCAAGCAGGTGAGCAGAGTCACGGCAACACCAAGATCACTAATGCGCACAGCAGGCGGTATTAAGTAGTCTGGGTGGGTCGGCGGGGCGTTGGCGTGTCAGGGGGGGGCAAGGCCTGTGACATGCTAGTGTCTTAAGCTGAAGAAAATGGCTGCCGGGCGGTTGACTAGCAACCAGTCGCGCTGGGCAGGAAGTTGAGTAGCGATGGAGGCAGGAGCGCCGATCAAGAGGGAGACTTGTCCAAAGTCTGCAAGTCTCAGTCACGCAAGAGAGCGGGGTCCGGGCGACACCAAGCATGTGGAATATGATCAAAATTCCCCAGAAATTCAATGAAAAAGCCAAAGGTTAAATAAAATGAAGTTATGGCTAGCACCTGAACATATGTTTAAAAAATCAAAGAGAAGAGCACTGTTAAAGGGCAGTTATTGTTACAAAACAAGATCTAAAACACAATGAAATTCAGTAAGTGTGAGTCGGTAAGGTAACCATAACCTGTGCCCCTGTCCTCCACTGTTTGTGACCTCATGTATGACATCACTCATGACATGTTAAATGATATCATTGATGACATCGCTCAAGACATCTAAAAAGTCCTAGGGCCTTATTTAGATCTTGGTGGACAGGTTACTCTGTCACAACGGTGATGGATATCCCATCTGCCGAAATATAAATCCCACAGGATATAACAGGATTTATATTTTGGGGGATGGGGTATCCGTCACCATTGTGACGGAGTAATCCATCAGCCAAGATCTAAATCAGACCCATAATTGATAATCAATCAATCAATAAAATCAATCAAAAAGGATTTGTAAAGCACTGCTTATCACCCGTGAGGGTATCCAGGCGCTGGGAGTGGGGGGGGGGGGCTGCTGCTACTGAGATGAATTGGTCGAAGAGCCTGGTCTTCGGGTCCTTCATGAACTCCTGCAGGGTAGGGGGTGTGCGGATGTTGAGGAGGAGGTCATTCCATGATCTGGCTGCCAGGTGCGAGAAGGCACGGCTGCCACACCTGCTTCTGTGGATGCCTGGTGTGTGGGCCAGAAAGAGGTTTGAGGAGCAAAGTTTGTGGGTGGGTTGGTGGAAGTTCACCCTATGGTTGGGGTAGGCTGTACCCTTGTTGTGATGGACTTTGTAGGAGTGTGTGAGCAGTTTGAACTGGCATCATTTGCTGACGGAGAGAAAGTGTAGCACTCTGAGGTGGGGGGAGGTGTGGGTCTGCCTCAGGAGGTCGAGGATGAGCTTGGCTGCTGAGTTCTGGATTGTCTGGAGTCTGTTTTGTAGTTGAGCGAAGATTCAAACAAAGAGGAAGTTGTTACAGTACAGGCGGCTGGTTATGATGGCCTGGGTGGCGGTGTGTTTGATGTAGGTGGGGAGCCATTTGAAGATATTTCTGAGCAAGCCCAGGGTGAGAAAGCAGGTGGATGAGACAGCACTTATCTGCTTCCTCATCGAGAGCTTGCTATTGAGTATTACTCTGAGGTTTCTTGCATGCTCTGTAAGTTTGGGTGCAGAGCCGAGCTTCGTGGGCCACCACAAGTCGTTCCACAGGGAGTTGCTGCTCCCAAAGATGAGATCTATGATTGACAATGAATTGCTGTGACTATGCATGTGGCAATCAACTGTTGCACATACACAGCCGGAGCTGTGAAAGACTTAAATGGTTCAGGGCCAAGAGGTTCTGTAATCAACTGTATCTCTCTGGAAGTGTTTTTATTTTATTTAGGGCATACACAGCAGGAGCTGTGAAAGACTTAAATGGTTCAGGGACAAGAGGTTCTGTAATCAACTGTATCTCTCTGGAAGTGTTTTTATCTTATTTAGGGCATTCCATCCTCATGCAGAATGTTCTAAATAGCCTTCTAGTGTGCTGTAGAGGCTATACTGTAAATTAAGGTCACTCCTTGTCGTACAATCTCACCTTCATCGTGGAATAATAATACTGGAGCTGGACCTTCATTGGTGGTACCGTCTGCTATGACGGGCCATAAGGCTACAGTATATTCATAATGCCTGAAGCAAATTTAGAACATGTTATCCCAAGAGCTATTCTAACCTGGGTACAGATCTGGTTTATGTCTAGGTTGTGCATAATAGTCTTGGGTAAGAAGGACACTGATCAAAGGAAGAAAGTGTTCTTCTAGGATCAAAAAATATGCTCCTGTAGAAGAAGGTAAGAGCTGAGAAACATATTTGTCTAGAATATGGTCTACACTTAACATTTATCAAAGAGTGGAGGAGCCACTACTGCTCTCAGTAATGAAGCTAAGCATCCAGTCGGTGCAGGCCCCCTCAATGTGGACGCCCAAAGATGAAAACTGGATCCCTGAACTGGATGGCCACTGAAGGCCATTTACATTTTGATATAAAAACATTATCTTTTCGTTAGGCAGCCAGATCCGTCTACATGTGTTAGGGAGTGATAGACCTGACAGCTTTAGTGTGCTCTTCCGCCCAACTTTTCTGAACACGTTTATGCTCCCTTTAGGACTCGGAGCACTTTACCACTGCTAACCAGTGTTTGTGCTTTATCCTCTAAACATGGTAACATTGGTTCATCCCCAGTTGGCAGAGTTAAGTTACTTATAAGCAGCCGCTGCAGGTAAGAGCGGTGGGGCCGGCTGGGGGGGATTTCGAGAGACGACCAAGAGGGAAAATTAATTATTTATTTAATTTTCCCTTGTGGTCGTCTCTCGAGATCCCCCCCCCTACCCCCCCCCAGCAGGCCCCACTGCTCTTACCTGCAGCGGCCGCAGCTGCTTATAAGTCTCTAGTAAAGTGGCACCCTCTGTACCCAGGGCCTGCAAATTAAATGCTACTACTGAGCCTGCAGCCCTGATTGTGCCCCCCCACTGAAGTAGCACTTTATCATGTGTCGGGCCTGCCACTACAGAGCCTGTGTGTGCAGTTTTATACTGCCATGACGACCTGACAAAATAAACCTTTCTGCCAGGCCCAAACATTCCGTTTTTATACATACAAGCCACCCCTAAGGTAGGCCCTGAACAACCCAGACGACAGAGTGCAATTTATTTAAAAGGCAGGACATAAACAATTATGTTTTACATGTCCTGGCACTGAAAAACACCCAAAGTAATTTTTCACTACTACAAGGTCTATGTCTCCCATAGGATAACATTGGGATTACCTTATTACATTTTATAAGTGTAATTTTTCCAATTGGGAACAGTCTGGTGTCTATGGAATCCTAATTAATTTAAAATCCTAACTTGGGGTGAAGTCGGATTTTAAATTACAGCATGGGAGACGTCACTTGGTGCCTGCTGCCTGTCTCTGACCAGTCTGGGGTGGGTGACAGCTGGACTTCGTGTATTCCCTCTAGACAGCCACACACAATGGAGCTTAGGTGTGACTTGATGGGCCATCCTGGGAGGATCTGGACCCAGCCTCACTTACACACGAATAGGCTGTGTCCTGTCCCCAAACAAAGGGCTTCCTAGCCCCCTGTAGTGATTCTGGAGCCAGTACAGGAAGGGAGGACCTCTGTACACTTTAGAAACCTGTCTTTGAAGCCACCCCCACTTCAAAGGCCCAATTGGCTAAAAGTACTGTACCCCTGACACCATCCCTTCAGTACAATTCTGGACCTGTGAAGACTCTGGCAGGAAGAAGAAGTGATGTGCTGCTGTCAGGACTGCCACTCTGCTGGATTGCTGCTTTACTGGACTCCTACCTTGCTGTGCTGCCCTGCTCCTAGCTGTTCCCCTGCCTGAGTGACGACTGGACCTGCATCACTTGAACCTAGAGTGACTCCAAGGGCTTGCTGGCTGGACTCTTCATCTGAAGTCTCAGGGACATAAAAGACTTCCAACCTAACTGCTTTTGCACCTGGACTTTGCAATCTGTGAGTCTGCCCTGGCAAGTGGTGCCACCCCAGTCCTAGACCCTGGGAAGTGGGCCTAAGGTGCTTGCTCCAGCAAAACTAACACATTCTCTGTTGAACCGGCGCATTGCCGCAGTTGCGTGTATCAGAACCAGCGCATCGCCTGATGGAACAGGGTAAATATAAAAATTTTAACCTCCTAATATTTTCGTATAATAATAATAAACATGTTCGTTCAAGTAAATAACCAAAAATGTATGTATTGGGGTAAGGATAACACGCAGTTTAATGTGCAAAATAATGAACTAATAATTGTTTACGTTTTTAACATAACATAATATTTTGCGTACTAAAATAATAATAAAATGCATGATTTGTGCTTTGAATAAAACGTGTGGTTACAAAATAAAGCGATGGTAAGTAAGGGACAGCGGTATATGTTGCTTCTGCTAGGTAATACCTAATTGGGGTACGTGAGAAAGACGGGAGGGAAACTAAAGGGTTTATATTTCATTGTTTTAATAACATTTTGTTTTCTTTAGAAATAGTGCGCTTAGGCCTACCGAGCAGCAATATAAAATGGCCGCGAGTTACTAGAGTGCGCAGGAGCGGATGCGACCATGTGATAGAGGAGAGAGGCTGTTGCAAAGGGATGATCACGTGCTGATGCCGAGAGGCTAAGATGAAAGTATGGTCAAGGCTGCTGTGACCCTTCTGAGCAGATGTGTGCCAAGATGATCAGCAAGAAGCGTGAGAAGCCTGGTTGAATCAATAGAAAGAACTCTATTATATAATTTGTTGCAGAAAAAGAAACAATTTGGACTGATCGAAATGGATGAGCAAGTGCATGAACTGTGGGAAACGATGCTTGCATGGACATTCCTCACGGAACTAGTTAAGACCAGGAAGCTTGATTAGAATGTATAGGGACCTGAGTTTTGGACCAATGAAAATGAATTGCGCCATGTAAGAAGAAACATTTTATGCTGTAAGCTAGAATTAGGGTATAAGAAGACCTACTCTTGGTGGGAGGGAAGGGATGAATGCTGCGGGATGCTGCGGGAGATGCTGAAGAAATTTAGATGCTGTAGATGGGAGAGTTTGCGGTTGCTGATGCTGACGAGCTGATGCAGCTGCTGTTATTTTCCTTTTCCAGCTGAGTATGAAATGCCGCTTTAGGAGAACTAGCATTTGACAAGATTTATATTAGAATTATTAGGATTTCCCAGTGAGATAGATAGGGTGATCTATAGAGTCTTTAGTATGTTAACCTCATTTTCGGTCTAATAAAAGTATCATGCAATTTACAATTATTCTTATAATGATGATAAACGACATGATCTGAATAATAAATTAATCTTGAATTTCCTGCATTCAAAACTTTATATAAACTTTATTATTCTTTAAAACAAATGACTCAGTGATTTTCTTTAGCATAATGATTAATAATGTTTTGGTAAAAGAGTTCATTGTGATTGAGCTGGTCTTAATCACCATCAACTGATTCCTACTAGTTGGTCCATCGACCAATGAGCGGAATACCTTAGAAGCAAATGAGAATTATTGTGTCTTTATAAAAGAGGTATCCCGTCTCCTTCCAGCAAATCGTTTTTCTCCTAGGTTTCATGTCGGAGGAAAATCCAGGGAAATAAATGAGTAAGTGAATGTATATGCGGTGTTATGGGCCCCACCGTCATATGGATATAGTGTGTGTGTGTTAGAGAAATAATTGCACCTGGATGACCCAAAAACATAGTAGGAGAAAATATTTTTATTGTAAGCGCTGGATCAGATTTCTTGGTAGCAGAGTTATGGTTACTATAGATTAGTTTGGTGATTATTGATTTTTGATTATAGATTATTGATAAGTTTATGTCTAACACTTTTTGTTGAGTCGCGTTATGTTATATGTAAGTTTTCACGCTTCCGGGAAGTAGGATGTGGAACACGTGTGGCAAGAGAAGTCACATGGAATTTTACACTGTCTGAGTTCAATTTGGTAATAACACAGGTTGTGTTATTTAGGGACATTTGCGTATAAAAGGTGTGTAAGTGAAATAGTGATCGGTTTTCTTGTGAAACTCTGGCCTTAATTCTCAGGAGCAGTATAGTCTCCACATGTGTTTTATCCCCAGAGAAACGGGTTTATCGTTTGCTTGAAAGAAGGGTAAGGTAGAGGGAAGTGCTACTTTATCGACGTAACAAAGTTCTGTGGTAGGATAGAGGTAAGCGCTGCCTACTGGAAAATACAGAATTCTTGTGTGAATGATCAAAGCTATCTTTTCGGTTTAGCGAATCAGACAATGGAAATGTGGATAAAATGTTGTAACTAACAAGAATTGTTGAAAAAGAAATTGCCGATAAATTTTGTAAAGGAGGGGTCAAGAGTAGAAGTGACGTAGACAAAAGCCGCGCTGGGATTGGACAGTGCGATAGTCACATGAGAACAGGAGCGAAGTGACGTAGACAAAAGCCGCGCTGGGATTGGACAGTGCGCCGTAGATAGAAATTGCTGTGATTGGAGCGTTGGTGTGAGTCGCGCTAGCATTGGTTGAAATAAACGCATAGGGAACAGAGTTGATTTGCGGATTGTTTTAAGGAGAAAAAGGTTGTGAATCATGTCGTATTATGAATATGGGAAAGAGAAAACGTCTTGGATGTCGAAAGTTAAGAACTTCTTCAAGAAGGACAAAAAGGTAGTGACTAGAGAGGGACAAATAATTCCTCCGCCGAAATCACCAGCTTCACACATGATGCTGAAATATGGATATCATACATGCATTTGGTTAGAAAATTGGACAAAATACACCAAGAACGATGGAGCATTGGCTTTTCCCGAGAATGGTTAATTTAATGTAGCTGTATTACGGAATTTGAAAGAAAAGATGGTAATGTTAGAACCTAGACCTAGACCGACACAGTTTGAAGCTTTAGCGGAATGGGAAGATGAGATGTATGAGCGAGAGAGATCCAGAGGATTGAAGAATCATGAGTTTATACCAGGAAGATTGTGGGGAATAAATCATGAGGACAGAGTAAAGCGTTGGAGATACGCTAACATGGCAGGAGGTTTGTTTCCAGCTTTTACGGTTGAGGAAGAAGCAAAGAGAAAGTGTACCGAGAAAAAGAAACATGTAGTGGTAGAAAAGTATGTGTATGGTGGTAGTGAAACGGACGACGAATTGCTGGAAGATATTTTAAACAGAAACCCACCTCCATACCAACAGACTTCTGTAGTGGTGACACCTAATGCACCGCAAATGGAAACTGGGAGAAATAAAAAACCGAACGAAGAAATGAAATAAATAGGTCACAAGAAACATTTAAAATTTCACAAAATGATGAGACAGAAAGTGACAATGCAACTGAACTAGCAAAAACGACAAAAGAATTGACAGAGAAAATAAGAGAATTGACAAAGAATATGGAAGCTGTAACTGTACCAGTAACAATAGGTCCAGTAATGCCTATTTTTGAAAATCAGAAAATAAATGAACATTCTTTGGTGATTCCCATGCATTCACATGTGCAAAGAAAAAGAGAAAGGATGGAAATGAATAATGAAGGTGCACACAATTTGGCTAGTACATGTAGACCAAGTCCACCTACAAATTTGACGATAAATGAGAGTGAGGTTAGAAGAATACCTATGGTAACAGAGTCCGCATCAGGAACACCAGAAAGAACCAGTGATTGGATTGAGTTAAATAGTACACCTGTAGGTCCAACTCCAGAAGAGTTAAATGAATGGATGAAAGCGCTTAAAGTAAAAGAACAGGATGAGAAACCTTTAGATGTAATTAGGTTAAAAATAGACATGGAAGAATTGATTTTGGGAACAATTGGAACAGAAAAACTGAAAAATTATCAGGATGATGAGATTATGTTTTTGTGTAAAAGTCTTACTTGGAGAGCTAGAAATTTACATGACAAATTGGAAGAGATCGCAAGTGAACTAGGAGTAGAATTTGTGAAAGTGAGGACATTGCAGAAACCGTACAGAGTAGATTTTTGTGAGAAAGACATAGAAAATTTGAACACATCAGGAAGATTGACCCAGATAAAAGAACTGATTGTTTTATTGAGAAAGTGGGGTGATGTGGATAGATGGAGAAATAGATGGACAAAGAGGAATGAGAAAACAACAGATAAAGCATCTTTGGCTTTTGCAATGACAGATAAGGAACCAGTTACCAGAGAGTACCCAATGAGAGAAACACCAGGTGGTAGTTATGTGCATGTTCCGTGGACCAGACAGGATATACTGTCATTTACAAATGACTTCCCAAAATTGAGAGAGAAACCAGTAGAATGGTACAGACAAGTGGAAAGATTTGTTAAGGTGTCAAAAGTGCTGTGGATAGATCTAGATGGATTGTTTGACATAGTAGTGCCTGCTGATTTATGGACGGAATGTAAGATTACAATTGATTGGCCAACTGTGGAATATCCAAGGGATGCCAAAACAGGAGCGCCAGGTCCAGAAGTGATGCGGAAATATGATCAGGTAGTTACCTTTTTGAAGAATAAGATTCCACCAAAAGAAACAGATTGGGTGAAAATAGACAGAACAACACAGGAAAGCAAAGAATCAGTGCATGCGTACTATGAGAGATTGTTGTTGGTTTTCAAACAGTATAGTGGTTATGAGACGCTAAGTGAGGACATGAGTCATTTTGTATATAGGTTTGTGTATGGATTAACACCGGAGATAAGTGAAAGGATTAAGCAGCATTTGATAGGGTGGCAGAATAGTACAGTGGATGATGTTTTGAGATATGCTAAGTATTGCAGTGATGAAATTGAGAGTAAACAGTGTAAATTGAAAGAGAAAGCCATGTGGGCACAGGTGAAAGTAGCAGAAAAGCAAGAAGCTAATTGAATAATAATAACAGTGAAACAGGACAGTTTAAATCCAGACCTAATATAGGGAAAGGAAAAGGACAAATGAGCATAGATGAGGCGAAGAAAAAGTGGCCATGCCACAACTTCGGAAAGCTAGGGCATTGGAGAAACGAGTGTAAATTTCCTCCTAAACCTAATGTAGAAAATCAAACATTAAATTCACAGGTGCAGAGTGAGGTAGTTACTCAACAAGGTCAGGTGCCGCAACCACCACTTCCCAAGAGTGCTAATCAACAGAAATACAGTGCAGAAACAGGATTCTACGGAGGAGAACAGGTAAAACAGTTGTCACGTGCAGCTGAAATCTCACAATATTGGTTACGACAGAGTGAGGATGAGTCGTATGAAAGCTCATGACGGTGTCTGAAAGAGAGGGAAGAGTGCGTGCTTGGCGCAACTCTAGAGGTAGACCAGTCAGGTCCATTTGTGGATGGAGAAGTGAATGGTGCAAATATAACCTTCCTTGTTGACACTGGAGCTACCCGTTCTACTGTTAGGTCAGTGGAAATTCCAAATCTTCCTCTCTCAGGTGAACATATACAAGTGGTTGGAGTTTCCAATCAGCAAATTGAAACGCCTCTTACTAGATTAGTAAAGGTAAGAATTGGTCCATTTAGTGAAATGCACCGATTTGTGGTGTGTGATTGTAGTCCCGTTAACCTTTTAGGACGCGATTTGTTGTGTAAGATGAACTGCACAATTTATTGTACTCCAGACGGAATTGCATTTCAGACTCCAGATGAGGATGTACTGTACAAAATGACAATGATAAATTTAGAACCAGAAGTAAATCATTTGTTTCCTGTATTTGATGCAGAGAAAATCCCAATTGAGTTGAAAGGGACAGTAAAAGAAGAAGTGTGGGACTTGACAGGAGAAGATGTAGGATTAATGAAAGGAGTAGATCCCGTAAAAATTTCAGTAAAAGAAGAAACGAGTTACCCAAATACGCCCCAGTATAAATTGACTCCAGAAATAATTGAAGGAATAACGCCAGTAATAAATAAAATGATTGAACAAGGAATTCTAAAAGAAATCATGAGCAGTCCATGTAATTCGCCAATAATGGGACTGAAAAAGCCAAAGGGAACATATAGAATCGTACAGGATTTAAGAAAGGTAAACAAAATTGTTGTGCCTTGTTGCCCAATAGTACCAAACCCTGCCGTGATTCTATACCAGATTCCACGCGAAGCAGAGTGGTACACTGTGATTGATTTATGTCATGCATTTTTCTCTATTCCATTGCATCCAGATAGCCAGCCAATATTTGCGTTTAGGTTTGGAGAGCGTATTTTGGCATGGTGCCGAATTCCTCAAGGGTATACAGAAAGTCCCTCAATCTTTAATCAGATCCTAAAGAAATCATTGGAAGATTTAAAAATGCCAGAAAAGTCAGTAATGGTTCAGTATATTGATGAGCTACTTGTGGCATCAAAAACAAAGGAAGCATGTGTTAATGACACGATTGCTTTGCTGAATCATTTAGAAAAAAGAGGACATAAAGTGTCCCCTTCAAAGTTGCAGTTTTGTAAACAAGAAGTCCAGTATTTAGGGCATAAAATTGAGAAAGGAGTACGAAAGGTAACGACAGAGAGAATAAAAATGATTCAAGGAATGAGAGCTCCAATGACACAAAGAGAAGTAAGAATGTTTTTGGGAATGGTTGGATATTGTCGACAATGGATAAGCGGTTTTTCATTAATTGCTAAACCATTGCAGAAACTGACGAAGAAGGATGTTAAAGATCCTTTTGAAATGAATGATGAAGAAATGAAAGCATTCAGAGAGCTGAAAAAGAAATTATGTGAAGCTCCAGCTTTGGGAATGCCTGACTATGAGAAAGATTTTGAGCTATTCTGCAGTGAAAGAGATGGATGTGCATTTTCAGTTTTGGTGCAGAGACATGGAACTATGAAAAGACCAATTGCATATTTTTCAGCTGTTTTAGACCCTGTGGCAAAAGCGTTGCCTGGATGTTTGAAAGCAGTTGCTGCTACTTGTGTGAGTCTGGAACAGAGTGAAGGCATAGTGATGGGGTATCCATTAAGGGTGTATGTTCCCCATTCTGTGGAAATTCTTTTGACAAGAACGAAAACACAATACATGACACATAGTCGGCTGACTAGATATGAAAAGGTAATTTTGAGTGCAGATAATGTGACCATTGACAGATGTATGAATGTGAATCCTTCAACATCATTGCCAGACGAAGAGAATGTGATTGAAATGGATGAAGTAGATCACGATTGTCTGAATGTGCTCGAATACTGTACCAAACCAAGAGCTGATATACGAGATGAGCCTTTGAAAGAATCAGATTACATTCTGTTTGTGGATGGCTCATGTTTAAGAACGAGTGATGGAGTTCTAAGCGCAGCATATGCAGTTTGCACAGTAGCAACTGTATTGGAAGCATCTTGTCTGAAAGGTGTACGGTCTGCCCAAGTTGCAGAATTAGTAGCTCTGATTCAAGCATGTAAGTTGGGAAGAAATGTACGGGTTACGATTATGACTGACAGTCAGTATGGTTTTGGGGTCGTGCATGATTTTGGTCAGATTTGGTCACAAAGGGGTTTCTTGACGTCTGCAGGGACACCCATAAGGAATGGAGATTTTGTGAAAAAGTTGCTTGAGGCGATACAGCTGCCTAAAGAGATCGCTGTAGTGAAGTGCAATGCACATAAAAATGGGGAAGACTACATTACTGTTGGCAACAAATATGCTGACGAAATGGCACAGTACTGTGCAAAGAATGTGGTTTCTTTAAATAAATGCCGCGAGAGAGAGCATATTTCTTGTCCATTGCTTTTTACTAACTCAATTGAAACATGGGATGAGGTAAGACAGTTACAAGAGGCTGCAGAAGAAGAAGAAAAAGATACATGGCTAAAAGCAGGATGCAGGAAACATGAAGAAACTGATGTATGGGTTTACAGGGATGAGAGACCAGTTATGCCTGATAGCATGATTTCTGACATGGCACGGATGTACCATGGGCAAGCCCATATTGGGAGAGATTCAATGATCAGACTTTTTAGACAAACATGGTACAATCCAAAATTCAGAGCCATAGCTGAGAGTCATTGTCAAAGATGTCTGACTTGTCAACAGTTAAATCCAGGAAGGAAGACAGTAGTGAGTCTAGGGAGAATAGGACGAGAAGGGGGTCCTTTTACCAGAATGCAGATGGATTTCATAGAAATGCCACCTTGCAGCAGATTGAGGTATGTTTTAGTGGTCGTCTGTTTGTTTTCCCGTTGGGTGGAGGCATATCCAACAAGAAGGAATGACAGTATCACAGTAGCAAAACTTTTGCTGCGAGAATTCATTCCGAGGTATGGTTTTCCAGTCACGATTGAAACAGATAGAGGAACACATTTCCAAAACGAATTAGTTACACTGATTTGTGAAGCCCTTAGTATTAAACAGAAACTGCATTGTGCATACAGACCAGAGGCTTCTGGAATAGTAGAGCAGGTGAATGGAACAATCAAAAACAGGTTAGGAAAAATGTGTCAAGCTACAGGACTGAAATGGCCAGATGCTTTGCCATTGGTTCTGATGACAATCAGAAGTATTCCAGAAAGGAAGACTGGACTCAGTCCGCATGAAATAATCATGGGACGAGCAATGAGACAAGCACAAGTACCTGTCAACAAGCTACTGACTATAACTGATGATCTAGTGCTGGATTATTGCAAAGGATTGGCTGATGTGGTGCGTTCTGTGTTTCATCAGGTTGGACCGGATGCGACCACTCTTGAAAGAAAACCAGCTCACGACTTGAATCCCGGAGATTGGGTTCGAATAAAAGTCCACCGGAGAAGAAACTGTTTGGTTCCTCGCTGGGACGAACCACGACAAGTGATCCTAGTGACAACAACCGCAGTCAAGTGTGCAGGAGTGAAACACTGGGTACATGCCAGCCACACCATCAGAGTTCCAGAACCTAAAGATCGACCTGTGAGTCGGCATCTGGAAATAACAGACAACAGTTCAGCATCAGAAAGAGAAGAGGAGACAAACAGGGTGCCAGAACTTGAAGATCGACCTGTAAGTCGACATCTGGGAGACCCAACTACAAGTGAAACGATAGAAGAAGAAGAAGAAATAGAGGAAATAGCTGAAGTTCCAGAATTTGAAGATCGACCTGTAAGTCGACATCTGGAAATATCTGATACTAGTTCAGAATCTGATACAGAACATTCAGAAGAAGAAGAAATCTCAAAAACAAAGTGGAATTTTGAAAGCATAAGAGAAGAAACTGAGCCAGAAAACAGTGACAGTGAACAACCAAGTACAAGTTGTGGTAAAATTCCTTCGAAGATAATATTAATAGATGAAGAAGGGAGAGTTTCAGACCAAAAGTTAGAAAAATCGGAAAAACCCCGAGGAGCAGTAGGGACAGATAGTCAAGCACAAGAACAGGGAAATTTAGAAGTAGGTAGAGAAACTGACACAAAACCGGAAGAACCTCGAGGAGGGACAGAAGTAGGTGAACAAAGGAAAATAAGAAAAGAACCACAAGTAGTTGAAAGCGAAATAATTAGTTTCAAAATAAGAGGAAATAACGAAAAGATTGAAACAGAATCAGAAGAAAGTGGAGAAGAAAGAAATGAAAAACTAAAGACAAGAAAAAGAAATTGGAAAACAGAGAGGAGAAAGGAAGTGAAGCAAAAAGGCCAAGAAAAGGAGACAATTGGCCCAACGAAGTAAGAAAATTAAGATACAGGATCGTAAAATTGGATGGAAAAAGTGCTGAACAAGTGAATGAAATAACAAGTCAAAAGGAGCAAGAAAAACAAGGTGGAAAACACTTGCAGAAAACGAAAAGAATAAAGAAGGTGAATCAAAAGTACAGATCGCCTGAATGGTTGTATTGTGCTCTGACTAGTCACAAAGAAGAATTAAACACTCACGAAAACCAAGAACAAAGAAACTTGATGGGAGAAAGTGAAGTGCAACAAACCTGAAGAAACAAACCTGAAGTGGTTTCTGTAGATAGTTTACCGGATTTGACAAAACACTGAACTGACGAATTTACCGGATGTGACAAAGAAAGAATTCTGAGAAAGAATTAAAAGAAAGAACCAAGCAAAGACAAAATATTGAAAGTACAGAGTGGCAAGCAAGTCATTTCTAAGGTGTAGTGACACAATTTTCTAGAAAACAAGTACAAAATGGAGAATATTAGAGATAGAAAATGTAGATGTGAGTTTTTAAAAAGATGGTGCAAAATGTGCTGTTTTTGTACAGGATTATTAATAACAGTATGGGTAGTTTTAGCAATAACTATTCCTATTAGTTTAGCTGTAGTGGAAAAGTCTAATAACACTGAGAAAGAAAAAGGAGTTAACACTCAAGAGCCAGTTATTTTAAGGAGTAGTGCAGAATTACATAAGGACAAATCAATAACAGATTTTTCAAAGAATGTGTTTACTAAATTACTGTATGAGTACGTAGAAACAATGGATGTAAGGGATTGTTATGTTTGTATGCAGTTGCCTGCATCTGTAGCAGAGGGTGTGACTTATCATCACCTCCCTTTGACATATGGAATAACATGTAGTGTATTAGCAAGCTTATTTTATAAAACAGGCAGATTAGAATATTATTACACAGATGTAGATAGGATTTTTGCAAAGGTTTCTGTAGTTCCCGAGCTTAACAAAATAAAAGAGGGAAAGACGTTTGGTGAATATTTCTTAGAAGATAAGATTTTAACATTAGATAATATATTTAGGTACAACCTTACCTGTGAGTTAAAGAAAGAAGAAAAGGTATTTCTAGAAATGGTCGAGGAGAGAAGAGTGAAATTTGAAAGAAAAGTGATAGAAGAGACAAAAACACCTCTTTGGGCGTTTGAGGAAGACCATCATGACAAGAAAAAGATAAATGCAGCTATGACTCTGGATTGGCCCCAACAGGGAAGGTTGTGGATTAGAAGAAATAAGACAAGATATGACAATTATTTTGTGGGTTCCAGTAATTGCCATGACAATTACCAAATTATAGGTGGATGGGGATTCAAAGGGGGAAAAGATCCAATATTTCCAGGGATTTATTATGTTTGTGGGAATAGGGCTTATTATAGGTTGCCGGACCATTGGTATGGATCATGTTATTTAGGCCTGGTCTTTCCAAAGATTTTTCATGTGGATAGAAAAGAAAAGGGAACACACAAAATGATAAATACCTTTACACGTAGAAAAAGGGAAAGTTTTTCAGAAATAGTAGGTGATATTTTTGGTGCATTGATACCAGCAGTGGGAATATCTTTGAATGCATTCAGAATTCGGAAATTATCAACAGTAGTAGATCGTTTATCTACAGATACTGCTGGAGGGTTCTTGATGGTAAATACCGAGATGGTTGCCATGAGAGCTATGGTGATGCAAAATCGTCTTGCCCTTGACATTCTTTTGGCAAAAGAGGGCGGAGTCTGTGGAATGCTGAAAGTCCAACATTGTTGCACTTACATTCCTGATAAAAGCGAAAATATACAGAAGTATATAACAAATATTACAAATTTGCACAAAGAACTAGTACCACTGGAGGTTGAAAGTGTATGGGGAAAACTTGGTAAAGGGTTTTCTTCTGTAACGAATTGGTTAACAAGAATGAGTGGATTAATAATAGGGAAAGTTATAATAATAGCAACCATGATAATAATAATAATATTAGTATTGAAACTTGCAGTAACATGTATAAAGAGAAGAAGAAAGCAGAATAAGATAGAAAAAGAAAATATGATAAACAAGGAGAGAGAGAGAGAGAAATAGGTGAAATAGAGTTAGAAGAAATAAAAGAGAACATGTACAAGAAAACAAAGAGACAAGTTGAAAGCGATACAGAAGTATAAAACTAACAAAAGCAAATGGATAAAAGATATATGCTGTCTGAGAAAATTGTATAACTTGGGTTTGTGTGGTGATGTTAAAAATCACCAAAGGGGGAGTTGATGGAGCAGGGTAAATATAAAAATTTTAACCTCCTAATATTTTCGTATAATAATAATAAACATGTTCGTTCAAGTAAATAACCAACAATGTATGTATTGGGGTAAGGATAACACGCAGTTTAATGTGCAAAATAATGAACTAATAATTGTTTACGTTTTTAACATAACATAATATTTTGCGTACTAAAATAATAATAAAATGCATGATTTGTGCTTTGAATAAAACGTGTGGTTGCAAAATAAAGCGATGGTAAGTAAGGGACAGCGGTATATGTTGCTTCTGCTAGGTAATACCTAATTGGGGTACGTAGAAAGACGGGAGGGAAACGAAAGGGTTTATATTTCATTGTTTTAATAACATTTTGTTTTCTTTAGAAATAGTGCGCTTAGGCCTGCCGAGCAGCAATATAAAATGGCCGCGAGTTACTAGAGTGCGCAGGAGCGGATGCGACCATGTGATAGAGGAGAGAGGCTGTTGCAAAGGGATGATCACGTGCTGATGCCGAGAGGCTAAGATGAAAGTATGGTCAAGGCTGCTGTGACCCTTCTGAGCAGATGTGTGCCAAGATGATCAGCAAGAAGCGTGAGAAGCCTGGTTGAATCAATAGAAAGAACTCTATTATATAATTTGTTGCAGAAAAAGAAACAATTTGGACTGATCGAAACGGATGAGCAAGTGCATGAACTGTGGGAAACGATGCTTGCATGGACATTCCTCACGGAACTAGTTAAGACCAGGAAGCTTGATTAGAATGTATAGGGACCTGAGTTTTGGACCAATGAGAATGAATCGCGCCATGTAAGAAGAAACATTTTATGCTGTAAGCTAGAATTAGGGTATAAGAAGACCTACTCTTGGTGGGAGGGAAGGGATGAATGCTGCGGGATGCTGCGGGAGATGCTGAAGAAATTTAGATGCTGTAGATGGGAGAGTTTGCGGTTGCTGATGCTGACGAGCTGATGCTGCTGCTGTTATTTTCCTTTACCAGTTGAGTATGAAATGCCGCTTTAGGAGAACTAGCATTTGACAAGATTTATATTAGAATTATTAGGATTTCCCCGTGAGATAGATAGGGTGATCTATAGAGTCTTTAGTATGATAACCTCATTTTCGGTCTAATAAAAGTATCATGCAATTTACAATTATTCTTATAATGATGATAAACGACAATGATCTGAATAATAAATTAATCTTGAATTTCCTGCATTCAAAACTTTATATAAACTTTATTATTCTTTAAAACAAATGACTCAGTGATTTTCTTTAGCATAATGATTAATAATGTTTTGGTAAAAGAGTTCATTGTGATTGAGCTGGTCTTAATCACCATCAACTGATTCCTACTAGTTGGTCCATCGACCAATGAGCGGAATACCTTTAGAAGCAAAATGAGAATTATTGTGTCTTTATAAAAGAGGTATCCCGTCTCCTTCCAGCAAATCGTTTTTCTCCTAGGTTTCATGTCGGAGGAAAATCCAGGGAAATAAATGAGTAAGTGAATGTATATGCGGTGTTATGGGCCCCACCGTCATATGGATATAGTGTGTGTGTGTTAGAGAAATAATTGCACCTGGATGACCCAAAAACATAGTAGGAGAAAATATTTTTATTGTAAGCGCTGGATCAGATTTCTTGGTAGCAGAGTTATGGTTACTATAGATTAGTTTGGTGATTATTGATTTTTGATTATAGATTATTGATAAGTTTATGTCTAACACTTTTTGTTGAGTCGCGTTATGTTATATGTAAGTTTTCACGCTTCCGGGAAGTAGGATGTGGAACACGTGTGGCAAGAGAAGTCACATGGAATTTTACACTGTCTGAGTTCAATTTGGTAATAACACAGGTTGTGTTATTTAGGGACATTTTGCGTATAAAAGGTGTGTAAGTGAAATAGTGATCGGTTTTCTTGTGAAACTCTGGCCTTAATTCTCAGGAGCAGTATAGTCTCCACATGTGTTTTATCCCCAGAGAAACGGGTTTATCGTTTGCTTGAAAGAAGGGTAAGGTAGAGGGAAGTGCTACTTTATCGACGTAACTGAAAGTTCTGTGGTAGGATAGAGGTAAGCGCTGCCTACTGGAAAATACAGAATTCTTGTGTGAATGATCAAAGCTATCTTTTCGGTTTAGCGAATCAGACAATGGAAATGTGGATAAAATGTTGTAACTAACAAGAATTGTTGAAAAAGAAATTGCCGATAAATTTTGTAAAGGAGGGGTCAAGAGTAGAAGTGACGTAGACAAAAGCCGCGCTGGGATTGGACAGTGCGATAGTCACATGAGAACAGGAGCGAAGTGACGTAGACAAAAGCCGCGCTGGGATTGGACAGTGCGCCGTAGATAGAAATTGCTGTGATTGGAGCGTTGGTGTGAGTCGCGCTAGCATTGGTTGAAATAAACGCATAGGGAACAGAGTTGATTTGCGGATTGTTTTAAGGAGAGAAAGGTTGTGAATCATGTCGTATTATGAATATGGGAAAGAGAAAACGTCTTGGATGTCGAAAGTTAAGAACTTCTTTAAGAAGGACAAAAAGGTAGTGACTAGAGAGGGACAAATAATTCCTCCGCCGAAATCACCAGCTTCACATATGATGCTGAAATATGGATATCATACATGCATTTGGTTAGAAAATTGGACAAAATACACCAAGAACGATGGAGCATTGGCTTTTCCTGAGAATGGTTAATTTAATGTAGCTGTATTACGGAATTTGAAAGAAAAGATGGTAATGTTAGAACCTAGACCTAGACCGACACAGTTTGAAGCTTTAGCGGAATGGGAAGATGAGATGTATGAGCGAGAGAGATCCAGAGGATTGAAGAATCATGAGTTTATACCAGGAAGATTGTGGGGAATAAATCATGAGGACAGAGTAAAGCGTTGGAGATACGCTAACATGGCAGGAGGTTTGTTTCCAGCTTTTACGGTTGAGGAAGAAGCAAAGAGAAAGTGTACTGAGAAAAAGAAACATGTAGTGGTAGAAAAGTATGTGTATGGTGGTAGTGAAACGGATGACGAATTGCTGGAAGATATTTTAAACAGAAACCCACCTCCATACCAACAGACTTCTGTAGTGGTGACACCTAATGCACCGCAAATGGAAACTGGGAGAAATAAAAAACCCGAACGAAAAAATGAAATAAATAGGTCACAAGAAACATTTAAAATTTCACAAAATGATGAGACAGAAAGTGACAATGCAACTGAACTAGCAAAAACGACAAAAGAATTGACAGAGAAAATAAGAGAATTGACAAAGAATATGGAAGCTGTAACTGTACCAGTAACGATAGGTCCAGTAATGCCTATTTTTGAAAATCAGAAAATAAATGAACATTCTTTGGTGATTCCCATGCATTCACATGTGCAAAGAAAAAGAGAAAGGATGGAAATGAATAATGAAGGTGCACACAATTTGGCTAGTACATGTAGACCAAGTCCACCTACAAATTTGACGATAAATGAGAGTGAGGTTAGAAGAATACCTATGGTAACAGAGTCCGCATCAGGAACACCAGAAAGAACCAGTGATTGGATTGAGTTAAATAGTACACCTGTAGGTCCGACTCCAGAAGAGTTAAATGAATGGATGAAAGCGCTTAAAGTAAAAGAACCAGGATGAGAAACCTTTAGATGTAATTAGGTTAAAAATAGACATGGAAGAATTGATTTTGGGAACAATTGGAACAGAAAAACTGAAAAATTATCAGGATGATGAGATTATGTTTTTGTGTAAGAGTCTTACATGGAGAGCTAGAAATTTACATGACAAATTGGAAGAGATCGCAGGTGAACTAGGAGTAGAATTTGTGAAAGTGAGGACGTTGCAGAAACCGTACAGAGTAGATTTTTGTGAGAAAGACATAGAAAATTTGAACACATCAGGAAGATTGACCCAGATAAAAGAACTGATTGTTTTATTGAGAAAGTGGGGTGATGTGGATAGATGGAGAAATAGATGGACAAAGAGGAATGAGAAAACAACAGATAAAGCATCTTTGGCTTTTGCAATGACAGATAAGGAACCAGTTACCAGAGAGTACCCAATGAGAGAAACACCAGGTGGTAGTTATGTGCATGTTCCGTGGACCAGACAGGATATACTGTCATTTACAAATGACTTCCCAAAATTGAGAGAGAAACCAGTAGAATGGTACAGACAAGTGGAAAGATTTGTTAAGGTGTCAAAAGTGCTGTGGATAGATCTAGATGGATTGTTTGACATAGTAGTGCCTGCTGATTTATGGACGGAATGTAAGATTACAATTGATTGGCCAACTGTGGAATATCCAAGGGATGCCAAAACAGGAGCGCCAGGTCCAGAAGTGATGCGGAAATATGATCAGGTAGTTACCTTTTTGAAGAATAAAATTCCACCAAAAGAAACAGATTGGGTGAAAATAGACAGAACAACACAGGAAAGCAAAGAATCAGTGCATGCGTACTATGAGAGATTGTTGTTGGTTTTCAAACAGTATAGTGGTTATGAGACGCTAAGTGAGAAGGACATGAGTCATTTTGTATATAGGTTTGTGTATGGATTAACACCGGAGATAAGTGAAAGGATTAAGCAGCATTTGATAGGGTGGCAGAATAGTACAGTGGATGATGTTTTGAGATATGCTAAGTATTGCAGTGATGAAATTGAGAGTAAACAGTGTAAATTGAAAGAGAAAGCCATGTGGGCACAGGTGAAAGTAGCAGAAAAGCAAGAAGCTCAATTGAATAATAATAACAGTGAAACAGGACAGTTTAAATCCAGACCTAATATAGGGAAAGGAAAAGGACAAATGAGCATAGATGAGGCGAAGAAAAAGTGGCCATGCCACAACTGCGGAAAGCTAGGGCATTGGAGAAACGAGTGTAAATTTCCTCCTAAACCTAATGTAGAAAATCAAACATTAAATTCACAGGTGCAGAGTGAGGTAGTTACTCAACAAGGTCAGGTGCCGCAACCACCACTTCCCAAGAGTGCTAATCAACAGAAATACAGTGCAGAAACAGGATTCTACGGAGGAGAACAGGTAAAACAGTTGTCACGTGCAGCTGAAATCTCACAATATTGGTTACGACAGAGTGAGGATGAGTCGTATGAAAGCTCATGACGGTGTCTGAAAGAGAGGGAAGAGTGCGTGCTTGGCGCAACTCTAGAGGTAGACCAGTCAGGTCCATTTGTGGATGGAGAAGTGAATGGTGCAAATATAACCTTCCTTGTTGACACTGGAGCTACCCGTTCTACTGTTAGGTCAGTGGAAATTCCAAATCTTCCTCTCTCAGGTGAACATATACAAGTGGTTGGAGTTTCCAATCAGCAAATTGAAACGCCTCTTACTAGATTAGTAAAGGTAAGAATTGGTCCATTTAGTGAAATGCACCGATTTGTGGTGTGTGATTGTAGTCCCGTTAACCTTTTAGGACGCGATTTGTTGTGTAAGATGAACTGCACAATTTATTGTACTCCAGACGGAATTGCATTTCAGACTCCAGATGAGGATGTACTGTACAAAATGACAATGATAAATTTAGAACCAGAAGTAAATCATTTGTTTCCTGTATTTGATGCAGAGAAAATCCCAATTGAGTTGAAAGGGACAGTAAAAGAAGAAGTGTGGGACTTGACAGGAGAAGATGTAGGATTAATGAAAGGAGTAGATCCCGTAAAAATTTCAGTAAAAGAAGAAACGAGTTACCCAAATACGCCCCAGTATAAATTGACTCCAGAAATAATTGAAGGAATAACGCCAGTAATAAATAAAATGATTGAACAAGGGATTCTAAAAGAAATCATGAGCAGTCCATGTAATTCGCCAATAATGGGACTGAAAAAGCCAAATGGAACATATAGAATCGTACAGGATTTAAGAAAGGTAAACAAAATTGTTGTGCCTTGTTGCCCAATAGTACCAAACCCTGCCGTGATTCTATACCAGATTCCACGCGAAGCAGAGTGGTACACTGTGATTGATTTATGTCATGCATTTTTCTCTATTCCATTGCATCCAGATAGCCAGCCAATATTTGCGTTTAGGTTTGGAGAGCGTATTTTGGCATGGTGCCGAATTCCTCAAGGGTATACAGAAAGTCCCTCAATCTTTAATCAGATCCTAAAGAAATCATTGGAAGATTTAAAAATGCCAGAAAAGTCAGTAATGGTTCAGTATATTGATGAGCTACTGGTGGCATCAAAAACAAAGGAAGCATGTGTTAATGACACGATTGCTTTGCTGAATCATTTAGCAAAAAGAGGACATAAAGTGTCCCCTTCAAAGTTGCAGTTTTGTAAACAAGAAGTCCAGTATTTAGGGCATAAAATTGAGAAAGGAGTACGAAAGGTAACGACAGAGAGAATAAAAATGATTCAAGGAATGAGAGCTCCAATGACACAAAGAGAAGTAAGAATGTTTTTGGGAATGGTTGGATATTGTCGACAATGGATAAGCGGTTTTTCATTAATTGCTAAACCATTGCAGAAACTGACGAAGAAGGATGTTAAAGATCCTTTTGAAATGAATGATGAAGAAATGAAAGCATTCAGAGAGCTGAAAAAGAAATTATGTGAAGCTCCAGCTTTGGGAATGCCTGACTATGAGAAAGATTTTGAGCTATTCTGCAGTGAAAGAGATGGATGTGCATTTTCAGTTTTGGTGCAGAGACATGGAACTATGAAAAGACCAATTGCATATTTTTCAGCTGTTTTAGACCCTGTAGCAAAAGCGTTGCCTGGATGTTTGAAAGCAGTTGCTGCTACTTGTGTGAGTCTGGAACAGAGTGAAGGCATAGTGATGGGGTATCCATTAAGAGTGTATGTTCCCCATTCTGTGGAAATTCTTTTGACAAGAACGAAAACACAATACATGACACATAGTCGGCTGACTAGATATGAAAAGGTAATTTTGAGTGCAGATAATGTGACCATTGACAGATGTATGAATGTGAATCCTTCAACATCATTGCCAGACGAAGAGAATGTGATTGAAATGGATGAAGTAGATCACGATTGTCTGAATGTGCTCGAATACTGTACCAAACCAAGAGCTGATATACGAGATGAGCCTTTGAAAGAATCAGATTACATTCTGTTTGTGGATGGCTCATGTTTAAGAACGAGTGATGGAGTTCTAAGCGCAGCATATGCAGTTTGCACAGTAGCAACTGTATTGGAAGCATCTTGTCTGAAAGGTGTACGGTCTGCCCAAGTTGCAGAATTAGTAGCTCTGATTCAAGCATGTAAGTTGGGAAGAAATGTACGGGTTACGATTATGACTGACAGTCAGTATGGTTTTGGGGTCGTGCATGATTTTGGTCAGATTTGGTCACAAAGGGGTTTCTTGACGTCTGCAGGGACACCCATAAGGAATGGAGATTTTGTGAAAAAGTTGCTTGAGGCGATACAGCTGCCTAAAGAGATCGCTGTAGTGAAGTGCAATGCACATAAAAATGGGGAAGACTACATTACTGTTGGCAACAAATATGCTGACGAAATGGCACAGTACTGTGCAAAGAATGTGGTTTCTTTAAATAAATGCCGCGAGAGAGAGCATATTTCTTGTCCATTGCTTTTTACTAACTCAATTGAAACATGGGATGAGGTAAGACAGTTACAAGAGGCTGCAGAAGATGAAGAGAAAGATACATGGCTAAAAGCAGGATGCAGGAAACATGAAGAAACTGATGTATGGGTTTACAGGGATGAGAGACCAGTTATGCCTGATAGCATGATTTCTGACATGGCACGGATGTACCATGGGCAAGCCCATATTGGGAGAGATTCAATGATCAGACTTTTTAGACAAACATGGTACAATCCAAAATTCAGAGCCATAGCTGAGAGTCATTGTCAAAGATGTCTGACTTGTCAACAGTTAAATCCAGGAAGGAAGACAGTAGTGAGTCTAGGGAGAATAGGACGAGAAGGGGGTCCTTTTACCAGAATGCAGATGGATTTCATAGAAATGCCACCTTGCAGCAGATTGAGGTATGTTTTAGTGGTCGTCTGTTTGTTTTCCCGTTGGGTGGAGGCATATCCAACAAGAAGGAATGACAGTATCACAGTAGCAAAACTTTTGCTGCGAGAATTCATTCCGAGGTATGGTTTTCCAGTCACGATTGAAACAGATAGAGGAACACATTTCCAAAACGAATTAGTTAAACTGATTTGTGAAGCCCTTAGTATTAAACAGAAACTGCATTGTGCATACAGACCAGAGGCTTCTGGAATAGTAGAGCAGGTGAATGGAACAATCAAAAACAGGTTAGGAAAAATGTGTCAAGCTACAGGACTGAAATGGCCAGATGCTTTGCCATTGGTTCTGATGACAATCAGAAGTATTCCAGAAAGGAAGACTGGACTCAGTCCGCATGAAATAATCATGGGACGAGCAATGAGACAAGCACAAGTACCTGTCAACAAGCTACTGACTATAACTGATGATCTAGTGCTGGATTATTGCAAAGGATTGGCTGATGTGGTGCGTTCTGTGTTTCATCAGGTTGGACCGGATGCGACCACTCTTGAAAGAAAACCAGCTCACGACTTGAATCCCGGAGATTGGGTTCGAATAAAAGTCCACCGGAGAAGAAACTGTTTGGTTCCTCGCTGGGACGAACCACGACAAGTGATCCTAGTGACAACAACCGCAGTCAAGTGTGCAGGAGTGAAACACTGGGTACATGCCAGCCACACCATCAGAGTTCCAGAACCTAAAGATCGACCTGTGAGTCGGCATCTGGAAATAACAGACAACAGTTCAGCATCAGAAAGAGAAGAGGAGACAAACAGGGTGCCAGAACTTGAAGATCGACCTGTAAGTCGACATCTGGGAGACCCAACTACAAGTGAAACGATAGAAGAAGAAGAAGAAATAGAGGAAATAGCTGAAGTTCCAGAATTTGAAGATCGACCTGTAAGTCGACATCTGGAAATATCTGATACTAGTTCAGAATCTGATACAGAACATTCAGAAGAAGAAGAAATCTCAAAAACAAAGTGGAATTTTGAAAGCATAAGAGAAGAAACTGAGCCAGAAAACAGTGACAGTGAACAACCAAGTACAAGTTGTGGTAAAATTCCTTCGAAGATAATATTAATAGATGAAGAAGGGAGAGTTTCAGACCAAAAGTTAGAAAAATCGGAAAAACCCGAGGAGCAGTAGGGACAGATAGTCAAGCACAAGAACAGGGAAATTTAGAAGTAGGTAGAGAAACTGACACAAAACCGGAAGAACCTCGAGGAGGGACAGAAGTAGGTGAACAAAGGAAAATAAGAAAAGAACCACAAGTAGTTGAAAGCGAAATAATTAGTTTCAAAATAAGAGGAAATAACGAAAAGATTGAAACAGAATCAGAAGAAAGTGGAGAAGAAAGAAATGAAAAACTAAAGACAAGAAAAAGAAATTGGAAAACAGAGAGGAGAAAGGAAGTGAAGCAAAAAGGCCAAGAAAAGGAGACAATTGGCCCAACGAAGTAAGAAAATTAAGATACAGGATCGTAAAATTGGATGGAAAAAGTGCTGAACAAGTGAATGAAATAACAAGTCAAAAGGAGCAAGAAAAACAAGGTGGAAAACACTTGCAGAAAACGAAAAGAATAAAGAAAGTGAATCAAAAGTACAGATCGCCTGAATGGTTGTATTGTGCTCTGACTAGTCACAAAGAAGAATTAAACACTCACGAAAACCAAGAACAAAGAAACTTGATGGGAGAAAGTGAAGTGCAACAAACCTGAAGAAACAAACCTGAAGTGGTTTCTGTAGATAGTTTACCGGATTTGACAAAACACTGAACTGACAAATTTACCGGATGTGACAAAGAAAGAATTCTGAGAAAGAATTAAAAGAAAGAACCAAGCAAAGACAAAATATTGAAAGTACAGAGTGGCAAGCAAGTCATTTCTGAGGTGTAGTGACACAATTTTCTAGAAAACAAGTACAAAATGGAGAATATTAGAGATAGAAAATGTAGATGTGAGTTTTTAAAAAGATGGTGCAAAATGTGCTGTTTTTGTACAGGATTATTAATAACAGTATGGGTAGTTTTAGCAATAACTATTCCTATTAGTTTAGCTGTAGTGGAAAAGTCTAATAACACTGAGAAAGAAAAAGGAGTTAACACTCAAGAGCCAGTTATTTTAAGGAGTAGTGCAGAATTACATAAGGACAAATCAATAACAGATTTTTCAAAGAATGTGTTTACTAAATTACTGTATGAGTACGTAGAAACAATGGATGTAAGGGATTGTTATGTTTGTATGCAGTTGCCTGCATCTGTAGCAGAGGGTGTGACTTATCATCACCTCCCTTTGACATATGGAATAACATGTAGTGTATTAGCAAGCTTATTTTATAAAACAGGCAGATTAGAATATTATTACACAGATGTAGATAGGATTTTTGCAAAGGTTTCTGTAGTTCCCGAGCTTAACAAAATAAAAGAGGGAAAGACGTTTGGTGAATATTTCTTAGAAGATAAGATTTTAACATTAGATAATATATTTAGGTACAACCTTACCTGTGAGTTAAAGAAAGAAGAAAAGGTATTTCTAGAAATGGTCGAGGAGAGAAGAGTGAAATTTGAAAGAAAAGTGATAGAAGAGACAAAAACACCTCTTTGGGCGTTTGAGGAAGACCATCATGACAAGAAAAAGATAAATGCAGCTATGACTCTGGATTGGCCCCAACAGGGAAGGTTGTGGATTAGAAGAAATAAGACAAGATATGACAATTATTTTGTGGGTTCCAGTAATTGCCATGACAATTACCAAATTATAGGTGGATGGGGATTCAAAGGGGGAAAAGATCCAATATTTCCAGGGATTTATTATGTTTGTGGGAATAGGGCTTATTATAGGTTGCCGGACCATTGGTATGGATCATGTTATTTAGGCCTGGTCTTTCCAAAGATTTTTCATGTGGATAGAAAAGAAAAAGGAACACACAAAATGATAAATACCTTTACACGTAGAAAAAGGGAAAGTTTTTCAGAAATAGTAGGTGATATTTTTGGTGCATTGATACCAGCAGTGGGAATATCTTTGAATGCATTCAGAATTCGGAAATTATCAACAGTAGTAGATCGTTTATCTACAGATACTGCTGGAGGGTTCTTGATGGTAAATACCGAGATGGTTGCCATGAGAGCTATGGTGATGCAAAATCGTCTTGCCCTTGACATTCTTTTGGCAAAAGAGGGCGGAGTCTGTGGAATGCTGAAAGTCCAACATTGTTGCACTTACATTCCTGATAAAAGCGAAAATATACAGAAGTATATAACAAATATTACAAATTTGCACAAAGAACTAGTACCACTGGAGGTTGAAAGTGTATGGGGAAAACTTGGTAAAGGGTTTTCTTCTGTAACGAATTGGTTAACAAGAATGAGTGGATTAATAATAGGGAAAGTTATAATAATAGCAACCATGATAATAATAATAATATTAGTATTGAAACTTGCAGTAACATGTATAAAGAGAAGAAGAAAGCAGAATAAGATAGAAAAAGAAAATATGATAAACAAGGAGAGAGAGAGAGAGAAATAGGTGAAATAGAGTTAGAAGAAATAAAAGAGAACATGTACAAGAAAACAAAGAGACAAGTTGAAAGCGATACAGAAGTATAAAACTAACAAAAGCAAATGGATAAAAGATATATGCTGTCTGAGAAAATTGTATAACTTGGGTTTGTGTGGTGATGTTAAAAATCACCAAAGGGGGAGTTGATGGAGCAGGGTAAATATAAAAATTTTAACCTCCTAATATTTTCGTATAATAATAATAAACATGTTCGTTCAAGTAAATAACCAACAATGTATGTATTGGGGTAAGGATAACACGCAGTTTAATGTGCAAAATAATGAACTAATAATTGTTTACGTTTTTAACATAACATAATATTTTGCGTACTAAAATAATAATAAAATGCATGATTTGTGCTTTGAATAAAACGTGTGGTTACAAAATAAAGCGATGGTAAGTAAGGGACAGCTGTATATGTTGCTTCTGCTAGGTAATACCTAATTGGGGTACGTAGAAAGACGGGAGGGAAACGAAAGGGTTTATATTTCATTGTTTTAATAACATTTTGTTTTCTTTAGAAATAGTGCGCTTAGGCCTGCCGAGCAGCAATATAAAATGGCCGCGAGTTACTAGAGTGCGCAGGAGCGGATGCGACCATGTGATAGAGGAGAGAGGCTGTTGCAAAGGGATGATCACGTGCTGATGCCGAGAGGCTAAGATGAAAGTATGGTCAAGGCTGCTGTGACCCTTCTGAGCAGATGTGTGCCAAGATGATCAGCAAGAAGCGTGAGAAGCCTGGTTGAATCAATAGAAAGAACTCTATTATATAATTTGTTGCAGAAAAAGAAACAATTTGGACTGATCGAAACGGATGAGCAAGTGCATGAACTGTGGGAAACGATGCTTGCATGGACATTCCTCACGGAACTAGTTAAGACCAGGAAGCTTGATTAGAATGTATAGGGACCTGAGTTTTGGACCAATGAAAATGAATCGCGCCATGTAAGAAGAAACATTTTATGCTGTAAGCTAGAATTAGGGTATAAGAAGACCTACTCTTGGTGGGAGGAAGGGATGAATGCTGCGGGATGCTGCGGGAGATGCTGAAGAAATTTAGATGCTGTAGATGGGAGAGTTTGCGGTTGCTGATGCTGACGAGCTGATGCTGCTGCTGTTATTTTCCTTTACCAGTTGAGTATGAAATGCCGCTTTAGGAGAACTAGCATTTGACAAGATTTATATTAGAATTATTAGGATTTCCCCGTGAGATAGATAGGGTGATCTATAGAGTCTTTAGTATGATAACCTCATTTTCGGTCTAATAAAAGTATCATGCAATTTACAATTATTCTTATAATGATGATAAACGACAATGATCTGAATAATAAATTAATCTTGAATTTCCTGCATTCAAAACTTTATATAAACTTTATTATTCTTTAAAACAAATGACTCAGTGATTTTCTTTAGCATAATGATTAATAATGTTTTGGTAAAAGAGTTCATTGTGATTGAGCTGGTCTTAATCACCATCAACTGATTCCTACTAGTTGGTCCATCGACCAATGAGCGGAATACCTTAGAAGCAAATGAGAATTATTGTGTCTTTATAAAAGAGGTATCCCGTCTCCTTCCAGCAAATCGTTTTTCTCCTAGGTTTCATGTCGGAGGAAAATCCAGGGAAATAAATGAGTAAGTGAATGTATATGCGGTGTTATGGGCCCCACCGTCATATGGATATAGTGTGTGTGTGTTAGAGAAATAATTGCACCTGGATGACCCAAAAACATAGTAGGAGAAAATATTTTTATTGTAAGCGCTGGATCAGATTTCTTGGTAGCAGAGTTATGGTTACTATAGATTAGTTTGGTGATTATTGATTTTTGATTATAGATTATTGATAAGTTTATGTCTAACACTTTTTGTTGAGTCGCGTTATGTTATATGTAAGTTTTCACGCTTCCGGGAAGTAGGATGTGGAACACGTGTGGCAAGAGAAGTCACATGGAATTTTACACTGTCTGAGTTCAATTTGGTAATAACACAGGTTGTGTTATTTAGGGACATTTTGCGTATAAAAGGTGTGTAAGTGAAATAGTGATCGGTTTTCTTGTGAAACTCTTGCCTTAATTCTCAGGAGCAGTATAGTCTCCACATGTGTTTTATCCCCAGAGAAACGGGTTTATCGTTTGCTTGAAAGAAGGGTAAGGTAGAGGGAAGTGCTACTTTATCGACGTAACTAAAAGTTCTGTGGTAGGATAGAGGTAAGCGCTGCATACTGGAAAATACAGAATTCTTGTGTGAATGATCAAAGCTATCTTTTCGGTTTAGCGAATCAGACAATGGAAATGTGGATAAAATGTTGTAACTAACAAGAATTGTTGAAAAAGAAATTGCCGATAAATTTTGTAAAGGAGGGGTCAAGAGTAGAAGTGACGTAGACAAAAGCCGCGCTGGGATTGGACAGTGCGATAGTCACATGAGAACAGGAGCGAAGTGACGTAGACAAAAGCCGCGCTGGGATTGGACAGTGCGCCGTAGATAGAAATTGCTGTGATTGGAGCGTTGGTGTGAGTCGCGCTAGCATTGGTTGAAATAAACGCATAGGGAACAGAGTTGATTTGCGGATTGTTTTAAGGAGAAAAAGGTTGTGAATCATGTCGTATTATGAATATGGGAAAGAGAAAACGTCTTGGATGTCGAAAGTTAAGAACTTCTTCAAGAAGGACAAAAAGGTAGTGACTAGAGAGGGACAAATAATTCCTCCGCCGAAATCACCAGCTTCACACATGATGCTGAAATATGGATATCATACATGCATTTGGTTAGAAAATTGGACAAAATACACCAAGAACGATGGAGCATTGGCTTTTCCCGAGAATGGTTAATTTAATGTAGCTGTATTACGGAATTTGAAAGAAAAGATGGTAATGTTAGAACCTAGACCTAGACCGACACAGTTTGAAGCTTTAGCGGAATGGGAAGATGAGATGTATGAGCGAGAGAGATCCAGAGGATTGAAGAATCATGAGTTTATACCAGGAAGATTGTGGGGAATAAATCATGAGGACAGAGTAAAGCGTTGGAGATACGCTAACATGGCAGGAGGTTTGTTTCCAGCTTTTACGGTTGAGGAAGAAGCAAAGAGAAAGTGTACCGAGAAAAAGAAACATGTAGTGGTAGAAAAGTATGTGTATGGTGGTAGTGAAACGGACGACGAATTGCTGGAAGATATTTTAAACAGAAACCCACCTCCATACCAACAGACTTCTGTAGTGGTGACACCTAATGCACCGCAAATGGAAACTGGGAGAAATAAAAAACCGAACAAAGAAATGAAATAAATAGGTCACAAGAAACATTTAAAATTTCACAAAATGATGAGACAGAAAGTGACAATGCAACTGAACTAGCAAAAACGACAAAAGAATTGACAGAGAAAATAAGAGAATTGACAAAGAATATGGAAGCTGTAACTGTACCAGTAACGATAGGTCCAGTAATGCCTATTTTTGAAAATCAGAAAATAAATGAACATTCTTTGGTGATTCCCATGCATTCACATGTGCAAAGAAAAAGAGAAAGGATGGAAATGAATAATGAAGGTGCACACAATTTGGCTAGTACATGTAGACCAAGTCCACCTACAAATTTGACGATAAATGAGAGTGAGGTTAGAAGAATACCTATGGTAACAGAGTCCGCATCAGGAACACCAGAAAGAACCAGTGATTGGATTGAGTTAAATAGTACACCTGTAGGTCCAACTCCAGAAGAGTTAAATGAATGGATGAAAGCGCTTAAAGTAAAAGAACCAGGATGAGAAACCTTTAGATGTAATTAGGTTAAAAATAGACATGGAAGAATTGATTTTGGGAACAATTGGAACAGAAAAACTGAAAAATTATCAGGATGATGAGATTATGTTTTTGTGTAAAAGTCTTACTTGGAGAGCTAGAAATTTACATGACAAATTGGAAGAGATCGCAAGTGAACTAGGAGTAGAATTTGTGAAAGTGAGGACATTGCAGAAACCGTACAGAGTAGATTTTTGTGAGAAAGACATAGAAAATTTGAACACATCAGGAAGATTGACCCAGATAAAAGAACTGATTGTTTTATTGAGAAAGTGGGGTGATGTGGATAGATGGAGAAATAGATGGACAAAGAGGAATGAGAAAACAACAGATAAAGCATCTTTGGCTTTTGCAATGACAGATAAGGAACCAGTTACCAGAGAGTACCCAATGAGAGAAACACCAGGTGGTAGTTATGTGCATGTTCCGTGGACCAGACAGGATATACTGTCATTTACAAATGACTTCCCAAAATTGAGAGAGAAACCAGTAGAATGGTACAGACAAGTGGAAAGATTTGTTAAGGTGTCAAAAGTGCTGTGGATAGATCTAGATGGATTGTTTGACATAGTAGTGCCTGCTGATTTATGGACGGAATGTAAGATTACAATTGATTGGCCAACTGTGGAATATCCAAGGGATGCCAAAACAGGAGCGCCAGGTCCAGAAGTGATGCGGAAATATGATCAGGTAGTTACCTTTTTGAAGAATAAGATTCCACCAAAAGAAACAGATTGGGTGAAAATAGACAGAACAACACAGGAAAGCAAAGAATCAGTGCATGCGTACTATGAGAGATTGTTGTTGGTTTTCAAACAGTATAGTGGTTATGAGACGCTAAGTGAGAAGGACATGAGTCATTTTGTATATAGGTTTGTGTATGGATTAACACCGGAGATAAGTGAAAGGATTAAGCAGCATTTGATAGGGTGGCAGAATAGTACAGTGGATGATGTTTTGAGATATGCTAAGTATTGCAGTGATGAAATTGAGAGTAAACAGTGTAAATTGAAAGAGAAAGCCATGTGGGCACAGGTGAAAGTAGCAGAAAAGCAAGAAGCTAATTGAATAATAATAACAGTGAAACAGGACAGTTTAAATCCAGACCTAATATAGGGAAAGGAAAAGGACAAATGAGCATAGATGAGGCGAAGAAAAAGTGGCCATGCCACAACTGCGGAAAGCTAGGGCATTGGAGAAACGAGTGTAAATTTCCTCCTAAACCTAATGTAGAAAATCAAACATTAAATTCACAGGTGCAGAGTGAGGTAGTTACTCAACAAGGTCAGGTGCCGCAACCACCACTTCCCAAGAGTGCTAATCAACAGAAATACAGTGCAGAAACAGGATTCTACGGAGGAGAACAGGTAAAACAGTTGTCACGTGCAGCTGAAATCTCACAATATTGGTTACGACAGAGTGAGGATGAGTCGTATGAAAGCTCATGACGGTGTCTGAAAGAGAGGGAAGAGTGCGTGCTTGGCGCAACTCTAGAGGTAGACCAGTCAGGTCCATTTGTGGATGGAGAAGTGAATGGTGCAAATATAACCTTCCTTGTTGACACTGGAGCTACCCGTTCTACTGTTAGGTCAGTGGAAATTCCAAATCTTCCTCTCTCAGGTGAACATATACAAGTGGTTGGAGTTTCCAATCAGCAAATTGAAACGCCTCTTACTAGATTAGTAAAGGTAAGAATTGGTCCATTTAGTGAAATGCACCGATTTGTGGTGTGTGATTGTAGTCCCGTTAACCTTTTAGGACGCGATTTGTTGTGTAAGATGAACTGCACAATTTATTGTACTCCAGACGGAATTGCATTTCAGACTCCAGATGAGGATGTACTGTACAAAATGACAATGATAAATTTAGAACCAGAAGTAAATCATTTGTTTCCTGTATTTGATGCAGAGAAAATCCCAATTGAGTTGAAAGGGACAGTAAAAGAAGAAGTGTGGGACTTGACAGGAGAAGATGTAGGATTAATGAAAGGAGTAGATCCCGTAAAAATTTCAGTAAAAGAAGAAACGAGTTACCCAAATACGCCCCAGTATAAATTGACTCCAGAAATAATTGAAGGAATAACGCCAGTAATAAATAAAATGATTGAACAAGGAATTCTAAAAGAAATCATGAGCAGTCCATGTAATTCGCCAATAATGGGACTGAAAAAGCCAAAGGGAACATATAGAATCGTACAGGATTTAAGAAAGGTAAACAAAATTGTTGTGCCTTGTTGCCCAATAGTACCAAACCCTGCCGTGATTCTATACCAGATTCCACGCGAAGCAGAGTGGTACACTGTGATTGATTTATGTCATGCATTTTTCTCTATTCCATTGCATCCAGATAGCCAGCCAATATTTGCGTTTAGGTTTGGAGAGCGTATTTTGGCATGGTGCCGAATTCCTCAAGGGTATACAGAAAGTCCCTCAATCTTTAATCAGATCCTAAAGAAATCATTGGAAGATTTAAAAATGCCAGAAAAGTCAGTAATGGTTCAGTATATTGATGAGCTACTGGTGGCATCAAAAACAAAGGAAGCATGTGTTAATGACACGATTGCTTTGCTGAATCATTTAGCAAAAAGAGGACATAAAGTGTCCCCTTCAAAGTTGCAGTTTTGTAAACAAGAAGTCCAGTATTTAGGGCATAAAATTGAGAAAGGAGTACGAAAGGTAACGACAGAGAGAATAAAAATGATTCAATGAATGAGAGCTCCAATGACACAAAGAGAAGTAAGAATGTTTTTGGGAATGGTTGGATATTGTCGACAATGGATAAGCGGTTTTTCATTAATTGCTAAACCATTGCAGAAACTGACAAAGAAGGATGTTAAAGATCCTTTTGAAATGAATGATGAAGAAATGAAAGCATTCAGAGAGCTGAAAAAGAAATTATGTGAAGCTCCAGCTTTGGGAATGCCTGACTATGAGAAAGATTTTGAGCTATTCTGCAGTGAAAGAGATGGATGTGCATTTTCAGTTTTGGTGCAGAGACATGGAACTATGAAAAGACCAATTGCATATTTTTCAGCTGTTTTAGACCCTGTGGCAAAAGCGTTGCCTGGATGTTTGAAAGCAGTTGCTGCTACTTGTGTGAGTCTGGAACAGAGTGAAGGCATAGTGATGGGGTATCCATTAAGGGTGTATGTTCCCCATTCTGTGGAAATTCTTTTGACAAGAACGAAAACACAATACATGACACATAGTCGGCTGACTAGATATGAAAAGGTAATTTTGAGTGCAGATAATGTGACCATTGACAGATGTATGAATGTGAATCCTTCAACATCATTGCCAGACGAAGAGAATGTGATTGAAATGGATGAAGTAGATCACGATTGTCTGAATGTGCTCGAATACTGTACCAAACCAAGAGCTGATATACGAGATGAGCCTTTGAAAGAATCAGATTACATTCTGTTTGTGGATGGCTCATGTTTAAGAACGAGTGATGGAGTTCTAAGCGCAGCATATGCAGTTTGCACAGTAGCAACTGTATTGGAAGCATCTTGTCTGAAAGGTGTACGGTCTGCCCAAGTTGCAGAATTAGTAGCTCTGATTCAAGCATGTAAGTTGGGAAGAAATGTACGGGTTACGATTATGACTGACAGTCAGTATGGTTTTGGGGTCGTGCATGATTTTGGTCAGATTTGGTCACAAAGGGGTTTCTTGACGTCTGCAGGGACACCCATAAGGAATGGAGATTTTGTGAAAAAGTTGCTTGAGGCGATACAGCTGCCTAAAGAGATCGCTGTAGTGAAGTGCAATGCACATAAAAATGGGGAAGACTACATTACTGTTGGCAACAAATATGCTGACGAAATGGCACAGTACTGTGCAAAGAATGTGGTTTCTTTAAATAAATGCCGCGAGAGAGAGCATATTTCTTGTCCATTGCTTTTTACTAACTCAATTGAAACATGGGATGAGGTAAGACAGTTACAAGAGGCTGCAGAAGATGAAGAAAAGATACATGGCTAAAAGCAGGATGCAGGAAACATGAAGAAACTGATGTATGGGTTTACAGGGATGAGAGACCAGTTATGCCTGATAGCATGATTTCTGACATGGCACGGATGTACCATGGGCAAGCCCATATTGGGAGAGATTCAATGATCAGACTTTTTAGACAAACATGGTACAATCCAAAATTCAGAGCCATAGCTGAGAGTCATTGTCAAAGATGTCTGACTTGTCAACAGTTAAATCCAGGAAGGAAGACAGTAGTGAGTCTAGGGAGAATAGGACGAGAAGGGGGTCCTTTTACCAGAATGCAGATGGATTTCATAGAAATGCCACCTTGCAGCAGATTGAGGTATGTTTTAGTGGTCGTCTGTTTGTTTTCCCGTTGGGTGGAGGCATATCCAACAAGAAGGAATGACAGTATCACAGTAGCAAAACTTTTGCTGCGAGAATTCATTCCGAGGTATGGTTTTCCAGTCACGATTGAAACAGATAGAGGAACACATTTCCAAAACGAATTAGTTAAACTGATTTGTGAAGCCCTTAGTATTAAACAGAAACTGCATTGTGCATACAGACCAGAGGCTTCTGGAATAGTAGAGCAGGTGAATGGAACAATCAAAAACAGGTTAGGAAAAATGTGTCAAGCTACAGGACTGAAATGGCCAGATGCTTTGCCATTGGTTCTGATGACAATCAGAAGTATTCCAGAAAGGAAGACTGGACTCAGTCCGCATGAAATAATCATGGGACGAGCAATGAGACAAGCACAAGTACCTGTCAACAAGCTACTGACTATAACTGATGATCTAGTGCTGGATTATTGCAAAGGATTGGCTGATGTGGTGCGTTCTGTGTTTCATCAGGTTGGACCGGATGCGACCACTCTTGAAAGAAAACCAGCTCACGACTTGAATCCCGGAGATTGGGTTCGAATAAAAGTCCACCGGAGAAGAAACTGTTTGGTTCCTCGCTGGGACGAACCACGACAAGTGATCCTAGTGACAACAACCGCAGTCAAGTGTGCAGGAGTGAAACACTGGGTACATGCCAGCCACACCATCAGAGTTCCAGAACCTAAAGATCGACCTGTGAGTCGGCATCTGGAAATAACAGACAACAGTTCAGCATCAGAAAGAGAAGAGGAGACAAACAGGGTGCCAGAACTTGAAGATCGACCTGTAAGTCGACATCTGGGAGACCCAACTACAAGTGAAACGATAGAAGAAGAAGAAGAAATAGAGGAAATAGCTGAAGTTCCAGAATTTGAAGATCGACCTGTAAGTCGACATCTGGAAATATCTGATACTAGTTCAGAATCTGATACAGAACATTCAGAAGAAGAAGAAATCTCAAAAACAAAGTGGAATTTTGAAAGCATAAGAGAAGAAACTGAGCCAGAAAACAGTGACAGTGAACAACCAAGTACAAGTTGTGGTAAAATTCCTTCGAAGATAATATTAATAGATGAAGAAGGGAGAGTTTCAGACCAAAAGTTAGAAAAATCGGAAAAACCCCGAGGAGCAGTAGGGACAGATAGTCAAGCACAAGAACAGGGAAATTTAGAAGTAGGTAGAGAAACTGACACAAAACCGGAAGAACCTCGAGGAGGGACAGAAGTAGGTGAACAAAGGAAAATAAGAAAAGAACCACAAGTAGTTGAAAGCGAAATAATTAGTTTCAAAATAAGAGGAAATAACGAAAAGATTGAAACAGAATCAGAAGAAAGTGGAGAAGAAAGAAATGAAAAACTAAAGACAAGAAAAAGAAATTGGAAAACAGAGAGGAGAAAGGAAGTGAAGCAAAAAGGCCAAGAAAAGGAGACAATTGGCCCAACGAAGTAAGAAAATTAAGATACAGGATCGTAAAATTGGATGGAAAAAGTGCTGAACAAGTGAATGAAATAACAAGTCAAAAGGAGCAAGAAAAACAAGGTGGAAAACACTTGCAGAAAACGAAAAGAATAAAGAAGGTGAATCAAAAGTACAGATCGCCTGAATGGTTGTATTGTGCTCTGACTAGTCACAAAGAAGAATTAAACACTCACGAAAACCAAGAACAAAGAAACTTGATGGGAGAAAGTGAAGTGCAACAAACCTGAAGAAACAAACCTGAAGTGGTTTCTGTAGATAGTTTACCGGATTTGACAAAACACTGAACTGACGAATTTACCGGATGTGACAAAGAAAGAATTCTGAGAAAGAATTAAAAGAAAGAACCAAGCAAAGACAAAATATTGAAAGTACAGAGTGGCAAGCAAGTCATTTCTAAGGTGTAGTGACACAATTTTCTAGAAAACAAGTACAAAATGGAGAATATTAGAGATAGAAAATGTAGATGTGAGTTTTTAAAAAGATGGTGCAAAATGTGCTGTTTTTGTACAGGATTATTAATAACAGTATGGGTAGTTTTAGCAATAACTATTCCTATTAGTTTAGCTGTAGTGGAAAAGTCTAATAACACTGAGAAAGAAAAAGGAGTTAACACTCAAGAGCCAGTTATTTTAAGGAGTAGTGCAGAATTACATAAGGACAAATCAATAACAGATTTTTCAAAGAATGTGTTTACTAAATTACTGTATGAGTACGTAGAAACAATGGATGTAAGGGATTGTTATGTTTGTATGCAGTTGCCTGCATCTGTAGCAGAGGGTGTGACTTATCATCACCTCCCTTTGACATATGGAATAACATGTAGTGTATTAGCAAGCTTATTTTATAAAACAGGCAGATTAGAATATTATTACACAGATGTAGATAGGATTTTTGCAAAGGTTTCTGTAGTTCCCGAGCTTAACAAAATAAAAGAGGGAAAGACGTTTGGTGTATATTTCTTAGAAGATAAGATTTTAACATTAGATAATATATTTAGGTACAACCTTACCTGTGAGTTAAAGAAAGAAGAAAAGGTATTTCTAGAAATGGTCGAGGAGAGAAGAGTGAAATTTGAAAGAAAAGTGATAGAAGAGACAAAAACACCTCTTTGGGCGTTTGAGGAAGACCATCATGACAAGAAAAAGATAAATGCAGCTATGACTCTGGATTGGCCCCAACAGGGAAGGTTGTGGATTAGAAGAAATAAGACAAGATATGACAATTATTTTGTGGGTTCCAGTAATTGCCATGACAATTACCAAATTATAGGTGGATGGGGATTCAAAGGGGGAAAAGATCCAATATTTCCAGGGATTTATTATGTTTGTGGGAATAGGGCTTATTATAGGTTGCCGGACCATTGGTATGGATCATGTTATTTAGGCCTGGTCTTTCCAAAGATTTTTCATGTGGATAGAAAAGAAAAGGGAACACACAAAATGATAAATACCTTTACACGTAGAAAAAGGGAAAGTTTTTCAGAAATAGTAGGTGATATTTTTGGTGCATTGATACCAGCAGTGGGAATATCTTTGAATGCATTCAGAATTCGGAAATTATCAACAGTAGTAGATCGTTTATCTACAGATACTGCTGGAGGGTTCTTGATGGTAAATACCGAGATGGTTGCCATGAGAGCTATGGTGATGCAAAATCGTCTTGCCCTTGACATTCTTTTGGCAAAAGAGGGCGGAGTCTGTGGAATGCTGAAAGTCCAACATTGTTGCACTTACATTCCTGATAAAAGCGAAAATATACAGAAGTATATAACAAATATTACAAATTTGCACAAAGAACTAGTACCACTGGAGGTTGAAAGTGTATGGGGAAAACTTGGTAAAGGGTTTTCTTCTGTAACGAATTGGTTAACAAGAATGAGTGGATTAATAATAGGGAAAGTTATAATAATAGCAACCATGATAATAATAATAATATTAGTATTGAAGCTTGCAGTAACATGTATAAAGAGAAGAAGAAAGCAGAGTAAGATAGAAAAAGAAAATATGATAAACAAAGAGAGAGAGAGAGAGAAATAGGTGAAATAGAGTTAGAAGAAATAAAAGAGAACATGTACAAGAAAACAAAGAGACAAGTTGAAAGCGATACAGAAGTATAAAACTAACAAAAGCAAATGGATAAAAGATATATGCTGTCTGAGAAAATTGTATAACTTGGGTTTGTGTGGTGATGTTAAAAATCACCAAAGGGGGGAGTTGATGGAGCAGGGTAAATATAAAAATTTTAACCTCCTAATATTTTCGTATAATAATAATAAACATGTTCGTTCAAGTAAATAACCAAAAATGTATGTATTGGGGTAAGGATAACACGCAGTTTAATGTGCAAAATAATGAACTAATAATTGTTTACGTTTTTAACATAACATAATATTTTGCGTACTAAAATAATAATAAAATGCATGATTTGTGCTTTGAATAAAACGTGTGGTTACAAAATAAAGCGATGGTAAGTAAGGGACAGCGGTATATGTTGCTTCTGCTAGGTAATACCTAATTGGGGTACGTAGAAAGACGGGAGGGAAACGAAAGGGTTTATATTTCATTGTTTTAATAACATTTTGTTTTCTTTAGAAATAGTGCGCTTAGGCCTGCCGAGCAGCAATATAAAATGGCCGCGAGTTACTAGAGTGCGCAGGAGCGGATGCGACCATGTGATAGAGGAGAGAGGCTGTTGCAAAGGGATGATCACGTGCTGATGCCGAGAGGCTAAGATGAAAGTATGGTCAAGGCTGCTGTGACCCTTCTGAGCAGATGTGTGCCAAGATGATCAGCAAGAAGCGTGAGAAGCCTGGTTGAATCAATAGAAAGAACTCTATTATATAATTTGTTGCAGAAAAAGAAACAATTTGGACTGATCGAAACGGATGAGCAAGTGCATGAACTGTGGGAAACGATGCTTGCATGGACATTCCTCACGGAACTAGTTAAGACCAGGAAGCTTGATTAGAATGTATAGGGACCTGAGTTTTGGACCAATGAAAATGAATCGCGCCATGTAAGAAGAAACATTTTATGCTGTAAGCTAGAATTAGGGTATAAGAAGACCTACTCTTGGTGGGAGGGAAGGGATGAATGCTGCGGGATGCTGCGGGAGATGCTGAAGAAATTTAGATGCTGTAGATGGGAGAGTTTGCGGTTGCTGATGCTGACGAGCTGATGCTGCTGCTGTTATTTTCCTTTACCAGTTGAGTATGAAATGCCGCTTTAGGAGAACTAGCATTTGACAAGATTTATATTAGAATTATTAGGATTTCCCCGTGAGATAGATAGGGTGATCTATAGAGTCTTTAGTATGATAACCTCATTTTCGGTCTAATAAAAGTATCATGCAATTTACAATTATTCTTATAATGATGATAAACGACATGATCTGAATAATAAATTAATCTTGAATTTCCTGCATTCAAAACTTTATATAAACTTTATTATTCTTTAAAACAAATGACTCAGTGATTTTCTTTAGCATAATGATTAATAATGTTTTGGTAAAAGAGTTCATTGTGATTGAGCTGGTCTTAATCACCATCAACTGATTCCTACTAGTTGGTCCATCGACCAATGAGCGGAATACCTTAGAAGCAAATGAGAATTCTTGTGTCTTTATAAAAGAGGTATCCTGTCTCCTTCCAGCAAATCGTTTTTCTCCTAGGTTTCATGTCGGAGGAAAATCCAGGGAAATAAATGAGTAAGTGAATGTATATGCGGTGTTATGGACCCCACCGTCATATGGATATAGTGTGTGTGTGTGTTAGAGAAATAATTGCACCTGGATGACCCAAAAACATAGTAGGAGAAAATATTTTTATTGTAAGCGCTGGATCACGCCTCTGTTGCATGGATCAGAACCGGTACTTAGCTCCTGTTGTGTGAATCAGAACCAGCGCATTGCTCCTTCGCGTGGACCAGAAGCGGAGCATCGCCTCTGCTGTCTGGACTGGCCCTGATGCAGCTCCTTCGGGACCACCACTGTGCAACGCTCTTCCAGGCACAAGGTCTTCCCATCCCCGCTGACGGCATCCTTGACGGCGAATCTCAGCATTGCAGCTCCTCACTCATCCGAGCCCAAGCATCGCTGCTGCTGCATGGATCAGGTCGGCCTGAAGGTTTGACTTTGTCCTGGTCCGATCTGACCAGATATCCCAAGGAAGCACTTATTGCTTCTAAGCGATATTTTACAGTTTACTTTTTTTAAAATCATATCTCAAGTTCTCCTTATAGGATTTTTGTCGTTTTGGTCTTGTTTTATTTATTAAATGAGGAGCCATTGTTCTAACCTGGTGTGGAGTATTTTGTGTGGTGTTTTCACTGTTTTACTGTTTGAAGTGTTGCACAAGCGCTTTATACATTGCCTCTAAGTTAAGCCAGACTGCTCTGTGGCAAGCTACTAAAGGGTGAGCACAGGTTAAATTAGGGATTGCCAGCTTCTTACCCTGACTAGGATTGTGGTTGCTGCTTGACTAGGGCTCATATCCCAGTCAACCTACAACCCAATTTCTAACAGCGAGCTACAGCCAACACTAGGCATGAATCCCATAGACATCTCCTATTCTCAGGATTGCAAGATCTGAAGTCCAAACAGGCGTCCCATATCACCATTTCTATATAACGCTAATATTAAACCCCTTACAGGGCTCCCCTAATCCTGCAGCCTAAACTGCACAAAAATCTATCTTTATGTCACAGGTCTGTAAGACGACTTCAAATATGTTTTAATAAACCATAATCCTGAAATCACAGTCCCAGATTCCCCCACCTCCTACACACTTTCTGAATCACACTACTTTCTTCAGAAAGTTGTCGCCCATCAAAACAGATAAGAAACCTGGGAGGCAGAATCAGAATCTTACAATCTTTATTTAGTTTACAACAAACCATAAAAGATAAAACACAATAACACTAATATCAAAATGGTAAGATATTAGCACATTAGAAACCGTCTAGCATTGACAATACGTCTCTCCATAAAGTGCCTTTGTTCCAATACTCACAAGCAAAAAGATGAGAAAAGCAGATAACAAGCCCAAATAAATCTCCTTTACTCATTAGGCCAGAATTGCTCTGCATTAACATATCCAGGTTAACAACCCTGCATTGTTTCCTTACTCTTTACTGCTGATTTAAGAAAGGAACAAAGACTGAAACACACATCAGGGCGTCCTAAAAGCGAAGCAACAGTAAGGCTTTGTTACACTTCACAATTTCTGAATGTTTTAAAATTGGTTTAAGAAACAAAATAAAATAATCCCTATAAAACTTTACAAAAAACCAGGAAGTACAGCAATGATTGCGAGGAGGTCTTATCACAGGGGCAAGCAGGCAAGCTATAGTTCAACAAAGGGACAGAGAGGCCTCTTTCAAGTTTAAGACAGTCTTGGATTACCTCCCTATTAAAACCAGAATTAGTTTGGGTCCAGACACTAACACATAACAAAAGCATGGCCAACCTAATCCTAAAATGAGAACTTGGAGGCGGGAGATTAAAAGGCACCTGCAGATAAGATTTTCTTCGATCTGCAGAGTGGATGGGTTTTCATAACCCCAGCGCCATACAGGGCTCTGTGAGACACTGCTTATTATATATTTTAAGAAATGGCAAGAAGATTCCACATGGCCCCATCCGTGTGGCTTAGTTTCATATGTGAGACTTTAATCTGGCAAGCACATCTGAGCAATAAGTGACTCCAAGATAACAGAAATTGCTCACACAACTCAAGAACCTATCCCTGACTGTTAAAATCGCCATAATTCTCTTTTCTGGGCCACACACCATAATATGGGATTCCCCAAAGTTTGTTGCGAAATCTAGAATGCCCATAAATGAGATAAAAGATTCTACTAGGCTATGCAAGGCGCTCGGGTTCCTAGCCATCAAGACAGCATCATTGGCATAGAGGAACGCCGGGACTGAAATTGCTGACATATAATATGAACAAAAGAGGTGCCAAAATGCACCTCTGTCGCACCCCACGGGCTAAGGGAAAAACATCAGAGGTTTCAGCGGCTGGACATTAACGCACCTTGGCAGATAAACTCTCATGCAGAATATATATGAATTTTGCAAGGGTGACCTCAATGCCCATATCCAGAACCTTTAACCAGAGCTTAGTCCTCCTGCTGACAGAATCAAAAGCAGTAGACAAGTCCATAAATGCTAAGTATAGTGGTCTGTGTATGGCGATCGTATATTTGCCCATGATCAATTGTAGATTCAGACACTGTTGTACCGTACCCAGCCCAGGTCGAAGACCGCATTGAAGAGGGGATAGGATATTATTCTGACAAGATCAGGTTCTTATCCGCTTGAAAATTACCAATAATCTTGAATGTTCTGTCAATGAGGGAGTTCGGGCAGTAACATTTGGGCAAATTCCGATCTCATTTCATAAAGATAGGAACAATAATTGTCAGTGCCCAGGACCTAGGGATCTTAAAACTAAAAAATTATTAAATACATTTGTAAGCAAGGGGCCCTATAGATTGGTGTTACATGTGAAAAGGTCCATGGGTACCCCATCCGGCCCTGGAGCTTTCCCACCCGCACTTTGTCTTATCGCATCCTCAACTCAGACAAAGTGATTTGCAAGGAAGGTGTATTACCCAGCCCAATCCTCTATATATACATTAGGGATTTGTCTTCCACTGTTTGATAGATGGAACTAAGGTGAGAGAGCCACACAGCCTATTATGTGACAAGTTAAGAGGGGGTTCTTCGGGGCTTCTCTTAGTAAGATCTTATTGAGCGCGTCTCAAAAAACTTTGCTACAGTTACTCGTGGCTGCCCACATAAGCTGTTCCCAATCCTTATTTACCAAAGTCGCTGAACAAGAGCCATCAAACCACCGAAGACATTTCTGAGCTGGTCTAATTAATTTCATCAAATGGTTCTTAAAACTAGCAAATAAAAAGCTGTAATAGGCCGAATGTACTTCCCCACTCTCCTCTGCTAAACAACCCAAAAAGGATGGCAAAAATTTCTTCACAAGCAAACAAAGGGTAACTCTGGGTCCTTAGGAAACCATACCAGTCGTAATCCATCTCGGGAGTGTTGGGAAATTTCGACGGCTGTAAGTGCATTATGGTCCCCCCATGGGTCTCTATAACTGAACCCTGGGAGAATCAAGGAAGAAAATCTTTAGTAACAAAAATATTGTCTATAATGGTGTCCTGCCCAGTCCCTCTCAAAGAGTGTAAGGTTGGGCCATCCCCCTTGAAAAAACGAACCATGTCCACCAAATCATTCTCCGCTAGGCAATAACTCAACTCTACCCCTGTGCTCTCACTAAAGCCCTCATATACAGTGGGACCCTTGGTTCCCAACCAGTGGCAGCTCGCAGAGGTAACGCTGTGGGGCGGGGAGGTGGGGCGGGGCTGGTTGGGGGGTAGTGGAGTCCAACATACAATGGCAGATATTTATTTATTTATTTACGTTTACCTTTGCTGTCGTATGTCGGACTCCACTACCCCCCACCCAGCCCCACCCGCCCCGCCTCCCCACCCCACAGCGTTACCTCTGCGAGCCGCCACTGTTCCCAACTCCTCAGTGTTTGTAATGAATTTGGCATTAAAATCTGCACTATTAATGTAGATTGGTTGCACTGTTTCTACAGACGTAGTTGAATTCAAATTACTTAAAAAGCTAAACAGTTCCCTAAAGTATTATACAAACTGCATTGAAGAAATCATTATTATAGAAGTTAATGAATTAAAAATAAAAAGAGATGAAAAATACATAAAACTTGGATGGCCGCACAACACGAGTCGATCAGTGTCACTTTTACATTGAGATTCAGGAGGAAAAAGAGAGAGAGAGTCCACCCCTGGCTCCATCTCATGCAGATGGTGAAGCAGGGCTCGAATAACAAACAAAACCAGAGTAAGAGTGGTAAGGTGGCCCAAGGCTCCTGAAATTGAGCCAGTCTGGGTCGTTATCTTGCCCTTAAGACATGCAACGTTCCAACTCAGGAGAGAAAAGGGGCGCCTGATGCTTGTAGAGGTCAAAGAGCCAGACCTTGTTGAGACAACGGTCCCTTCGCTATGCACCGATTACAGGGACAATGCCGAACTTGCTACTGGTCAGTCAATATCAGATAGAGCTTCAAATCGGTTAGCAACAGGTACCAAGAACAGATCCCTTTGTGCGCTCCAAAAGAGGGGGTTCACAGACTATTAAGGCCTCCTTTGCTAGGTTTAAATGAAATGAAAAAGAAATTTGTAGAGCGCAAAACTTTCACCCGAAGGTGTCAAGGCGCTAAATTCGTCATTCATGAGTCAGAGGACGGTCCAGAGAGTCGTCAAAGATTAAACAGCCAGGTCTTTAACGCTTTTCTAAAAGCCAGTAGATTAGTTTCTTGCTTCAGCCCAAGTGGTAGAGTTTTCCACAGTTTCGTTGTGCCGACCACAAAGCTCCTTCCTCCCCAGGAGCATTTTGTAAACCTGGGAACAACCAGGTTGTGGGCCTGAGATGAGCGAAGATGGCGAACCGGAATATAAGGCTTTAAATTCTGTTTAAAGAAGCTGGGCCCTATGTCATGCGTGGCCTTAAAGGCAATGCATAAAGCCTTAAACTCAATTTGTCTCTTCACCGGTAACCAATGCAATCCATTCAGTGCCTGTGCGACATGTTTATGTCTTGGAATATTCAGCAAAAGACGTGCCGCTGCATTTTGCACAATCTGCAGTTTGGAAAGACACTTCGTACGCAGATTAATAAAAGCCCATTACAGTAATCAGCTCTGGAAAGAACCAGCGCTGAAACCACCAATTTCCGTAGCTCGGACGGAATAAATGGAAGAATCCTTCTCAAAAGTTTTAATGTGTAGAAGGAATGGGATGTAACCTGGTTAACGTGGCTTTCAAAAGAAAGCATGGAGTCAAACGTAACTCCCAGGTTTAAACATCTGCTGATCCTGATGTTAAGGTAAATCAAGGCGGGGCTTACAAAAGAAGCCGAGTGGTACCAAAGGGATGGAGCTCCTCATAAGGCCATTACTCAAGTTGCCGAACAGAAGCCTTTGTACCAGCTGTAGGGATCTAAAATGAATAATGATACAATCTGCACGAGCTACTACAGGACCTGGACTAACCCAGCCAATCCTCCTAGTTAACAATATATTCTCTATCTTTATGAAATGTGAAACCCCTGTACAAGCCATTCCAAAACTTGGTTTGTCAACTCCAGGTGGTACTCCTTCTCGTTTTCCCATAGAGAGGGTACTCCGATAAGAACGGGAACATAAGGACAGGCTGCATGCGGGAGGTTGATGTGCACTTGGCTGGGAATACAATTAGACCTCTTGCCCTCTGAGCCTAGCCAATCCTGTTGACTCAGTAACTGTTCCCTCCACAACAGGTGAGGGCTTGCTGGGCCGAGGCTTGCCAGGGCTACTTAATGGAATAGATCCGACCCCCTGGGGCACTAAATTCGGCTGGTAACTGGTCCCTGGAGAACCCCTTGTCACTCCCAACTGCTTTGTGTCCCTCATATTGGGTGAGGTTCCAATAATGAGTGAATATCGGTGAGAATCCCAATATCAAAACTCAGAGGAGGAGGCCTCTGCAACATCAAAGGGTAAGCTGTGAATCAATGACTACTAAATGGTAAATTAAGGGGGATAGTTCAATCTACAACAGCTCTTTAATTTTAATAAAGCATCCCTCTGTAAGTAACTTGCTGTTGGAATGATGGGTTTGATTATTAGCATCTATAGGTTAGCCTGGGTGCCCCGCTTCTTTTAACTACCATCGTAGGGCTATTCGGAAGAGCCTGTACCAAACTGCTGGTTTGCGTTGCAACCATCTCAAGGGAATTTGCCAAAGTGCAATGGGGTGATGCTGACAAAGGTGAGGGTACTAGATCCACAGCAGAGGATATACCTGTGGCACAGTTTAAAGAAGGTGTTCTCTCTGTGAGTGCTATTTCTGTACTGATACCCCCACAGCCCATTTCTACATGGTCTGCTTTTTTCCCATCTGGCACTATGAGGCAGCTACAGACAGAGCGCAAAGTTAAATGACACACCCGGACTCCCAAACTACACTTATCACTATGGAAACCTGCGGTAGCAAGTAAAATGATGGTTACCTCCCGAGAAGCAGGTTAAAGTGAAGGGGCCCAGCCAAGCTTCTTTTGGACTCTGACGGGCACAGACGGGCCTGCACTCTGCCGGGCACATGCCTGGGTATGTCCTGCAGGTCATCAGCGGGCTTTAGAAGCGAGTTAGCCCATCCTTCTGGGCTCACAGCAGGATTATGGAGGTTGTGGTCCCCCAGACAGTCACCACACAGCAGCGGCACCTGGGAGTCCTATGGTTCACATACATCAATCTTACTCTCAGGTATTTGCTGTCCACAATTTCTCTTTCCACTAATTGAAACTCCTTAAGAAAGCATTCCCTCTCAACATCTAGACCATCCCATGAGTGTCAGTGTCTTATTACTTGAGTGTAGACCTGCTCAGAAGATGACGAAAAGTCAGAACATTTTCTCTTATCTTCAGACTTCAAAAATGCTGACTTGTCATCAGAGATAGTCTGGTCTCTCCTGCAACACGCAGTAATCTTACAGGAAAGCTGCCTTACCTATAAACTCATGAGCTGCTCTGCCACACACCATACTCTCAGCAGCCAGCACATGCAAAAACCTTCTTGTAGTCCACAGAGGCAAATGCTAAAGAAGAGGCGGCAGCTAGACATGATTCAAGGTAATACAGAAAACATGTCTTTTGTGTTTGCCCACAATAGTAAAACCGCATCTCTGAGACTGGAACTAGGGCCCAGCTCTATAGATGGCACAACTGCAACTGCCCCCTAAGCAAACATCATGCGAGTGTGTAGAAGGACTCTGAAACAACGGAACCCTACAAATAAGAAGCAGTTGTTGGACACAAATATGTGCCCCCTGTACAGCAGGCGTTGCCATATTTCTTTTTTTCATCTCTTTGCCAGCTGAGGTAATGTTGTCACATTTTTATAGCAGCTCAAAGTTTTAGAAAGTAAACAAACAAAATATCATAATAAAAGATGGACACATTTGGAATGAGGCACTGACTGTCACTGTTAAGAATAATGATGCAGCATAATTAGGCTAGCTTGTTTTCATTGTGTATTTTTTTGTGGATTTCAGTGGTGTTTTCCAAATCATTTGAAAGTATTGCTTATCAGTGTTTATACAGCTGCCCAACCTCCAAAGTAGGCAAAACTGTGTTTTTCTTTTGTTTACAAAACGTGTTGTTTTGTGCAGTGATTGTTAAAAAGCACATATTCAATTTAAAGGAGAAGTAATGCAGGGTATGCAGTGTCCTCCCATTGGCAGCGTTTCCAATGGACTTATGCTAGACTGTTTTAAGCACAGAAAGTCAGTGTGTTGCACTCTCACTCACACCTACATCTCATTACCTCTCACACTCACTCAGTCAGGACTCTGATTTATAGGACAGTTAATGGATTAAAGAAGTAAGAGCATTATATGCAAATGTTTTAATTTACAAATTTCTGGACACAGATGGGGGACAGTCACCTATTCCTTAATAAATGCATGACACTGTAGAGTGGTCAACCTTGCCAACAGAATTGTACCTTGTGAAACCTTTAAAGCATTGAATTACACCCGACTAATGTGCAGTGCTGCATTCTAAGGCACCTGAAACAGGATGTTTTAAGCATGCTTGCCACTGCTTTTCTGCACTGTTTGCCAGACTACATTAAGGTTGTGCTGCTGTTGTGTGGACATTCATAGCTGCCAGGTGTTCCCATTGCAAAAGTCTCATTTCCGTCCGTCCTGACCATTTAACAGACATCACATTGTATTATGGGACTTGAAATTTTGCTGTTGACATTGTAGCTATGAACTCAAAAACCCCAGCAGTAAAGTATAGTTGGGTAAAAAGCTAGGAATAGCTTAAGGTATCAAACATAACCATGGGACACCATGCAGCTATGAATTGTATTGGTAAGTGGAAAGTCTTGTGTCATGTTTTGACCACTATCCTATGTGCATGGCGACAGCATTCTTTTCATAGGTACCAGCCACTACACATTGCATTGAATGTTTAAAACCTGGGGTGCTTGGCAGTTACCCTGACAGCAATACCGACTTGTTAGAAATTAGGGCCAATGCATCAAAGGATTTTATACATTTTGTGCCACTAGGTAACTGTGATTGTACATATTGGCCAAAATTCATATGAGCCAACCGTTTTGCCAATCTGTGAAAGAATTTAACACTGCCAAAGGTTTTGTATAAAATAATAAGATCAGACCTAAAACATAATTTTTCAGGGATTTTAGCGAGGAAAGGGAGGTTGGTGATAGGGCGGAAGTTGTTAAGGTCATTCACATCAGTGGAGGGTTTCTTTAGTAGTGGGGTCACCTGACCAGTTTTGAGGGCATCAGGAAAGATCCTTGGCTGAGATAAAGGTTGTCCAGATTTGTCCGGTAGGGAAGCATGTGGGTGTAGAGGTTCGTAGGTTTGGTTTTCAAGATGTTCTTGAGGAGAACATCCTCAGTGATGGCGTCAAAACTGTGCCAGGAGCCTTTGGATTTACATACCTCATGTGGGTTTGGATGTGTATCATGATCAAGGAGCGATTTAACTTTTGCATCGAAGAATTGTACAAATTCTTCTACTTTCTTGGGTGGGTTGTCAAATTTGGTTGTTGAAGATGAGGTGGGGTTGATGGTGGTTTTTTTTGGTCTGTTCTTGGCAGAGTCGAGGAGGGATCGAAAGTGATCAATTTTTTTGCAAATGGTATGTTTGCATATTGGAGGTATGAAAGATTATTGACAGAGGGTGACTGTCTCCATTTCTTCTCCAGGATTCTTAGAACTTTCCTTTAATCAGAGGGGGACGTATTGAGCCATGGGGCAGAGGGTGGGGGCCTTTTCTTCTTGCTTTGTAGAGGAGCTACACTTTCTATCAAGACAGATCGACTGGTGAAACAGTTAGTAGTCAGGTCATTGACATCAGAGTTGGGGCTGATATCTGGTAGCAACTTCTTAGTGGTGTCGCTGAGAGTGTTGAGGTTGATATTCTTTGCATTGCGAAACCAGATAGTTGTTCTTTTTGGTGGTCGGACAGTCTCCTGGTATACAATCATCTACTGTGAGCAGGTCATCTTTGGAAATAATGAGGTCAAGTTGGAGCCCCTGGAGTGTGATGGTTTAGAGTTGTGTTGTGTAAAAGATCCTTTCCGGAGAGAAATGTAGCAAGCTGGTTGGCAGCAGAATTTCCGAGGTGCCCAGTGAAAATTAAAGTCTCCTAGAAAGATTAGTTTATCGCTTTGTAAAGATTGGTCACTTGCAAATTCAATGAATTCCTCAGCAAAGGCGGGAGTTGTCACCTGGTGGATAGTAAATGACGTTCATCTTGATAGGGGAGTTGTGCTGCACATGAACTTCCAGAGTAAGGCATTCGAGTGTAGAGCAAAAGCCATTGAATTATTCCCTGGATTGAAGGGAGTTTCTGAAGATGGCAGCGATGCCTACCCCGACTCTACCTAGCCTATCATTCCTGATAATAGAATAGTTAGGTGGGAGCAGAAGATCGAGAATTGTGTGAGAAGTGTCATTGAACCTGGTCTCAGTGAGTGTTAGTAGGTCAAGGTTGTAGTGAATGATGGTGTCTGAAATTCCCAGCTTGTGTTTTGTTGCAGATCAGCAGTTGTGAAGCATACAATGCAGCCCTGAGGTGACTGTTTTGGTGTAGGGGGAGTCAGGGCTTTTGGTGATGATAGGATTGATCTTCCTATAGGTTGATGCCTGAGTTGTAAGCGACTGGCGTTTGGTTCGGACTAGGGAGTTCGTGGCTATAGTGCACTATTTTGTGTTGTCAGGAGATGGTGGGGAGGGTAGAGGTATTATAGCTAACAAGTAAATTAGTAATTTCAGTTTGGGAGAGATTGTGCACAACTCTTTTGGGGCATGGGAGAAGAGAACTCCTCGGGATTGAGAGTTCGGGATATCGTGTTCCTACCAAGGGGAGTAAGGAGTCAAATATAGTGGACATTTTAGAGCTTAAGTGGGATATAGTGACTTTAAGCTGGGAGATTGTGGAGTTGAGGTGGCCTAAGTGTTTGCAGAGCTATGCAGAGAATGCTATGATGCTCGGTAGGGGAGGCAGGTTCAAAGGAGAGTTCTTCTTGAAAGGCAGAGTGGGGATGGAGAGAGGTAAAGTGATGAGGGGGGTATTAGATAGTGGGGTGGAAGGTGCAAAGTCAAGTGGTGTTGGTTGAAGAGAAGTGTGGCTGCTGCTGTGGTGTAAAGTAAATTCTCAGGGCATTTATTGAGAGAAGCAGATGTATTGTGCAGTGGTTGGGGTGGGTGCTAACTGTTGTGGGATGGAGGCATGTGGACTGGATGAGTGAGATCGGAGGAGATGGGGAAAAAGTTCTGAGTCGTTGGAAGAGAGGGGAGGGGAGTAGGGTGGTGGCACATGGGCTTGGTTGCATGGATATAAGGGGGCTGGAGACATGGGCGATGTGAAAAATTGTCAAGGAGGATAGATGAACAAGGTGGATAGTACTTCGTGGCTAGAGGAATGGCATGTGTGTTTCTATAGGATTATTCTTAACTAAATGGAATACAATATAACATTATATTATGACTCAAAGCCTTCTTTCTTTCTTTTAAATTTTAGTTTTTTACCTAGACTGCGCTTTATATCAAAAGCACAATTGCAAACAAAAGAATCACATGCTTGCAGAGCCCAGGTATAAGGTACAGTGCATACTACCTGTGAGTAGCACCAACAAGACTCAAGGGGAAGAATTAAGAATCTGAACTATAAAATAAAAGAACTAAACAAGAACAATATGTGCACAATAGACAGCAAAGATGAAGATATATTTAAAAACACCACTAACTGCTGTAGAGAGCACAGGTAGGGGAACGAGGGCTAGGGAGCAAACAGAGATCTACATAGGCATATATACAAAATATGACACCACAAAAATGTACTGTGGAATTTTCTAAGGCAACTTATAGAAATCTGGTGTTGAGGAAGAAGGTGATACCCCTGAACATACCATCTCACACATCAAAAAAGATAAATTCTGGTCATGGGCTCAAAACGTACAAACTAGGGTGGATTTAGATTTGATATAAAATATAACCAACAGGCAACGTGAATCAGATATATCTTGAGAGGACACTAGTAGGAATTCATTTAAGCATACATTGAAAACAAAATCGTAGAACACATAAGCATGATACAGACATCTGATTCTCGATCACCAGTAGAATGCACGTTTTACATAGACAAAACAATGATAAGGTGTCGTATTCGTGGGTCTCTGAGGATGGTACCCCACCATAGTAATTGAGGTGACCCAGTGCTAACTCACACACCAGGATAATAAATTGATTGTTAAGATGCAATGTCAGAAGCCAGATGGCTTAAACTAGGATGAAGGTTAGGTCACAGATTTATCTGTGACTAAATCTGCTCCTAAAAGGAATTTGGACTAATGTCTTTCAGATTCCAAAATGGAAGTTGTGTTCATAGAATGTCACTCACAACGAATAACAATGTCTATGTGATTTCTACAATGGTTCTTGCTTACACAAGTGCTGAATAATGCAAATGTACACCTGGAACTTACACAGTGCTGTTCCAACTAGTTCCATCCAACCATTGGAATTCTTCCTCCAATTTATAAAGACCAACCCATGGATATCTCCTACCGTATTCTTTGAGTAGTTCGCTCTGCAAAAAAAGCACAATAAAGCACATTATTCTTAGCAACACAACATTTTCAAGTGACCTTATATCCATATGAAATGATTTTAAGTGAACTATTGCCATGAAGGTTACACTGCAGGGTGAAATAGCCCCTCCCAGAAAAAACTAAATTCAAACATAATGCTGCAAACAATGTACGTCAGGAACCAGACTGTTATAGAATACAAGATGAAAAGATGTAGCAGCGTACACATAGAGACAGTTGTGGGACGTATAGTGTGAGAGGATATAGCAAGCAACTGAGATACGGGTGCACATGGGAGGGATATTAATTGGCTGTTTGAACCTGGTGTAGTGAGAGGACATGAAAAGATGCGATGAGGAAAGTAATCTGAACTAAAGCCGAGCCAATCTCTAGATGGGAATTAATCAGGGGGGGTGCTTATAAATGGGGGAACTGTGGAATTTGGAAGATAGAGGAATGGTGGTGGAGCGATCTCTATATGGAAGACTGGAGGACACACTCAGATATAGCTGGAACTAGATGCTGGGATTCATCAGACTTCAAGTCCTTCATTGAAAAGGGTGAGCCTGAGTGAAGGCTCTAAGGCTTTATAGCTCTAGGGACCACAGACAATAGAAGTGAGTTGTGTTTGTTAGCCAAGGTATGAGAAAGGGGCTCAAAGCTTGCCTAAAAGTGCAAGGAGTCAGTTCTACAAGAAAATGACTGGAATTGTATAATCTTTTGTGACACACCTTCTGGTGCTTGTCAAAGTGGGTACAACATAAAAATTGTTATGATACCTGTAGAAAAGGATAATCAGGAGCCAAAGCTGAAAGGGCTTGTTATGAAAATGTGGGAGGTTAGGGGGAGGGCTAACATTCCACATGGACCAGCTTATTAGCTCTGATCTTACTTCCAATATCGACATTTAATCACTCATTGGATAGTTCAATGTTAGTCGAACCTCTTGGTTGGATGTCTTCAACTGTTGGTGAAGGAGGAAATTATATACAAGGCAAGCGACCCATTCATTGTATAGTTGTATGCATATTGAGCCCTCTGTGACCAATGGGATCTCTGTTATTAGCAGAAACAGCATCATTATGGCAAAGTATTCCTTAATTAAGTGAATCTATAGAGGAGTTATAACTGATAGTAACAAATTGATAATCCTCCTTTTTGTTTTACTGGAATGGTCGTTAATAGTATACAAACATCTTCTCATATTACCGGGAAAGGCCAGTTTTCAGCAATGCATTCCAAAGGTTTTATTTACTAGCTTTTCAGTTCTTTACTTATCCACAAGGGAATAATTCATCAGGTAAATGTGTAAATAAATTTGAAGTTCAATGATGTAAACAACGAGTTACTTTGCCCTAATCAGATTTGTCCATCATTTGTATTTTCACATAATAACTAATAGAGATTTCACTTCCTTGCACTGAAGAAATCATGATTTTTTGAAAGGCAAAGATTGCTTTATTTTAAAAAAATATATTAAAAGATGTTCAGCTTGACCGAGAAGAAATATTCTGAACATTTTATGACAAGGCCAAAATAGTGTCAATGTAGGTCAACTTCTCATTTAAATGCCACTGAGCAGCACATAAAGTTCAAGTAGTGGTACCTGTCTAAAGGGATGCTGCCTAGGAGAACTGCAGTGCAGTTTTCCTCTGGTTAGGAGTATTGCCATCCTATCTGGGAAGTTGCGGTCACCCGTATGGTAACTTATTCCAATGCACAGATCTAGTCACGTAAAATGAATTGCTTGGACAGATCAGTGCTCAGATCCACAGTAGCAAGTAATACAAAGGCGTGTCTTGAGGCCATGGTAGCTTTAATCTTGAGTGACTATTAGCAGAGTGCCAGCTGCTGATCAAGAAGCATGCAATGGCACTTCCCAACAAGCAGTGTCAAATTGGGGCCTAAAACTAGCAGGGAAAGAGAGACTTTGTCATGAAAATCCAACAAATTTTGGATAAGTAGGAAAGACAACTCAAAAAAGGCTACTTGTGAATAATGTTTGAATTTCACAAACTATGCTAGTTGAAATTACAGCCCCCAAAATAGACATTTTCAAGAGAGAGGGTTCCGATTTCTTCATAGGCTCAAATAGAGGACCGATGAAGAGCTGCAAGAAGAAGGTTCTCAGATTAGCGAGAATGCCTACTGGAAAACATCCACGATATTGCTGATTACTCTCTGGTAAAGACAGATCACTCAACGGAAGTTCTTGCACATGCAGTAATATGGGCAAGAATTGAAGTCTTAACAAAGACTGCTTTAAGCTGTTCCAGGTGTAGGAGTAAAGTAGAATGCCCTGCTCTTGATAGGACACCAACCTTCTATAAGCAACCACATGGGGTAATTTCTTTCAAGAACAAACTTATAGGCATAGATGGTTTAGGAACCAGAAGTGACCAGGACACTAAACATCAATCCAAATAATCATGGCAGTCATAGCTATGATGATTCTATAACTGGAGGGAGCACAAATAGCAAGCTAGGGGGATGAGGCCTACACAGGACACATTTAACCTATAGTGCGAAGTCTCTCAGCTTTTAAAACCACTAGCTTTGATGAGCCAAGATGTCTCTAACCTTGAAGAAACAGGCCTAGGCGCCCTTGTTCAATGTATACTGAAGAAAACCTTAATGGTGATAATGGATGGCAAATTCCCAGGTGAGAAAAATAAAATATACCACAAGTTAACCTTGAAGCATAGAGACCAGAAAATTAGAGCACTTTTAGTGACTGATGTTTGAAGGAGTTCAGAGCAACAGCTTTGATATAGGACCTTACAAGCAGGCTGTGCTCACATAGGCAATACTGAATACACACAAGTCTTAGTAGTGCCACGGTTGATGAATGCTCTCTCTCTGAGCACTGGCAAAGCTGTCCTGATGAGCCCACAGGCCATCGGCTAAGTCTGTCAGGCTCAATGATCAGAGGGGGCTGGATTCTGAGAAGGGGAGCAAAGTGGCCAATCATCAGCCACATGTCACTTATGTCTACTCTCATCCTCGCCGATGAAGATCCCGTCACCATTTCCACCCACTCAACTCCCTGTGGGCAATATGGCTGAGGTGATCCAGGGCCTCAGAAAGCTCAGAGTGCCAAATGTTTGTCTCCTGGGCCCCTGTGGAGGCTTGGCACCTAATAACCCTGTTTCGTTTCTTTTCACATGATGCCCTGGGACTGGACTACTTGAGAATTAGGGGAATCTGCCTGCAAGGTAACTAAATGGAATGCAAGTGAGTTCTCTTTTGTGTTTAAGCGGTGTCAATAAGTGGTGTGAAAATGAGTGTGTGCTGAAACATGTATGAATGTATGTGTGGGTGTGTATGTATGTGCAGGTACATTTTGTGGACTTGACTGGCACAGGGTATTATTGACTGCCATATGTGGTATAGGTGGAGAACCTGATGCCCTTGGCTCAAAGGTAAATGGCGGACACCTTGGGCACATTATAGCATTAGCTGGTATATACTGTTTACCTGGTGAATAGCGTAGTATTGAGTAGTATGTGATTGGAATGCAGGTACCTGTGTGGCGTTAACCAACATGCTATAGGAACATGGGCACATGGTGCCACTGACAGACATAAGAGGAGACGTGAGACACATCAGTACTGACTGAAAATGAAGGATAAATCAAGTAACTCAATGGTACACTGGTGACACCTCGGGTTTATCATGTCAGTGACTAGGAGGTGGGAATGCCTGCAGCACATTACACCATTAACTTAGATAAGTTATGTTTGTTACCATTTGAAGGGCACCCAGCACATCTGGAGTCTGTGCACCCTGTCACTGTGGTTCTGGGATATTCATCAACCAGTCTAATTGGTAGATGGGCACATGGTGGCATTGAATAGCATATTGGGATACTTGGGTACATCATGGCATTAACCCTAATATGGGTGACGCCTGAAGAATAACTTTGAAATGACTGCACTATTGGGACTACCCAGAGAACACTATGGCATTAACGTGCCTATAATGGGTACCTTGCAAACACAAGGAGATGATGGACAGAGCGCTGAAACTTTTCAGGCACTCACCCCCAGTCACAGATTTGGGTTGAATCCATCATCGTTCTTTAGCTCACTTCGCCACCCCAGTTCAGACCGAGCTATATGCAAGTCAGTCTTGACCCTGTGCCTCATGGGAACAGTCAAGCCCGAACTGCCAAAGCCAGGTCTTCCCTGGACTGGAAACAAGCATCCTGGGACCGGTTTCGGGGTAACACCCCTCATCAGCCAGGCTATTTTAAATCCAGTGGCAAAGTGATCAAGGGACCCACGTCTGGGCATACCCTGCCAACTTAGGGCGAACAAAGCAAACACAAGGAGATGATGGACGGAGCGCTGAAACCTTTCAGACACACACCCCCAGTCACAGATCTGGGTTGAATCCATCATCGTTCTTTAACTCACTTCGCCACCCCAGTTCAGACTCAGCTAAATGCAAATCAGTCTTGACCCAGTGCCTCATGGGAACAGTCTGGACCGGAAACAGCATCCTGGGACCGGTTTCGGGGTAACACCCCTCATCAGCCTTGTGTTTGCTATGATGGGCACCTTGGCACATGGTGGCAATAACTGGAATATGGCAAATAAACAGGACATATCATGGCATACACTATCATTTGGACCATACCTCAGGAACACCATGCCATTAATAGAGTTAATCACAGCTTTGATGTGCAAAAGGTGGATCCCAAGGATCACTGTGGCATCGACTGGCGACTAAAGGACAGTACTAGGGCATGCAGTGGAATGTACTGGCATGTGAAGGGGAATATAAAGACACATAGGAACACTACCAGAGTACCAGGGAAACATCATGGTCAGTAATGGTGATGGCTGCCTTAAGATGGACACCAAGTCACACCATGTCAGACTGGCATATGGTTAATGCACAAGCTAGTATGGTACTGACTGATGTTAAGGAGTATCTGGGGCGTATGATGGCACTAACTAGAACATGATGGGTAGCTGGGTGCGTGGTCGCATTGACTGACATACAGGTGATATCTGAATTCATGGTGGCATCGACAGAAATGTTATGACAGATAATTGCCCAGATGGAAGAATTGACTGCACTATGAATGGTTGATAGCTAAGCACCTCATATTCTTGACTGCCATAGAATGAGGGCTGGGCGCAGGATTTCACTAAATGGAAAGGCAATGGGGATACCTGGGAACATGATGGCAATGGCTGGCATATATTTAGGTTCTACAAGTCATTAAATAATCAACTTTTTAAACAAAAAGAGTGTTTCTTCACAGGATGACATTTGAAGTCAATCTTTTTTTACAAAAAATGTAAACCGATATTTAGGGGACACGTCTGCACTTACAAAATATTTTACGGTCATATTTCAGGAATAATTCATGCTGATTTGGGGGCACTTATTGCTGCTGTTTGGACATAACAACATAGGTTACAGGGAGCAGTTTATTTCTGCTGTGATGTATATTTCTTCACTCCAATGGAGGCATTAGTGAGCTATAATAAATTGTCACTTACAATCCGTGTATAAAGACCCGTCCTTAAATGTCCTTATTAAAGGTGATTTGTGATATCTCTGGTCACTTGTAATAAAGAAATGACTTAGCCGCTCAACTGTAATAACTAATTAGACTTCAATTTTAACATCATAAGGTGTGCTGCCAGAGCCACCAGCAAAGGGGAAGGGCTGGTTGTGGAACATAACTATAGCTGTAATATATACAGCAAAAACAAATTCTTGCTTGTCCTTTTTCTGCTCTATTTTTCAAGATGAAGAATGATCTGCAGAAAACATATTTTATGGCAACATGTTTTATGTTTTTGCAAACTTTGGGTAATTATAAGAAACATAGAATCTCTGCATGTTTTTACTCAGCTTGAGCTACAGCTTTTTTACTATGATTTGTGTTAAACTGATTCTAAAATCATTCTGCTACAAATATCTGTTTTTTGGTGTCTGATTTTGCACTACATACTACTTTATTCTTTACTTCTGCACATATCCTATCTATTTAATTTGAAAGGGCAAAACATCCAGGATTTAGGTGTTTTTTGGAAGGGTGATTGTGTGACAATGTATTATACGAAATAAAGTACCCCCGACCTACACTATAAGGACACTGCAAGTCACCTCAGAGTTCCGTCACCTTATGAAGCATCTCATCTTTTGGTCTCATTCCTCTATATGGTCATGAATTTTCACGATGGCTTGTAATATACTTATAGTGCACATCAGTGGGTATATTACTCATTATATATTGGTTACATTTTATGGCATTATCATCACTGTACAGAAGAGCTGGATGCGAACGGCCCGTAAGGTCTGTGTCAGTGAGCTTTGCTCCTTGACTGTCTATCTTGGGAGACATCTCTTCTGTCTAAATACTGAGATTGATCAACCTGTGCCGATTATCATTTTCTCCACTTGCTTCTTCCAAATGCTATCAGCCAGATACATCCCGTTAGTAGGATGTGAAAAAGAAACATATGTCAAAGTGAAGGAGATGATTTGCGCTATTTGATAAGTGATAGCATGCTGAGTCAAAATACACCATTCAGCACCATTTTTCCAATTTTTTGAGGTGTAAACCCTCAGGACACACTTGAGAGGGTTGAACTTACTTGCTACTCCATGAAATCATTTTAAGGTTTGAAACACTATCTGTTAAAGTTCACTGACTGCAACTGTTACAGCGAAGCAGAAATGAAACAAAACATATTACTAAGTAGCTAACGGCTGATTCTTTCAGAAAGTTGAACCAGATCATAATGACTGGCCCTGAGAGAAGGAAGAAGTGAAATACAAGCTCAACTGCTGGATTGTTCATGGTCTATTGGCTGACACAAGGAGAAACCTTGAAGTGCAAAGGGACTACAGTGAAGCAAAATACGCGCCATATAATTCTCACCCCAAACAAAATATACATGTTTTATTGAAATTTATAAGTTAAAGAAACAAATCTAAATAAATCACTAGTAGAACAAAGTATTTGTTGGGAAGGGTCGGGCAATTTGAATCTTCCAAGATTTCTAAAAAGAAAAGGGGAAAGCAATAGCCCATTTAAAAAAACACAGCAAGACAGCAAACAGCATGCACAATGATGAGAACAAAAGGCCAAGATTTAATAAAGATTTGCGCCGAGTTTGTATCACAAAAGTGAAGCAACCCCAGCGCAAAGAGCTGGGGTGGGATTTACTTTCCAGCCAAACCACGACTTACATTGGAAAGTTCCCCAAAGTAAGCCAAAGTTGTGATTTGTGCTACTTTGTGCGAACAGGGCATTACTTGGGTGGTACACGCAAACACCAATGGGTTTTGATGGTGTCACCTTGTTGTTTAACCAGCATGCGTGCTGCATTGTATATCACACATACAAATAGGGAGAAGTCTTAAAGGATTGTTTTTGTACGGAGAGGGTCCTCTTCCAGTACAAACCCTATGCTATATAGAAAGCACACAACTTTGCACTATGGTGTAGGAAAGTGGGTTTCTCTTGCAGTAACTACCCCCCCCCACACTTTTTGCCAGACTACTGATGCACTTTTACTGGATGTGCCCTGGATCCCTGCCAATCAGGTTCCCAGGGCCTGTGTTCTTTCCCCAAAACTAACCCAATTGGCATGTCTGGCCACAGGTCAGCCCATGGTAAATGGTACCACAGGTACCCAGGGCACTGTGACCAGGGAAGACCTCTAAGGGCTGCAGCACTTATTGTGCCACCCTTAGAGGCCCTGTACCTTTACACACACACACTGCCTTTGCAGGCTGTGTGTTTTGGTGCAGAACAAAGTGAAGAGTCGCCATGGCACACATCCCTGTGTGCCATGCCTACAACCCACTGACTTGGCATAGATCAGTCACCCCTCTAGCTGGGTGCACTATACCAGTGGTGAGGGTACAGGTGCATGAGCCCTGAACCCCTACGGTGTCTAAGGCCATTCTTAGACATTGTAAGTGCAGTGCTGCCATTAAGAGGATATGGTGCTGGAAGTTTGTCATTACGAACTCCACAGCACCATAATGGCTACACTGAAAACTGAGAAGTTTGGTATCAACCTTCTCAGCACATTAAACCCACACTGATGCCAGTGTGGGATTTAATGAAAAATGCACACAGAGAGCATCTTAGAGATGCCCCCTGAAAACTAACCCACCACTAGTGTCCAGGCTGAGTGGCTGCTTTCAGCTGCCACCACCAGACATGTTTCTGGACCCCTGGGTCGAGAGCCTGCTGCTCTCTGTGGCCTGAAACAATGCACATCCTGGGACGAGGTGCCAAGCCTCCTCCCCCAGGATGGGCAGGGTTCACGAAGGGGAGGCTCACAAAGGCTTGCCGCCTTTGTGAGCTTCCCCAGGCCACTTGCTGCTTTCAGCAACTGGTCCCCACTGGTTCTGACTCCCACTTTGGGTGGGAGAACCGGCGGGAAAAACAAGTGAGGAAGAGAGGTGTCCCCACCTCTGCCAACTCCACCCCTCAGGTGGGGGACGCGAGGTGAAGCACAACTCCCAGTCCCCGCCATCTTGAAGATGGGGGGACTCAGCCAACCAGGGACAGACTCATGCCCCCCTCCCACTGGAGGGTGGCATAATAGGGGGTGTACCCACCCCAGGGAAGGGACCCATTGGTCCCTGCCTTTTACCTATCTGTAATACCCCTAAATCTAGTATTTAGGGGCACCCCTGAACCTTGCTTCCTCAGACAAGAAGAAACTGCAAAAAGAAGAAGAAGGACCGAACAGCCGTGCAGCAGCTAACAAGAGGAAGATGCCCACTGACTTGGCCCCAGCCCTACCGGCCTGTCTCCCCCTCGAACCTGCTCCTGCGAAATCCCGGTGTGTCCTGCAGCCAGCGACCTCGAAAACCCTGGAGGACCTGCCTGCCTTTAAGCGCAAAGACTTTGGGGCCGATTCTGATGCGGGTTGGAAAAGCTTCCCGACCGAATCGGTTGGGAAATGGTGTCCGACCCACTCGGATCGGGAAAGTCCGACCGGCGGAGTAGGATGCATCCGGATGCTTCCAGATACGATTTGGTTGAACTCCCATTGACTTCAATGGGAACATTTGTTCCTAACCGCATCAGAATTGGGCCCTCGGTCGGGAAGACACGTTCCCGATCCGATTTGGAAGGAGCAAATGCCGTTAGGAGGCCTTCCTAACCGCATCAGAATCAGGCCCTCGGTCGGGAAGCTTTTCCAACCCGCATCAGAATCGGGCCCTTTGTCTCCCGTGAACACCGGATTTGTTCATCTGCAACCTCTGGCTCCGGCGGACACCACGGATCCGCCCCACTCTGCACCCGCCGTCCACGGCCCGAGCTCGAGTGGGCAAACACCACTAGGCGGTCACCCCGGTGATCCTGACCCGAGATCCAGCGACCCCTGACCTGCCTCAAGCCTCCAGCTGACGCCCGCGGCCTAAATCCAGAAGGTCCCCCCAACCGCGACCAGGAGCTGGTAAGAAGATCCAACCCCAAAAGGCACCCCTGCACCCGACGCCCCACGGCCTTGTGTGCCCAAACCGACGGTGCCTAACCAACCCCTAACATCCCAACTTACCTCTCGAAGTGGTGGTCGCATCCAGAAGACCTTCATCCCCACGCCTGCAGGGCCTTTGCAAACCGGAGGTTCCCCATTGAAACCAACAGGGCGTCCGACGTCGAAACAGCACCCTGCACCCGGCCGCCCTAGTGCCGCTGAGGGTGCACCTTTGGTGCTACTTTGTTTCCCCATTTGCCCTGAGCTAAAGTCCAGGAGCTTTGCTCCCACAACCAAGTGGCCTGCTTGCCAGCAGCCACCAACCGGAGGCCCCCTATCCCCCATTGGATAACATTGGGCCTCAGCACTTTGCACCCGGCCGCCCTAGTGCCGCTGAGGGTGTAACTAGAGTGCATCCTTGACCCTGGGGGACCCCTGAGTCTACCCCCAGAACCTCAACTCCCACTACCAAATACTTACCTCAAAACCGATAACACTATTTTCCTCCATAGGATAACATTGACTGTTTTTCTGTGAAAAGTTTCTAAGTGTGGAGTTTGAGAAACTAAAGAAATTCTTTAAAATTGCATAATCCAACAAAAACGATTTTACTTACCTGTTTTCAGGATATGTCCCAGAGTAGTATCTAGGTATACTACTCTGTGTAAGCCTAGTAATCTCAAAAGTTACTTACCTGCTATTTTACTAAAAAGCCTATTGAAGTCTATGTACTGCATTTACTAAGTATTGCATTTTCTGCATCCATACTGTAAATCAAACCAAAGTGCATATACAATTATCATTCAAACTGTATTTGAATTGCATTACTACTGTAAAGTATGTATTGCTTACCTGTGCCAGGCTTGCTTGGTTCTAGAAAATAAAATAACTAAAAGAATATTTTTATACAAAAACAATTGGTCTGAAGGTCAGTCTTTGAGTGTGTGAATTCATTTTCTGACTGTGTACAACAAATGCTTAACACTGTCCTCTGATACTGCCTTACTGCTTGACAACTCTACCACAAATAGAGAGTGAGGTGAGCTATCTAACTTTACCTCTGCCTACCTTTGGGGATCCACTGGACTCTGTACACACTATACCTCACTTTGGTATAGTATATACAGAGCCAGCTTCCTACATTGGTGGATCAGCGGTGGGATATACAACTTTGCATCTGTTGGACTACTTGGTTACCACCTGATCACATGACAGAACTCTTAAATTGTTTTTAGAATTCAGATTTTTTCAAATTGGCATTTTTTGCAAAACTACTAAAAGTCTTGTTAGGGCCTTGGTTAAGTCCCTTTAGAATTTTAGAAAAATAAAAAAGTCACTTTAGCTAGGGTTAGAGGGGTTAGAAGTTTTTTTTTTAACAATGTCTCAAAACAACAACCCAGCTGTTAGTGAAAATAACAACAATGACATAGAGAACTTGGTTGAGGAGCTCGACCTCACCCCTTACCTTCACTTGTCTTTCAAGGAAGTAAGGTCCCTATGTAAACTTAAAAACATAGCCATAGGTCCCCATCCCACCAAACAAAAGCTCCAGGAGCTGTTGGCTGGGTATGCTAAGGACAACCCATCTGAAAATGGTGATGACCAGTCAGATGGAGAAGGAGTGGAAGAGGATGACCAGGTAGATCAACCCTCTCCACTGCTTAGGGAGAAAAGGGCCCCAGTGGCCCTGACTCCAAGAATCAACCTCTCAGTACCTAGATCTCACACAGGTGGGTCAGGCACTACTGAGGACATTGAGGACAGCCTCAATGAGGAGGACAGCCTTTTAGTAAGGCTGACCAAAGACTGGATCTAGAGACCAGGTTGCTGGCTCTAGAAAGAGAGAGAGCAGAGATGGGCCTAGCACCCATCAATGGTGGCAGCAATTTACTTAATAAGGATAAAGAGCAATCTTATGATCCTAAAATCCCCAAAGGGATTGTCCCTAAATATGAAGAGAGTGATGATATCACAAAATGGTTCACAGCCTTTGAGAGGGCTTGTGAAATGAGAAAAGTCAAGAAGTCACACTGGGGGGCACTCCTTTGGGAACTGTTCTCTGGTAACTGCAGAGACAGACTCCTGACCCTTACAGGGGCAGATGCTGGGTCTTATGAAATCATGAAGAGAACTCTGATTGAGGGATTTGGACTCACAACTGAGGAGTATAGAATTAGATTCAGGGGGGCTCAGAAAACCCAGAGTCAGCCCTGGGTGGAATTTGTAGACTACTCAGTTAACGACACTAGATGGCTGGTTGACTGGAAGCAAAGTGCAAGATTATGATGGTCTTTATAAATTGTTTATGAAAGAACACATATTAAGTAATTGCATTGATGAAAAGTTTCATCAGTATCTGGTAGACCTAGGTCCAATTTCTCCCCAAGAATTGGGAAAGAAGGCGGACCATTGGGTCAAGACAAGGGTAACTAGGACGTCCACTGGGGGTGACCAAAAGAAAGGGGTTACAAAACCTCCCCAGAGGAAAGACAGTGAGCCTCTAAAAGATAAAAGTAAGGAGTCCCAGGTAGCCCCCAAAAACCTGACCAGGAGGGAGGGCCCAAAGACACCTCACAAACTAAAACTGGGTACCAAGGTAAGAATTGGGATCCCAACAGGGTATGGTGTCACAACTGCCAAAAGGCAGGACACCACACCAAGGACCCTAGCTGTCCTAAAAAAATTACAGCCCCTAGTGTAGCTCCAGGGGTTGCCAGTGTAGCTTTAGAGGGTGATTCCTCAGATGAGGAAGCCCTCATAGCCTTCAACTGGAAAATGGGCCCACAAGGTAAGTTGGAGATTCCAGAGGGGAGTAGACACTTCCACCACCTACTGGTGAATGGAATCCCAGCTCTTGCCCTGAGAGATACCTGTGCCAGTCACACTGTGGTGCATGACAGGTTGGTTCTCTCAAACCAGTATGTCCCAGGCGAAACAAAAAGAGTAAGGGCTATCATTGTTAGGCCTGTGGCTGTAGTGCTCCTAGAAATAGCTGGGTCCCTTAGATGGAGAAAGGTGGTAGTCAGTAAAGACCTCCCCCTTGATTGTCTCCTTGGGAATGACCACCCAGAGGTTGTTTTGAGCAAAAGAGAGGTATTGGTCCAATGACAGACCTCACCCAAGAAACCTGGGGGGGCTCAACCTGCAGTTAGTGCAGCTAAGCCCCAAAAGAAAAAGAAGAAACAGTGTAGGAAAGGTGGGCAACTGTTAGCCACAGTTCCAGTGGGCCAGGGAGATTCTATCCCAGTAAGGGAGAACTCCAAAATTGGCACTGGTGAAGTCCCCCCTAGCCAACAAAAAGCCCTGACTAGTCAGGCACATGACCAGCCTGAGTTAGTGGCTCCTCAGCTGGCAGAACAGAGGGTGGAAGAAGGGTGTTCACTACCAAGTGTAGTGACCCACCACCCTAAAACAGCAGACAGGCAACCAGAACCCAAAGAAGCCTGTAAGGTAGCCCCTTCACTTACCAGTGAGGAGCTAAAGGTGTGGTTCTGGGCACTGACAGCTGTCAGTAGCCTCTGCTGGGTGTTAGCCTTCATGGCAGCACTGTCCTTGGCATGGTGGCCTAGCCCCCTGCCAAATAGCAAGTTAGGCCCCCTGACCCTATTGGTCATGGTGGGGTTGCTCAAGCTGTGGGTGACCTCTGTGGGTAAGCTGGGCTTTGCCCTAGCTAAGTTAGAATTTGCAGAGGTAGGCACCTCTGAACCCAAACTAAAAAGATGGGGTGAAGACACTAAAAAGCTAGGAAAGGAGCATTGGGAATTAGGTCCTGAAACTGTTGAGGTAGGCCAGCTCCCCAAAGGGACTGACCTGGACAGAAGGATGTAAGGCAGAGTAGGCCCTGCAACTTTCAAACCACTTCCTCTACTCTTCCTCATCTGAAAGACTAGGAAGACTCTCCCAGCTTTGGCTGAGTCTCCTGGCCTTTGGGCTGGGGGGGGGATTGTGTAGGAAAGTGGGTTTCTGTTGCAGTAACCCCCCCACTTTTTGCCAGACTACTGATGCATTTTACTGGATGTGCCCTGGGTCCCTGCCAATCAGGTTCCCAGGGCCTGTGTTCTTTCCCCAAAACTAACCCAATTGGCATCTCTGGCCACAGGTCAGCCCCTGGTAAATGGTACCACAGGTACCCAGGGCACTGTGACCATGGAAGACCTCTAAGGGCTGCAGCACTTATTGTGTCACCCTTAGAGGCCCTGTACCTTTACACACACACAGTGCCTTTGCAGGCTGCATGTTTTGGTGCAGAACAAAGTGAAGAGTCGACATGGCACACATCCCTGTGTGCTATGCCTACAACCCACTGCCTTGGCATAGATCAGTCACCCCTCTAGCTGGGTGCAGTATACCAGTGGTGAGGGTACAGGTGCATGAGCCCTGTACCCCTACAGTGTCTAAGGCCATTCTTAGACATTGTAAGTGCAGTGCTGCCATTAAGAGTATATGGTGCTGGGAGTTTGTCATTACGAACTCCACAGCACCATAATGGCTACACTGAAAACTGAGAAGTTTGGTATCAAACTTCTCAGCACATTAAACCCACACTGATGCCATTGTGGGGTTTAATGAAAAATGCACACAGAGAGCATCTTAGAGATGCCCCCTGAAAACTAACCCACCACTAGTGTCCAGGCTGAGTGGCTGCTTTCAGCTGCCACCACCAGACATGTTTCTGGACCCCTGGGTCGAGAGCCTGCTGCTCTCTGGGGCCTGAACCAATGCACATCCTGGGACGAGGTGCCAAGCCTCCTCCCCCAGGATGGGCAGGGTTCACGAAGGGGAAGCTTCAAAGGCTTGCCGCCTTTGTGAGCTTCCCCAGGCCACTTGCTGCTTTCAGCAACTGGTCCCCACTGGTTCTGACTCCCACTTGGGCGGGAGAACCGGCGGGAAAAACAAGTGAGGAAGAGAGGTGTCCCCACCTCTGCCAACTCCACCCCTCAGGTGGGGGAGGCGAGGTGAAGCACAACTCCCAGTCCCCGCCATATTAAAGATGGGGGTACTCAGCCAACCAGGGACAGGCTCATGCCCCCCTCCCACTGGAGGGTGGCATAATAGGGGGTGTACCCACCCCAGGGAAGGGACCCATTGGTCCCTGCCTTTTACCTACCTGTAACGCCCCTAATTCTAGTATTTAGGGGCACCCCTGAACCTTGCTTCCTCAGACAAGAAGAAACTGCAAGAAGAAGAAGAAGGACCGAACAGCCGTGCAGCAGCTAACAAGAGGAAGACGCCCACTGACTTGGCCCTAGCCCTATCGGCCTGTCTCCCCCTCGAACCTGCTCCTGCGAAATCCCGGTGTGTCCTGCAGCCAGCAACCTCGAAAACCCCGGAGAACCTGCCTGCCTTCAAGCACAAAGACTTTGTCTCCCGTGAACACCGGATTTGTTCATCTGCAACCTCTGGCTCCGGCCGGACACCGCGGATCCGTCCCACTCTGCACCCGCCGTCCACGGCCCGAGCTCGAGTGGGCAAACACCACGAGGAGGTCATCCCCGCGATCCTGACCCGAGATCCGGCGACCTCTGACCTGCCTCAAGCCTCCAGCCGACGCCTGCAGCCTAAATCCAGAAGGTCCCCCCAACCGCGACCAGGAGCTGGTAAGAAGATCCGACCCCAAAAGGCACCCCTGCACCCGATGCCCCACGGCCTTGTGTGCCCTAACCGATGGTGCCTAACCAACCCCTATCTTCCCAACTTACCTCTCAAAGTGGTGGTCGCACCCAGAAGACCTTCGTTCCCAAGCCTGGAGAGCCTTTGCAAACCGGAGGTTCCCCATTGAAACCAACAGGGCGTCCGACGTCGAAACAGCACCCTGCAGCCGGCCGCCCTAGTGCGGCTGAGGGTGCACCTTTGGTGCTACTTTGTTTCCCCTTAGCTAAAGTCCAGGAGCTTTGCTCCCACAACCAAGTGGCCTGCTTGCCAGCAGCCACCAACCGGAGGCCCCCTATCCCCCATTGGATAACATTGGGCCTCAGCACTCTGCACCCGGCCGCCCTAGTGCCGCTGAGGGTGTAACTAGAGTGCATCCTTGACCCTGGGGGACCCCTGAGTCTACCCCCAGAACCTCAACTCCCACTACCAAATACTTACCTCAAATCCGATAACACTATTTTCCTCCATAGGATAACATTGACTGTTTTTCTGTGAAAAGTTTCTAAGTGTGGAGTTAGAGAAACTAAAGAAATTCTTAAAAATTGCATAATCTAACAAAAACGATTTTACTTACCTGTTTTCAGGATATGTCCCAGAGTAGTATCTAAGCCTATGTAAGCCTAGTAATCTCAAAAGTTACTTACCTGCTATTTTACTAAAAAGCCTATTCAAGTCTATGTACTGCATTTACTAAGTATTGCATTTCTCTGCATCCATACTGTAAATCAAACCAAAGTGCATATACAATTATCATTCAAACTGTATTTCAATTGCATTACTACTGTAAAGTATTTATTGCTTACCTGTGCCAGGCTTGCTTGGTTCTAGAAAATAAAATAACTAAAAGAATATTTTTATACAAAAACAATTGGTCTGAAGTTCAGTCTTTTAGTGTGTGAATTCATTTGCTGACTGAGTGTGTACAACAAATGCTTAACACTGTCCTCTGATACTGCCTTACTGCTCGACCACACTACCACAAATAGAGAGTGAGGTGCTATCTAACTTTACCTCTGCCTACCTTTGGAGATCCAGTGGACTCTGTGCACACTATACCTCACTTTGGTATAGTATATACAGAGCCAGCTTCCTACATATGGCGCAAGGTTGCGTGTGCTGACGCCTGGCATCCTTAAGGGCGCCAGTACTGATGGGAGAGAAAGAGTGCTATAACTTAGTAAATATGCCACATTCTTTTTTTCTCCCTTTGACGCAAGTCAGCCCAGCAGCTTCGGTTGTGTCAAATATTAGTAAATCCGGGCCAAAGGCTATAAGAAGTTGAAGTAAAAAGTACTACTCTTCTTAGAACACTAACTGCAAACTCAGTACAAGAAATGGACAATGGTACTGAAACAGATTAGTGAGACCCCCAAGAAAACCAGTCGGTATAATTTTATAGGTCAGTCCTAGGAGAGAGCGAAAGGGATGACTGTGAAGGAATAGACGCTAATGTTGAAATGAAGAAGTACCACAGCAGTAGCTTTCATCGCCTTTAAGGAAGACTGGCCATATTATTACTGTGCATGTGTATTTAGAATCCGTGCACTCATGTATTTAATTTATAAGTGAATCCTCTTTGCGCTTATAGCATGCTTATGGGCTGCCTAGAAACCAAAGTGCTGACCTCTAGATATTCGAGCACATCTCCTATTCAGGACCCTGTCTCCCCAACAAGACTGCCTGTCTGGTGGTTTTTCAGCAAAGAGAACAGAACTTGCTCAAGAAGCTTGTTGATACTTAAGCTCATGGACACCACCTAACGAAGGGACAAATGGCGTACGAAATGCATTGGGGACATGGGGAGTCTACAGCAATCTGTAGAATATTAAATGGAATACAAAATGCAATAAAGAACATGAACATAATCAATAGTAGTGGAGAAGAATGGTGACTTGTTCACATCATATGATTTAACCTTAAAACATTAAAAGTAAAGATTCAAAAACAAGGACGCCCTAATGGGCACCAGACAAGCAAGCTATTGAGGAGACACAATCCTTGATAGCATATGTGCTTGAATATTACATTGTTACTGCCTCAGACAGATTTCGCCTCCAGTGACAGGTATGACAGGTCAGACATGAGGAATTCAGACATTTCTCTAAACTGGCACCAGAGTTTAGGTGGTAACTGATTCGTAAAGGGCGAGCTTTAAAAAATCAACTTAACTACTGTGAACAGTTCTTTAAAAGCTATCATTTTCCCATTAACCAATTATTTTTCATATGAACTCAATTTTCTCTTGAATTACCCAAATTAATGCCTACATTAGTTGAGTTTCAAGACACTTATGGACTTTTAAATTTTAACTTCTGGATCTCCTACAGTGGGATCACATTCATTTAATGAAAGGTAAATAGAAAACTCCATTAAAGAACAATCGCCATTTTGGGTCAGACGTAGGGGCTCAACGCTGATGAGGATGGAGGCTATGACTGACTAGCGATACAAGATGTGATGAAGCAGACATAGGAGCTTAAAACAAATGATCGTCGCCTACTATGAGGATACATCTTCCTATACGTTGACAACAACACTAATATTTCCGATGGCATTCCCATAATATCTAAGAAATCCTTTCACTGTAAATAGTTTAGCATGAAGAGCTTCGTCTCCCCAATGATTCACTCTGAAGATCATGAACTCAACATCAAAATCAGTGAACATTAATATTTTATATTTTTAACATGATAAAAAGAGCTCCTTCTTAAATAATTCCATAGAGTATTTGACAGCAATCAGATTTTTTGGGGGAGATACCAATCTCCATTGTGAGAGGATACCAAATATCCCTTTTCAAACCTGTTTAATTTGACAACAACTTAGCACAAATCTTCAACTTCCCTAGATATATTAAGGGCTTTGCTCTTGACTAGCTTATTGCAAAGGAAAACCAAATTCAAATCTCAAACTTCCCCCAGCACCTCTCTATTCTCAGGTAGGTGTTCGAGGCCCTCCTCCACCCACGGGCTCCTGCCTGCTCCTCAACCCTGGTGGTCCAGTGGGAGAGCCTTGCTCTTCTGCTGGTCCGCTTTGCCTTTTTGTCTGTCTGCCTCTGTCTGTTCTGCCTTCTTTTTTGTGCCTGTGCTTTTGCCTTTTTTGTCTGTTTCTGTCCTTTTTCTGGCTCGTATTGTGCCCTTCTTTGCTCTCCTCTTGCCGTTTTTCCCGCTGCTGCTGCCCCCGCGACCCCTCCCCCCTGCCGGTTCCCACTCCTGCCTCCCAACTGCGTTCCCTCTCCTGTTCCCTATTTAATGGCGGCCGAAGGCACGCCAAAGGCAAGCCCATCTGTGCCCATCTGCGATCCGACCGCGACCAGCACCAGGGACCATTGGCCCACTGACCTCCCACCGCTATGACTCAGCCGCTCTCCACGCAATCAACCCCGGAAGAAACAACACCTGCCAGCTGTTGATGCCAAACACCACCCATGGCCAGTTCTCCTGCCGACACTGCCGCCGCACCTTCACCCACCTCCGGACCCCCACAGCTACCGCCCACCCACCAGACGCCAGCACACCCAAACCCCTGAGCTGCATCCTCCTCAACGTACGCTCCCTGCACAGACATGCAGTAGAAATCTGGGTCCTCCTTGACAACCTGTCGCCAGACGTCGCCTTCCTCACAGAAACTTGGACCAACGCCACCTCCGCCCCGACATCGCCACCGCAATACCCGACAGATACAAGATCCAGAGGAAGGACCGCCTCTACCACCTGGGAGGAGGACTCGCCATCGCACACAAGAACTCCCTCCGGCTCACCACATCCAGCACAAACGATTCCTCGGCCCCCATGGAACAGCTCCACTTCCAGATCCAGACCAACCCCAAAACAACCCTATGCGGCACCCTCGCCTACAGAACTCCCCCGGACCACGTACCGCATTCACTGCAACCATCACAGACCTCATCACGCCCCACGCCATCGCCTCCATGGACTACATACTGCTCGGAGACCTGAACTCCCACCTTGACAACCTCAGCGACCCCAACTCCACCGCCCTCCTGGACAACCTTCCCAACATCGGACTGAAGCAGATCATCACCACCCCCACCCACAAGGCAGAACACACCCTCGACCCCATCTTCGCAGGAGGGAACAACATCCACTTCAGCCACACTACACAACCCCCACTGGACGGACCACTACTGTGTTCACTTCTCCTTCTCCAAAACCACCGTACACAAACCTAGACCACGCCCCCATGCAGGAACTGGAGCAAGGTCACCGAAGAGCACCTCAACTCCACCCTCAACCACACTCCCCCTCCCGCCACACCCGATGTCAACTCTGCAGCCTACGGACTCCACAGATGGATCTGCGCAGACAAGCTCGCCCCCCTCCGGACAAACAGCACCCCATGAAAGCCAACTGGTTCACCACTGACCTCCGAGAATCCAGATGTACCTGCAGACGGCTCGAGAAAGTCTGGGGAAACAGTAAAACCCCAGAAGCAAGGACCAGCTACAAGAACGCCATGGCAGAATACCACCAAAGCATCAGATCCACCAAAAGGAACTTCATCCAGGACAAGATCCTTGCCAACTACAGCAACTCGAAGGAGCTCTTCAGCATCCTACAGGAATTCACCAAACCCCCCAGCGAAGCCTCAGACATCACGCCCTCCCAGGACCTCTGCAACAAACTCAGCTCCTACTTCCACCTCAAGATCAAGTCCCTCTACGACAACTTCAACGAACAGACACTAGACACCGAAACCTCACCTACCTCCAGCAACGCCAGCCAGCCTACCATCTCTGCCTGGACCCCGGTCACTACAGAAGACACCGCCACGTCCATGAAGAGCAATCACTCAGGAGCCCCCACTGACCCCTGCCCGCCGCACATCTTCCACAGAGCCGCCACCGCCATAGCACCCGAACTGCGACGCACCATCAACTCCACCTTCGAAACCGGCACATTCCCCGATGACTGGAAACGCGCAGAAGTCAAGGCCCTCCTCAAGAAGCCTTCCGCTGCTCCGACGGACCTCAAAAACTACAGACCCATCTCTCTCCTCCCCTTTGCAGCGAAAGTAATGGAGAAGATCGTCAACCTCCAGCTCACGAACTTCATGGAAGCCAACTCCATCCTCGACTTCTCCCAGTCCGGATTCCGCAGCAACCACAGCACCGAGACAGCACTCCTAGCCGCCACAGATGACTTCCGCACTCTACTCGACCAGGGCCACAAGGCTGCCCTCATCCTACTAAACCTCTCTGCATCCTTCGACACCATCTCCCACCGCACATTCACCACCAGACTCCACAACATAGGCATACAGGAAACCGCCCTCGACTGGATCCACTCCTTCCTCACCGGCCGAACCCAAAGAATCAGACTCCCACCCTTCCTCTCCGAACCCACAGAGATCAGCTGCGGAGTACTCCAAGGATCGTAGCTCAGCTCCAGGCTCTTCAACATCTACATGGACCCCCTCGCCGCCATTGTCAGACAGCATGGACTCAGCATAGTATCCTATGCCGACGACACTCCGCTCATCCTCTCCCTCACCAAGGAACCCGACACTACCAGGCTCAGCTTCCAGGAAGGAATGAAAGACGTCGCCTCCTGGATGAGCAGCAGCTGCCTGAAGCTCAACTCAGAGAAGACAGAAGTCCTCATCCTCGGACCCACCCCCTCTGCATGGGACAACACCTGGTGGCCCACCACCCTCGGTACCCCCCCACACCCACGGACCACGCCCGCAACCTCGGCATCATACTCAACTCATCCTTCAGCATGACCCAACAAGTCAACGCCGTCTCCTCCATGTGCTTCAACACCCTTTGCATTCTCCGCAAGACCTTCAAATGGATCCCCCCCGAATCCAGAAAGACCATCACCCACGCACTCATAACCAGCAGACTGGACTATGGAAACACCCTCTACACCGGAATCAACAAATCCCTGCTCCGAAAACTCCAGACCATCCAGAACACCGACGCCAGACTCGTCCTCGGCATCCCACGAGAAGACCACATCACCCAGCACCTACGAGACCTCCACTGGCTCCCCTTCGAGAAGAGAGTGACCTTCAAGCTACTCACTCATGCTTACAAATCCCTCCACAACACTGGACCCTCTTACCTCAACGAAAGAGTTTCCTTCTAAGCACCCAAGAGAAGCCTCCGGTCCGCCGACCTTGCCCTGTCCGAAACCACTCGTAGCCGCAGAGCCTGAACGAGTGGAAGAGCCTACTCCTATATCGTGGCAAAGACCTGGAACAAACTCCCACTTAGCATCAGATGTTCCCCCACTCTGCATGCCTTCAGCAAGAACCTCAAGACCTGGCTCTTTGGGTAAGATGTTGCTGCACGATTCCACCCCCATCCCTGCACCTTGAGACCCTAATGGGTGAGTAGCGTGCTTCACAAATCCCTTATTGATTGATTGAAGATATCTTGTAGCCCTTTATAGAGCCAAAACATTTAAGTGCCTACCACCATACACCAAAGTGGTGGTGGCAGTGTTGAAGACAGCCACTAAATACTAGAGAGAGGATAACAGACTGACAAACAAAACTCCACTATATGAAAGTGATATTTTGAGAAAGGCAGGGAAGCTCCAGGGATTCCGTATATAGAATGGATTTGGAATTAGCAAACTAGGTGATATATGGAAATGTGGGCCCAGGCCTCCTGGTGCTCTCTTCAGGCACACACTGCCAGCTCAGATTCCAAAGGAAACAGCTATAGAAGATGCCTCCCAATTCGAAGACAGTCTCTGCACTGAGCCCCTCCATAAAAAGAGACTAGTTAAGAATTCACACAATACACTAGTACAGCTCAAAATTGACTAGGAGAAGGATTTGGTAGTCAAAAAAGAGGAACACAGGCTAAAATCTCCCAGAGAGGTTGCAATTCAAGCGGGATCCAGCCAGGTCCAACTACGCATCCAAAATAGAACCTACTTCACTAGAGTAGTGCTTAGGAAGCCTGTGTGAAAACCTGTGATCAAAATGGCATTTTCATCCACCTAACTTGGTTCTTGGCGCCATTCAGGGAAGAGTTTAGGGCTTGCCTGAGGCAGGTCTCAATAACACAAATAGACAACTCATCTAAGTTACAATTCTTAATATCTGGGGCAAGGGAGAAACACCGATATTCTCAAAACTATTTATTACCTTGAGTCTGATGGTTGCTAAAAGAAGCATTGCTCAAAAAATAGGGGAGGGCTGCTCCACCAGACTGGAATGGATGGAAGGAAGATATTGACTGATCCATGCTGACCGAGCGGCAAGACTATGAAGGTAGAGGCTGCCCGTACAAGTGGACTAAAACATGGCAGCACTGGCAGGGCTAAAGGGGCACACCATTGTTTAAGTAATAATCTTTGTGTGACAGGGTGATGAGCCTCAACACCTTGAGGCATCATGACTAATGGGGGCTTGCATTTTAAAACATTTCTGTCCCTTCATGTATGATGAAAAGTGTATTTCTTATAGATATGATAAACTCTGTTCCTGTTATCGCCTGTATATGAAAACCAATAAAATTGTTATAAAAAACATGTTGTTCGATATCATGGCAAGAGGAACAATTTCTATCCACAATTATTTTTTAGTTTAGTTCCTGAATACTGTGGGTATGCCAGGACACATAAGTAGTTTTCCTGAAATAAAGATCTAATAAGAATATGGGTAGTCTCCCCGAAGCCATTAAGATAGCAAAGGACGCAGCTGGTCTGGTCACCTGGACTTTCCATACTCTCACCACACTCTCTTCAAAGCACTGATTAGTACAGAAAATGTTAATTACATGTAATTGTTGTTTTGAAGATCATTTTGCTACAGAGTCGCATGCTATAAATTTTCCAGAAATCTAATATTTTGTCCGGAATCCCACAGCTTAGTTTCTAAGCTTGTGTTTTCAGCGTGCGCCGTGACTGGAATGGCCATATTTCCAGGTCTCCACAATGACACAGACTCAATGCATTAAGACAGATTATTCTATGTGTTCCTTATTGTGACAAATGTCTATGTCCCTACACTAACGTTCATCTTTTTACCCCCTCAGCATCAGGGAGTTGGGCAGTAACATGTGGAACTGCAACCAAACAAGTGGGAAACCAGTGATTGGAGGTGAGTAACAATTTCTGTTTCCAGTATGTATCTGTTTCAAATTTACATGCTATGCAAAGACCTTAAAGTAGTGCTTTCATCTTCTCTAAAGTGGTTGGTTGGTGTGAAGCAGCAGCAAATAATGTCTTCAAAACTGACCAACTATAGCCTACATTATAGTCCTGAATATGTCTACAGCTGCCTTATGAATATCCAATCATGGTACATCACTAAAATCAGCTGATGTTGAGCTCTATTAAATGTGGAATATATACAAGGAGTAGCATAAAGAGACTGATTAACATATGTATAACAGATTTTGTAGGTATCTCACAATTTAAATAGCAATGTCAGATCTGGAGTTTGCCTTCCCTTTTGATGTGAAAAGGCATCAAGCATATGCTTTGTGACGCAATAAAAAGGATTGGCATTGCCATTGTAGACCAAAAGACTCCTTCTTACTTGCACAGATCTATATGTTAGATCTCTTAACCGCCTTTTGTGGGTCATTTAACATATGCAACTGAAGGATGAATTAATATAAAGAGGTGATGCTACCAGCGCTGAGCGTGCAACAAAACTCTCTATTATTTACCTACAAATATTGCCATCTTCAAACTTTCACCAATTAACCTACTACAGGATTCCTAAAAACAGAGTCAGGTTCTCAGTTTGGTAAATAAGCTGCTATTGCTGCCAAATGCACACTTATAGAAATATAGGTCAAGACAGTACCTTAACATCTTTGCACCTTCCCCTGTGACAACTCTGCACCAGTAGTGGACCACCACTGGAAATAGAAGGTATGTCAGGTGAACATCTCAGCACATCCATCATTGACTGAAGGATGAGCTGGATCTGTGTCTGCCACACCTCTGGGCCCACCCGCCAACTGCAGACCTGCCACCTTAGCAGATACATGTGAACAAATGTAGGGCATATTATGTGCATGCAGACATTCATTGTGTGAATTTGTGCATGCATAAAAATAGTTATTTTCCTGATATGAGGCACCTTGGCTCTGGAGCATGTCAAGGAGTAGTGACTTTTCTGGGGTCATGGACAAGGAAAAACACACAGCTCAAGTTTATCAGTTTGAGTCTAGTAACTATACATTCAGCACATACATAAAACACAAGCCTCAGGCTATGAGCAGCAAGGCCCTCTGGTGAAGGAGCCAGCCACTAAGAGTGAAGATATACAACTAAACAGTGCTATTTCCATACCACTTGTGGTTCATCATGGAGTACAGCCAGCGTGCCATTCTTCTCTTGACACAACTTCGATGATGTGTCCCAATCTGTTTCCTCTTTGTTCCAGAAATATTTATTCATTGACGGCATCCAGTCGGTGCGATAACAACCATTGTCGCTTCTTAAAAGTACAGCAGATGGACCTAAGATCGCTATACATGGACAGAGAAGGATAACTGTGTTAAATTCCAGGCACTGATCAACGGTCCAAGCCAGGAGGCCATGTGAGGCCAAATGTGCCCCGTGTTTATACTGCCAAAAGGGGGCTTTCTCTCTAGCTAGGGATCAACTGAAATTTGTGAGTGGGAACAGATTATTTAACCCTCATGAAACCTGACTGGGATCAAGGGCCTGATTTTGAGTTCCCCAAGCGGGTTACGCTCTGGTAATACAGCAGACAGGATATCCGTCATGTTTGTAACATGATTGCAACCCATCTGCCACCCCCAAATAATGCCCCAAGCCTTGAAAAATCAGTGTTGGATATTATCTCAATCCCACAAGATCCACCCAATATGACAAAAAAATGAAAATGAGAATACCCAGATTAACAAATTAGATGGCTGCTCATGGTCCTCCCTTTGACTGCACTGCATGCCTCCACAGCCCCAGTTCTCCCACTTCTTTTATTTCTTTTTGAGTGTGATGATATTTATGAAACACTGATGTGCCTCTGCAACTAAATATGCACCATCTTGATGATGATACCTTTCAGCACAATAGTTACAGACTAAGAACCAGAGCTTAATTTGTGCCAGTGGTTCACACGTTTGGGGAGTGGGACTTATTTTTAATCATCATACATGGACCATGAGCAAGAAAGGGAAAGTCAGAAAAGGGAGGAAAAACACACAAAGAGAAATATTGGAAAACAATGACAACGGGAGAAACATTATGCAAAAGTGAGATAAACAGCCTCAAAGCATTGGGTGGTGGAAGAAAGATGAATGAAATGGAATCCAGTCCAGGCAGCCCTGGTTTTCAGCAATCCCGACATCAAACAGTTCTAGCGACAAGCGCCTCAGAAAAACTTTGGGCCCCTTCATTTATTTTTTATTTATGCTGAGAAACAACTGCACACTTCAATTTGACACACTGAAACATATTTCTGATATTACATGTATACATTGACCTTTCCACAAAGTGATAGAGTAAGGTCATAAACATAGCACCAAAAATTAGACACAGAGGAATAAAGAAAGAACAAATGATGGAGACATACCAGAAGCAGAAGGAAGAGTTAAGTTGTAAGTGGCATTCTGGCTGAAGAACTGGAAGCAAGAATAGAGAAAATAACCACCAAGGACAGATTAGGAGTACAATCCTTAGAGAGCAACAAGAGTGCTAAAGAGTATAAATACATCTGAATACAGAGCAAGTACTTAGAAAGGGAAGACCTAGAAAAAGGACTCCAGCAAAGAGGCGAGAGAAGAAAAGCGCAGCGCCTGGAGTTTAAAAAGAATGCAGGACATTAAGATTACTAGTGTGGATGGATAACAGCAAGACAAGAGTAACAGCCCAGACAAGAGAGGAAGTTAAAAATTGGAAATTTAGAGGCAAAAAAATACAATTGCTAAATGTGAAGAACTTACAAAGATAAGAAAGCCTGAATCCCAAGAAGTAGCTGATAGACGATTTGAAAAATTAATTTGAGAATTCTGGTTTAAAAGGCACTCTAGGGGAAAGGAGTTTGTGGAAGGAGAAGAGAACGAGTGGAGACAGTGGCGAGGAAGCTGATGGACAGCAGGAAAGAAGATAATGCCTATTCTTCTCAGATTGAAACAAAGAGATTAGAGAGCATCTGGCATTAAAATTCAAGAAGACAGCGCTTATGATGTAGGGATTTTTCAAGTGTAGAAAAGGACCCAAAACTCTGCATCATAATGGTAGCAGGGCCCCAAAGAAGGCTGATGGAATGCCAGAGTATAGTATATAGGCACAGAAGATGTGCATGCAAAACCCAGAGCTTTGGATGCAAACACAAGAGAAAAAGAGAACACAGAAAATCTATTTAAAAGGAGAGGTGCATTGTAAGATTCCCAGAAGAGTGCACAGAGTACGAAGGCAAGCAGTCCACTCCAACACTTACACGTAAAAATAACCACTGCAAACGTAATGAGATAGAGGAAGACAAAAGCCCCCGCTGTCCACTTCCAAAAGAAAGCACTGTTCCACAGCCCTGAAAAAAACAGGAAGCATGTCACACATCTGGTTTCGAGAGAGATCTCTACATGCCCACAGCAGAGGGACATGCCAGAAGGACTTAGAAACCAGTCATGTATTCCATCTCCTCACTAAAGCACAAACAAAATAATTTGAGCTAACATATTTTAAGGGTTACACATTTAAAAGGTGAAGCCTGTATTTAAACAATTCGAAATGACATGGTGGCTGGGAGAGAAATGTATGATGGTACCACGCAAGCCCTTACCACACATGCCTTTACAACGAAAATTCGTTGAAAACTCATGTATGTTAAAGGCATATATATAATAAAATGTAACAGGTAGTCCCCCAATGTGTGTGTATATATATATATATATATATATATATATATATATATATATTTCTTTATACACACACATATGGAAGCATACACCCGTACACCCCAAAACCCATACCCACCCTAAAAACCCCTTACCATCCAAAAACCCATCCCCACCCTAAATCCTAAAGTCCCCTTACCACACAAAACCCCATACCCACCCTAAAGCCTAGGAATACCCTTGCAACCCAAAAACCCATACCCACCTTTAAAAAAACCTTAGCGCCCAAACACCCATACCACTCTAAACCCTAAAAACTCCCTCACCACCCAAAAACCTAAACCCACCCTAAAAATTCCCTTAGGACCCAAAACACCATACCCACCCTAAACCCTAAAAATACCCTTAGTCCCCAAAACCCCAAACCCACCCTCAAAATTCCCTTTCAGCCCAAAATCAAATCCCTAAACCCGAAAAATACCCTTACTGCCCAAAATCAAATCCCAACCCCCCCCTAAAAATTCCCTTGCAGTTCAAATCCCATGCCCACCATAAAAATTCCCTTGAAGCCCAAAACCCATACCCACCCTAAAGCCTAACAATTCCCTTACCACCTAAAACCTCAAACCCACCCTAAACACGAAAAATTCCTACAACCCAAAAACCCATACACTCTTACCAAGCCTAAACCCTATTAAAAACGTTTCCCTAATATGTGTGTGCGTGTGTGTATGTGTATGCATGTGCGTGTGTGTAAAAAACACTTAAAACACTTAATACTTACATTTAACACTTTAACAACAAATATGCCTTTCCCATTCATGCCTTTACAATGAAATTGGTTGTAAAGGCATGTGTGATAAAGGCATATTCCTTGTAAAAACCTGCGTGCTAGTGTTGCCTGCGTGGTTCAGCATGCGTGTGAAAGGCATGCAGGGTTCCGGCTTCGTTGTAAAGGCTGTTTACTCTCAGGGGATGAGTTGTACTTGTGACAGTCATAGCTCGTCCCTTCCTTGGCCAGTGTAAAACAGAACATACACCTGAACATAGATCACTTCAGTTACTCATTGACAGACAGGGCCAAGAGCTTTAGTTAGACAACAGCTTCCCAGGTCAACTTCTCAAGGGCTGCTGAACAGAAACACACAACTAGGTGGCTGCCCTTCTTGGAATCATGCTGTCTGCACCCTCTGGTGCAGGCTCCTCCGGAAACAGCTCAAGATCACAAGGAGCACTAGACTGCCTCCCCCTGCAACTACTCCCTAGCCCCAAGGGGCTAGATGTCTCGGTGAGTAAGGCATTGCCTACATCTACTGAGCTGTAGCTCAGGATCATGAATCCACACAAGCCAAATTATCTTTACATTCATCAGAGGTCAGTCAACGGAGTGCTGTTAAATTGGAGTGATATTAGCTCCTGTTGTTTACAGAGCTAACAAACAGAAATGTGATATGAAGTGCTATATAAAAACAAGCTATGATTATCACTTTATAAATGCCAGTTTTCAGAGAGTTTTCTTTTACTAAGCGTTAATGATTTGAACTAACATAAACGAGTGGGATAGATAGGTGTGAGTGATAAAGAATGAGGAAACACAACACTAAGGGGATATGAATCACCACAACGGTAAAATTCTCCTTACTTGTTTGGCCATGCTTTGTGAAGTGTTTCATGTGTCCTGAGGCAGTCAGGGTTTTCTGGGCTCGGTTTGTGGGTTTGTGTGAATCAGAGCTGTTTGCTACTGATGTTCCTGGGATTAAGCCTAGCAACGGACCCAAAACGAATAAACACGGACACACATTTAGCACTTGATTCGCAAGGTAGCAAAGTCGAGCAGTCCAAGGCAGGGAGGTGGTGTGGTAACAAATCAGTGTCCTTCCACTTAAGGAAAGGAGAACAAATTACTTACTTTCGGTAACACCTTATCCGGTAGAGACTCTCTCTAGCCGCAGATTCCTTACCTTATAATTATTTGTGAGCAGTTATCCCGCGCCGGTAGGGGGAGTTGTTTGGCTCCACGTGGCATCGTCAGCTCCGGAAGTAACGTGCACGGTGCCTACATAGGTGCCACCCCAGCGTACTGACGTCAGTTTCTTTTCACGACTTTCCATGCCAGGAGAGTGGAGGCACTAAGAACACTAACCACTGGTGTGTGAAACTGGGACCCTCATAAAGGAACAGCCTTAAAAACTCCATTCTCAAAGCGAAGAGGATGGGTGGGTCGGTAAGACATTTGCAGCTACATAGAGTCTCTACCAGATAAGGCTTTACCAAAAGTGAGTAACTTCTCCATCTAATAGAGATTTCTAGACACAGATTCCTTACCTTTGAATAGATACCCAAGCAATACCTCCCGGGAGGAGGGTCTGCAAACCTGATTAGACTAGAAGTTCCTGCAGACCTTAGTGGCAAAGAGCTCATCCCAATGGACCTGACTGTCCAGGCAGTTGTGCAAGATGAACATGTGCAGCAAAGCCCACGTTGCAACCTGACAGATGTCCAGGAATGGAACTCTGCATGCTAATGCAGTGGTCGCAGCCTTTGCTCTGGAGGAATAAGCATGCAAGCCCTCCGGGAGGGGGCTTCTTGTCCAATGCATAGCAGATCTTAATGCAGAGCACAATCCATCTTGAGATGGTTCGTTTCTGCACAGCCTTCCCTTTCTTGACTCATACATACCCCACAAACACTTGATTGTCCACCGGGAACACTCGTGTGGTGAGAAATTGCCACCAGAAAGGCTGTGTTGATGGTGAAGAGCCTAAGAGGGCAGTTATGAAGAGCCTCAAAGGGAGCGCACATTAGAAAAGTAAGAACCAAATTAATGTCCCATCGAGGCATAACAAATGGAGCTGGAGGAAATGTGCTAAAGACCTTTAAGGAACCTCTTTACAAAAGGGGACTTGAAAAGGGAGGGCTGATCTAGCAGCCACAGAAAAGCTGAGATAGCAGAAAAATAACCCTTCAACATGCCCAATGCAGAGCCCTGCTGGCCCAGGGTAAGGATAAACAAAAAAACTTGGGAAAGGGGTGCAGATAAAGTGTCAACCTGTTTTTTTGTACACCATGCCACAAACTTGCTCCAACTGCCGGCATTTTCCCGCTTGGTGGAGGGACACCGAGCTGCCGAAATAACATTATAGACTTTGGGCAGAAGGTCAAAAACTGTCAACTGTTGCTGCTCAAACTCCACACATGAAAGCGGAGAGTTGACAGGTTCGGGTGGAGAAACCTCCCATGCCACTGCAACAGGAGATCCCCCCGAAGAGGCAGCCTGATCGGGCTACCAATGGACATGCTCAACAGCTGGGGATACCAGACTCTCTGAGCCCTGTCTGGAGACACAAGAAGGACTTGGGCTCGGTCGTTTCAGATATTTTTGAGAACTCTGGGCAGGAATGGTATTGGCAGAAAGGCATACAAGAGGCCAGAGATCCACCCTAAACGAAAAGCATCTCCCAGCAGGAGCCGCTTTGTAAACTCCAGCGCGCAGAACTGCTGACATTGCATGTTCTCTGCAGTGGGGAACAGATCTAACCAAGGCTCTCCCCACTGCTAAAAGAGACCTTGCAGCAGCTTCGATCCGCTAGGCATATTCAGCTGAGTTTAACCCCTCTAGTGTTCAGAAAGCTCACCAGATGTTGAACCACAAAGGAAATTCCCTGATGTTCCAGCTATGTCCAGAGACACAGGACCTCTTGACAGAGGGTATAAAACCCCATCCTCCCTGTTTTTTGCAGTACCACATGGCGGTGGTGTTGCCCGTGAACACCTGCACTAGACATCCCTTGGTGGAGGGTAGAAAGGCTTTCAATGCCAACTAGATCACTTGGAACTTAAACAGGTCGATGTGGAGTCCGGATTCCACTGGAATCCAGAGGCCTCTAATCTCTACCTCTCCCAGATGGCTGCCCCATCCCAAGAGTGAGGCAAGTACTGTCAGATCTGGTTGGGGAAGGTGTCTGCTGCTGACCCAATCGCGGTTTGTTAGCCACCACTGTAGATCTTTTTCAGTACCCTCCGAGATCTGGACCATGTCGAAGAGATTCCCCTGATGCTGCACCCACTGGAATTTCAGGTCACGCTGCAGAGCCTGCATAAGCCAGCGGGCATGCATCACAAGCAGGATCCAGGAGGCCATGAAGCCAAGCAGCCTCATAGTCAATCTCACCGAAATCTAAGATAGAGGCTGAAACATCGGTATCATAGCCTGAATATCCTGGACTCTCCGCTCGGGAGGATAAGCCCGAAACTGCACTGTGTCCAGAACAGCTCAGATGAAAGGGACTATCTGAGAAGGGATCAAGTGTGACTTTGACACATTGATAGTGAGCCCGAGCGAGTGCAGGAGGTCCGTCGTAGTCTGGAGGTGGGAGACGTCCACCTGGGGGGACACTGCCTTCAGCAGCCATTTGTCGAGATAGGGAAAGACTGGCACCCCTGTCGTCGGTAGATGATCTGCAACAGCTGCCATCACCTTGGTGAACAATGGAGGGGCGCTAGTAAAGTCAAAAGGGAGCACAGCAGATTGAAAGTGCTTGTAGCCCACCGTGAACTGCAGATAAGTTCTGACAGGGATGTGGAAGTATGCGTCCTGCAAGTCCAACTCTACCATCCAGTCTCCCAGGTCCAGGGCAGAAAGGACTTGAGTGAGCGTGAGCATTTTGAGTTTCTCCATTTTCAGAAAGATATTGACAGGGTGCAAGTCTAGGATAGGATAAAGGCCTCTGTGTTTTGGTTGCTAATAAGAAGGAGAATAACAACCACCACCTACTTCTGATGCCAGCACCCTCCCTATAGCTCTCTTGGCCAAGAGAGCCTGCACTTCCTGGCGGAGTAATGAGATGTGGCCCTGCATCTGCAAATCAAATGTGGGTGGCATGGGTGGAGGTTTAGTCACGAAAAGAACAACAGCCCTCACCACTGGAGGAGCCACTCTAGTGAGCACTTCTGCGCAAACATCCAAAGCGCTTACTCAAGTCAACAATGCTTGTTGTATATTAAATGATTTATTCATCGATGTCTATCAGGTGAAAGTATTCCAAACTGTTACATTGCGGTAATTAGATCCATCATTACGACAATCGTGTACAATCATCCTACTGGCCTTCAGAAGACTCCTCAAGACCTGGATCTTCGATCAGTAGCAGCACCACCCCCTCTTCCCCCAGCGCCTTGAGACCCTCGCGGGTATGTAGTGCGCTTTATAAGTGACATGATTGATTGATTGATTGATTGATTGATATAATTCACAGGAATTATGTATCACATCCCCGATGCATTTCGGGTCTAACCCTTCTTCAGGGGGTAATCCCTGTGGAAAAGGCTCTGAACAGAGCGTACAGTGTGTGAGTAATTCCACGTTGTGAGCGAGGTTTAGTCACACAGGGGAGGGAATAGCCCCTTTGGACAATCTGGAGAACTTGGCAGGGGATGTTATTGACCTCTAGTGGTGCAGTTGATAGTGTATCTTGCCTCCCACTGGGTGACCATACTGGTTTGAAGGCAAACTAAAGGGACTTGAAGGCTGTGGCTGCCGGGGGTGGGGGTGGGGGTGTGGACTGGCCCGACCTCTGGCTACCTGACCCACCAGGCATGTGAGTGCCACGTCCTCGGCCATGTAAGGACTGAGAAGTCTTTCGACCGTGGTGGCTAGGGAGTTGGATATGGGCTGGAAGACACTTCCATGGCCATGAAAGGAGCGGAAGGCAGACATTGGTTGGCAAGAGGCCATGGAAAGGGCCAAGGACCTGGCTGTGGCCCTGCTGTGCTCGAAGCACTCCAGCACTGAGTCTGCCTTGTCTCTGAAGAGACAGGAGTCATCAAGGGGGATGTCTATGTGTTAGGCCTGGTCATCCCCAGAAAAGCCAATTGTCCTCAGCCAGGCTTGGCGCCATAAGGCCACCAAAGATGAAACTGCTCTGCCTAGTGAGTTGGTGGTATCCAGCCCACAGGGTATGGCGAACTTAGCTGTAGCCCTCCCATCAGCAATAGCTTGGGATAGTAAGGCTTGGGCCTCCTACGGGACCATAAACAGCAACACCGCAACCAAGTCTCAGAGCGAGTGGAAGTATCAGCCCAAAAGTCATGCAGTGTTCACCGACCACAGTGCCAGGCTGGCAGAAGAGAAAATCTTCTTACCCAAGGTATCCAGTCTCTTGGGTTGCTTGTCTGGGGGCAGTGGCAGGAAATGCACCAGGATTTTGTATGGTACTGAAGGCTTGGACCACCAAGCTCTCCGGGGTGGAGTATGTTGAGAGGAAACTGGGATCCCCTGGGGCAGGGTGCTGCCGGCAGGCAATCGATCTATTCACAGAAGCTCCTGTGCAGAGCTTGGACCAGGCCTGAGTAGGATTTCCATGAATGCTCCGTTGAACAGGAGAAGTGGTTCAGATGTAGAGACTCCTTATTGTAGCACCTCAGTCAAGACATTCATCTTGACAGCCACAATGGGCAGCTGAAGGTCTTGAGGCAATGCTCTACCGCACAAGTCGGACACGTCCCTATTTCTTCCCACTTTCCCTCGGTGTTCTTTTGGAAAAGAGCACCCACAAGCATCCATCATAGGTAACGCTGTTGGGCATAGCCGACAATACCTCTGTATATCACTTCTGCAGGGTCAGTGGACGACACATTAGTGCATCTGTTACCTCTACTGGTTGAAACCTGTCCTAAGAGGAACCCAACATATTGCCAAGCCCAAGCTACTACCAGGCCTGTGCAATGGACACCAGCAGGGTGTTAACTACTATTTTGGACACAACTACAGCCTTGCAATTAGAGGTCTAAGCCTCCAGACAGGAGAACCACGAATTGAGAAAAGATGTGGGTACTGTGCGTAGAGAAGTAGCAAATCTGTCACAAAAGGGGAAGGCAGAACCTGGTAGAGGAGTTATGCTAAAAGCCTGGATCTAACCTCCTTCGCTTCCTGGGTCGGGGAATTCAACTACCCCTTCACCAATTTCAGGACTCTACTCTGCACACTCCCCTGTGTAACTCTTAGCTCTGACTCACGTGGTTCAGCCACCACAAAGAACTTTATCCGCCCACAAAAGATTCACAATCTTTATCAATTAATGTAAATTACATGACCTATGTAAACCAACCATGATTCCCAATAGGCAAACAAAGACAGCCTTTGATTTGTCTTATTTGGGAAGGAACGCTGCTGTCAGGAAGCCAGCAGACACAGTAGACAACTAGGTGAGGGCACCCGAGCTCCCTCCATTCACTACAATAAGACCTTGCAACCACTTGCAGAAGGTAAGGCGCAGGCACTTATTTGTATGCTCACCTGATACCAAGATTGTCAGGCTGCCATCAGTGCGCTCCAAAGGGGTCACAGAGTCCAGGTGCCCTGCAGGAAGAAAAGATATGGTTAAGGATGAAAAGTCAAATGTGCCAGAGAGGAAAGTAGCGTACTACAGAACAGTTGTGCAAAACAAGTAATGTGCTGTGAGCAGGGTGACAGTACCGTGTGATGTTATAGTTCAGTGTGCAAGCTGTCCAGGAACTGCCTGAAACTTAGAATGTGACATAAGACCACAAGGATTGTAGTTAAAACCCCCTCAAAGGGAGAACAAGTGTCTGGGATTGCAGTGTGAGGAAGGGGGGTCACCTAATTTGGCTTTTAAGGGAGAGTAGAGGCAGTTCTTAATTGCTTTGTGATCTCTTTCAGAAAAAACAGAGTACACGATCCAACACCCACACAGAAGTTAATGCAGGAAGAGGTAGATTGCAAGGTGGGTCAAGAAATAGGAGTCATTGGCCAAGCACAGGGGGCTGTGGGACTCACTCCATGCGGTTCAATTTTAACATATTTTTCTAAATAGCCCCAATGGAGACTATATCTCATTCTACATCCAGGATCACCAGTACTATGCAATCTATGCTCTTCTTCCTTCTCCTTGTTTTATTACCCACTTTCCCCTACATTCCTTGTAACGGCTTATGTGTAGTTACGCTAGGCTGGTCCATGGAGGTGGTGGAGAAGACAGCTAAACGTCTCAGCGGATGTGTGTCACTCCTCCAAGATAAAGAGCACAGATTAGTGCCCGATGTCTTGACAGCTGGCAGTTGGTCAATACTGTTGATCGCAAAGAGTGATCCGATCTTGTACAATTTTAAGAATTATTGTTTCGAAATGTAAAGGTTCTTTGACAGGAAAACTCATGCCTTGCCTTTGCATAAAGGGTTACTGACTCTGAGGAAAGGATCTCTGGACTTACTAACGCACATACCCACCTTCAGCAGACTCAGTTGAAAAGTGTGTGTTCCTCTTTTATCAAGATCTCAGGGGGAATTAAAAGATCTTCTGGCTCAGGTGGTGAACCTTCATGATATTTTTGTGAAGAATTGATAGACCTGACTGTACAACCAGATCATTCACTCTGAGAGAGGAAACAATAAGTGTAATTATTGTCGTTGTTTGACTTAGCAAACCTCTAACTGATGATTCAAATAAAACAAACTGGGTAGAACCTATACAAGTAAACAGTATTAGAGGGCCCCTGTCACCTGAAGAGAGAGAAAAGAGAAGCAAGCTTAAGCTCTGGATGTATTGTAGTCGTTGCAGTCACTCTATTGGGGATTGTAAAGCATTAGGTAAGGGAGCAGAAATAAACCTACAGTAAAGAATCAGGCTGTATTGATAATGAGCAGGCCCGATAATGGAACAGAGTCGGAAAACGAATTCTCTCTGACTCGTCAGAGGTCCCCTGTCCAAGACAGGAGCTTCCTGCATCTTTGGCCAATTTGGCAAACAACCAACAGATCTCCGTGGCACATTTGACTATTAATGCTATCCTAATTTTACCTACTGGCAGTCAAGTGAAGGTTCCTGCCTTATTGGATTCTGGAGTCAAGAGACACATTATAGATGAAGAATACACATGAAAACCAGATATTCCCTGTAACAAGAAAGATATTCCCGAGCCTGTTAAGGCAGTGATGGCTCTGCCCTAATGTTGCGGTCTGTGCACTAGCATACTGAAGTCATGGTTATAAAAGTAGGTAAGGCACATCTCAAATGCATCTGATTTGACCTTATTGGTGCACCACGCATTAAACTGAACTGGGGGACACCATGGTTAACATTACATAACACTTTGGTATATTGGGCTGTACACTCATAAGTCCAGTAATAAACAATCCTTTGTAACACAAATTGCCTCCCTGACATTGTTTCCTCCAATGAAACTGAAGGTCCAGCATAATTACTTACACATGGAAGTGTGCATGCTCAGGTATCTTGAGTTGTAACCCAACCAGAATCGTATGCAGAGTACCAGGTTGGTTTTTATAAGCGAAAGGTTAGTGAACTTTGGCCCCATCGCAATTACGACTGTGGCACAGATTTACTACCAGGTCCACGATACCCTGCAGTCAGATATACCATGTGAGCGAACCTAAAACCCAACACCTGAAGACATATCTTGAGGAGAACTTAGTCACTAGCTGCATCCGGCCCACTCAGTCACCTGTTTCCTCTCCTCTTTTCTTTGTACCCAAGAAGGGAGTAGAGCTGCAAATTTGTAGCGATTACCGAGCAATAAGCAGAGTAACAGTAAAAAACGTTACCCATTACTTTTTATACTAGTACTTCTGGATCAAATTAAAAGAGCAGTAATATTTAAGATATTGTATCTCCAGCTCGTGCATCATCTCGCTAGAGTCCATGGGGGGAAGAATGGAAGATTGTGTTTAGAACCAGGTTCGGTATATTCGAATACCACGTCATGCCCTTTGGACTCTGTAATGCCCTGGCAGCCTTCCAGTATTTGATGGACAATGTACTAAGAGGCTATTTAGATGTCTTCTGTATCTGCTATATAAACTATACCCTTACAGATTCTACGTCCATGCAGGAACACATGAATCATGTGAGAGTGCTAGTTGAGACGCTAAAAATATAGTGTCTCTTTGTGAAATTAGAAAAATCCCTCTTTCATGTAAATAGGATGGATTTTTTTAGGCTATGTCATCAGTACAAAAGGAATCTGGATGGATGATAACAAGGCGAAAGTGATAGTACAATGACCTTCACCAATTAACATAAAGGGCTTACAAAGCATCTTAGGATTCACAAACTTTTACAAACAATTCTTTAGAGACTTTGGGCCCAATTTATAATTTGGCGACAGATTAATATCTGCTGGTCTAGTGGAGGAATTAACATCCACCAGACCAAGACTACTCTGCTTTCCAAATTTTGCAATGACCACCAAGCTGGCAGTCATTTGTAACGCATTGGTAGGGATCTGTCAATGTTTTTGAAATTTGGTGCATGGCTCCGTACAAATTACACAACCGTCCATCAAACTGGATTTTTTTTTTAAACTACAACAGAAAATGCTCCTATTGCCCTGGGAGTTATTTCACATGGTAGGGGGAGTATTTAGCAGCTATCAATGACCATTTCCACCAGGATTTTCCTGGGGCTGATTGGCAGTGAAAACTAACCTCTAATGCGGCCCATCTAAATTAGATGGCGGAGTTGAAGGTCTGCCTTGGATGGGCCTTACTCCATTAGGGTGGTTGATGGGATTTAATCACAGCCGAGCCAAAGTAGTTTTCGCCGTGATTAAAACAAATATCCACCCACATATAACTAGGGCCGGAAGAGCACAGTCCTGGAAGTATGGCTACTCCATCTCCATTGCGATGGAGTATCCATACCAACAACTTCTAAATCAGGCCATTTTCCTCCGTAGTATATCCCATGAACAATCTGTTGTATAAAGGCATGTCCTTTAAGTGGACCACAGTAGCTAAAGCAGCTCTCACTCAATTGAAGGCATGATTTGTGTAAGCTCCTGTTCTGCGTCACCCAGGTGCGAAACTACTCTTTGTTTTGGAAGCTACCTCTTCACATCATGCAGTGGGAGAGGTGCTATCCCAGAGGCATCTCGACACAGGACAAGTACACCCTGTGGCCTTCTACTCTCATACGTTTACACCTTGTGAACTGAATTATAATATTTCAGACAAAGAAACCTAGCCATTAAAAGAGCTTTAGATGAATGATGCCATTATTTGATAGGGGCAAGACAAACCATTGAAATTTGTTCAGACCACAGGAATTTGAAATTCCATATATCTGCACGAGCCTTAACATCTCAACAGTTACGATAGTCCTTATTTTTCTCTGACTGCAATATCTCAATAACACATTGCCCTGAGACTCAAAACGATACATCAGATGCCTTATCAAGAGATTATTCCCAATTACAAGAGATTACTGAGCCAGAACCACCTCTGATTCGATGGAAGAATGCTAATAGTATGCAGAACTGGCTCTAATCACTAACTCCATGGAACTGTTCAATATCTTACGAGTACAAATAAAAGAATTGAAGGTGCAAGAGTGGTTGCAATAAAAGGTCTAACAGGACATGAGAAGGGAGGTTTGCTTTACCAATGCACTGACATATACATTGCATTTACCTGACCTCCAAGAACAAACAATTCCATAGTCACATGATTCAGATTGTTCTGCTCATTTGAGGGTACACTGTTCACTGTTCAATGTTTTATTGTTTCAGTTAATTAAAACCATAACAATGTCAATTCTAAAAGTACAGCAAAGAACAATAAAAAGCAATAATAAAAAATGTTTTTTTGTGAATTCCTTATGATTTAAAATCATTCCTCAACAGTTGTTAACACTCCAAAATGTCTAGTAAACAGTTAATTCATCACTTAATAATGCCACGTTGTTTGTAAAATACATAATTAGCAGTTAATAGGGGGAGGGTTAATTGGCCCATAGACCACTATCCTAATGGGAATACTTTTCAGGTGTCCTTGACGTACCTTCCAATGTTTTCAATGTACATAGACCACTATCCTAATGGGAATTCTTTTCAGATGTCCTTGACGTGCATTCTAATGTTTTCAATGTACAGTATTATTCTCTATTTATTTTTTAATGCTTGCTGGTGTACAGTAAGGAACTTTATTAGTTGACAGTTCAGTAAGGTGTCAGTTGGGTCCAAGCCCGCTATAATTGCAGATCTGCACGTCCTTATTCTTCTGCTGTTCATAGCGTTTTTTAATAAAGTGACTCGTGCATTTAACAGTTTAGGACATGTGCAGACTAGATGAATAAAATCCTCTTTAATGCCACCACATAGTCTACATTCTTTCGGCCCTTTGTGGACCCATGATGGCTGGTCTGCAATAGATGGCAGTTTGCCCAAACGCAGTGCCATTAGTTGTGCCTTTCGATAGGCCGAGAATGTAATGTCTAGATATGGCGCTGGGGTCAGTGTTTTGTAGTTGGCGATTACCATCCAGGCGTGTTTCCTCTTACTGAAGATGTTTTTGTCTACTAGCAAGGAATTAAATTTTGCTGATTTGTTTATAGCTTGTTTGAATGATGAGTAGGACAGGCTAGTTTTCCAAAGCTCACCTGTGCAGGTTGCTACTAAAGCTTTTTTAGGTATTGATTGTAAGGAGACTTATCCTCCTCTAGTTCCTCCCACAGAGCCTTGTTCAGTTCCGACTCTGCTGTATTTTGCTTCAGTCTGTACCATTGCTTGATAGTTGCGTACATTCCCCCCGCGTTTCATTGGTTACCCCAAATTCTAGTCTCACCTGCGCTGGGGATGCTGACTGGTGGATTTGAAAGACCATGTATGTCGAGACTTGTAATTTATTTAACAGGTCGGCGTCTTTCCCATACAGTGCCGTACTGCCGTATGACAACGTCGGTAACATTTTAGCTGATATTACCGCTAATAAAGGTTTGAACGATGGCCCTTTCAGTTTTTTTGCTAAGGACCTGAAAGCAAATGATAAAGTGTTTGTCCTCTGAACCATGTGCGCTTTTTGCTCCTGATGATTGTGCCTGCTGTCGATATAAAACCCCAGGTATTTGTAATTACAGAAGATGAAGTTGCTTATTCTATGCAATTTTTGGTGGCCAACTGTGAGAGCCGATGAAGAATGTTATATAGACACTAGTTCAATCTGTGCTCAAGTCAAATCTGGCCACCAGAGACCGGCCTGCTACTGCAAACTATTCCCATACCACCATCACCAAGCAAAGGCTATCCCGTGATTCTGGTGGTCATTGACCATCTAACTAAAATGGGGCTCTTCACACCCTTGCCCAAACTCCCGACTGCACCTGAGGTGGCACACAATGTTTCCCAACAAAATATCATGTTACATGGCATCCCCAGGGTGATCATTTCTGACTGGGGAATGCAGTTTACTCCCTATTTCTAGCAGCATCTTTGCAAAAATCGAAAGATCGATGCTCGTTTATCTACAAGATGATATCTCTCAGAAACAGACTAAATGACCGAACATTTAAACCAAACCTTGGGGCAATATTTGTGTAGTTTAGCTCTGCAGCAAGAAGAAGATTGGTCAGGAAACTTGTGAATGGCAGATTTTGTGTACAACAATACAGAACACTCAACCCTGACTTGTTCAGAACACTCAATCCTGGCTTGTTCCCCTTTCCAGTGTATACACGGATTTTATCCTAATGCATTGGCCTTTACATTGCCTGAACTTCACCTTTACCTTCAGTACAAGAACATCACAAGAACTTAAGGAAAAGACTGCAAATAACTAGAGAAATTTGGAAAAAGCTCAGGAAGCTACTAAAGAAATATACTGATAGAAAGCACTCTAAGGAACACAGTATAAAACAGAAGACCTAGTTTGGCTGGCAACCAAAAATTTTACCTTGCATGGAAACTGTAAGTTAAAGCCCACTTTTAGGGCCCTTCACTATCTGCGACATAATCAATCCAGAGGCAATGAAATTACAACTCATTTCTAGTCTTTGTGTTGATCCAGTGTTCTATTTATCTATGCTCAAGTTCTGCGATCCAGAGACCCAATTGAATACACTAACCAACCCAACAGACATTGAACGGAAACAGGAATACAAAGTCAAACAGATGTTAGGCTCCAAACAACAGCAAGGCCAAGTATTTTACTTAGTGGATTGGGTACGGTTCAAAGAGAGGTCACAGAACCAGTGGAAAACCTTCCCCATGCCCCTTGACTTCTCAAATTTCACAGGTTACACCCAAACAAACACAAACCACTGCCAAGCTGACAGTTATTATTGGGGGTACTGTCACAGCCTCCAATAAAGTCCTGATAGCAGCTAGCAAGTTACCTAAACCTAAATCCCCATCCTTGTCCATAGAAAGAGTCTCGACTACCAAGGTCTTGGCATGGAGAAGGTGACAGAGTAATGAGAGGATGTCAGCAACATCAGGATCTGAGCTGTTGGCTTTAAACTATGTTTACGATATGATCAATATGAGAATGTTAACTTGTTACAAACTGAGCTACTTGAGCCACATTCTACTCCATTATGCGTCCTGGAAGGAATGTGGAAAAAGCTGCACTCTCCAGGCAACCTGAAACAGTCTGGAACATTCCAGAACATTCTAGATGATTCAGGAAATCTTGAGGACAAGATGTCAATTTGAACATGCTTGTTTGGCAATCAGTGTTCGTGAAGAAAAGTGTTGCCTGCCCAACATCGCTATAAACCTACCTGATTTCCAGTCCGTCTGCTTCTGTTGGAGGCTCCATGATCGACTCCTGCTTCCTGCGTCAACGTCTCTGGATTGGGCGCAAACTGAAATATAAGAAGGAAAAAACAAGTAAGGATTCTTATTTTAAGGCACACAAGAGAAAAAGCACAAGACTAAAACAAGCAAGCATTTGCCAACTACATTGTAGAAATGGAGAACTTAATGCTCAGTTTGGTAGATGGATCCAAGACATTCAGTTGTGACTTCGACCCTAGAGCTGCTCTGTTTTTTAAGATAAAGACAGTGCGAGAGAAAGCCAGAGTATAGAGCAGCGATCTGGTGTGGAAAAAGGTTCGAAAATCTTAAGAATTCACAAACTCAGGACCCTCAATTCAAAGGGACATTGAGGTAACCTTGAATCAATGAGAAAACTATTTAAAAGGTGAGCTCAATGAGAATGTTAAAGTAGTGCTATTAGATTGTACAGCTGTTGCATTTTAGAGTCTGTGGGACTGTTCTGACAATGTCACTTTTTGTTGCAGACAATTGACAAAGATTAAACTGTAAGAGAGGGCTCTTCCGATGATCACCTGGCGTAGAGCCAGAGGCCCACCAAAGATGGACAGAGTTGAGGCAATGCTCTACCGCACAAGTCGGACACGTCCCTATTTCTTCCCCCAATCCCTTAGTGTTTTTTTGGGATATAGAGCCCACAAGCATCCATCTTAGATAAAGCAGCTGGGCAGAGGTGACAATACTTTTGTGCATCGCTCCTGCTGGGTCAGTGGACGACAGGTTAGTGCATCTGTTACCTCTACTGGTTGAAACCTGTCTTAATAGGAACCTGACAGTTTGCCAAAACCTAGTTAGTACTAGCCTGAGTAATGAACACCAACAGGGTGTTAATCACTATTTTAGAAACAATTACAGCCTTGCAATTAGAGGTCCAAGCCTCCAGACAGGAGAATCAAGGATTGAGAAAATGTGTGGCTACTGTGCGTAGAGAAGTAGCAGGGTTGTTAGAAAATGGGAAGGCAAAATCTGGTAGAGGAGTTACGCTAAAACCCTGGAACCAACCTCCTCTGCTTCCTGGGTCTGGGAATTTAACTCCCCCTTCACCAATTTCAGGACACTCTTCTACAATACGGGGGGCTGCTGCTTGATTTTACTCTGCACACTCTCTTGCGTAACTCTTAGCTCCGATTCATGTGGTTCAGCCACCACAAATAAATGTAGCTGCCCACGAGGAATTCACAATCTTTATCAACCAATGTAAATTACATTTCCAATGCAAACCAGCCACGTTTCCCAACAAGCAAACCAAGACAAGCTTTCTTTTCTCTTATTTGGGAAGGAACCATGCAGTCAGCAGACACAGCAGACATCTAGTCGTAGCCACTTGCAGAAGGTACGGCGCAGACGGATATTTGCATGCTCACTTGATAAGAAGATATTAAGTTTACCGTCAAATTGCTCCGAAGGGATCGCAGAGTACAGGAGCCCTGTAGAACGAAAAGACATGGTTAAGGATTAAAAGTTAAGTGTGCCAGAGAAGAAACTAACGTACTACAGAACAGTTGTGGAAAACAAGTATTCCGCTGTGAGCAGGGTCACAGTACCGTGTGATGTTATAATTTAGTGTGCAAGCTATCCAGGAACTGCCTGAAACTTAAAATGTGACATAACACTAAGGATTGTAGTTAAAACTCCCTCAAAGGGAGAACAGGAGTCTGGGATCGCAGTGTGAGGAAGGGGGATCACCTAATTTGGCTTTTAAGGGAGAGTAGTGCCAGTTCTTAATTGTTTTGTGATCTCTTTCAGAACAAACCGAGTACCCGATCCAACATCCACACAGAAATTAATGCGGGAAAGGGGGGATTGCAAGTTAGGTCAAGAAAAAGGGATAGTTGGTCAAGAATAGGTGGCTGTGTGACTCACTCCACAGGGGCTCAGGTATTAACTTATTTTTCTAAATTGCAGTGACAACAAGCACTTACAGCAAGTCCCAATGGAGACAATACCTCATACTCCATCCAGGAACAGCAGGACTCGGCACTCTTCGTTCTTCTCCTTGTTTTCTTACCCACTTTCCCCTACATTCCTTGCAACAACTTATGTAGTTACACTAGGCTGGTCCAGGGAGGTGGTGGAGAAGACAGCTAAACGTCTCCGCGGATGCGCGTCGCTCCTCCAAGATAAAGATCACAGATTAGTGCCCGAGTCTTGACAGATGGCAGTTGGTCAATACCCTTAATCGAAAAGAATGATCCAATCTTGTACAATTTAAAGAATTTTTTGTTGCGAAATGTAAAGGTTATTTGATAGGAAAACTCATTCCTTGTCTCTGAATAAGGAGTTACTGACTCTGAGGAAAGGATCTCAAGATCTACTAACGCACGTACCCAACTTCAGCAGACTGATTGTGGCCAGTTGAAAAGCGAGCATCCCTCTTTTATCAAGGTCTCAGAGGGGAAAAAAACATGCTCTGGCTCAGGTGGTAAACCTTTATGATGTTTTTGAGAAGAATTGATAGAACTGACTGTACAACCAGATCATTGATTCTAAGAGAAGAAACTGTAAGTGTAATATTGTTGTTTGACTTAGCAAACCTCTAACCGATGATGCAAATAAATCAAACAGGGTAAAACCTATGCAAGTGAACAGTATTAGAGGACGTCTGTCACTTGAAAAGAGAGAAAAGAGGAGGAAGCTTAAGCTCTGCATGTATTGTAGTCGTTGCAGTCACTTTATTAGGGATTGTAAAGAAAGAGTTAAGGGAGCAGAAATTAAACCTACAATAAAGAATCAGGCAGTAGTGATAACGAGCGAGCCCAATGATGGAACAGAATCAGAAAACAACTTCTCTCAGACTCACCATAAGTCCTCTGTCCAAGATTATTGCTTCCTGCATCTTCAGCCTATTTGGCCAATACCATCCAGAGCTCTGTGGCACGTTTGACTATTATAGCTGTCTTCATTTTAACTACTGGCAGACAAGTGAAGGTTCCTGCCTTATTGTATTCTGGAGTCACAGGACACTTTATAGATGAAGAATATGCCTGAAAACCAGATATTCCCTGTATTAAGAAAGATATTCCTGAGCCTGTTAAGGCAGTGATGGCTTTGCTCCAATGTCAAGATCTGTGCACTAGCATACTGAAAACATGGTTATAAAAGTAGGTATGGAACTTCTCAAACGTATCTGATTTGACCTTATTGATGCACCACAATTTAAACTCAGCTGAGGGACAACATGGTTAACATTACATAAAACTTTGGTATATTGGGCCATACGCTCATAGGTCCAGTTATAAACAAACTTCTGTAACAAAAATTGCTTCCCTGATATTGCTTTGTCTAATGAAACTGAAGGTCCACCAAAATGACTTACGTAAGTGTGCATGCTCAGGTATGTTGTGTTGTAACCCTACCAGGATGTTATGCAGATTATCAGGTTGTTTTTGATAAGCGAAAGATCAGCGAACTTCTCCCACATCGCAGTTATGATTGTAACATAGATTTACTATCAGGGCACGATACCCTGAAGTGGGATATACCCTGTGAGCCAAACTAAAACCCACATCTAAAGACATATCTTAAGCAGAACATAGCCACTGGCTACATCTGGCCCTCTCAGTCACACATTTCCTAAATTTGTATTGATTACAGAGTAGTACACAGAGTAGCAGTAAAAAATAATTACCCATTGCTTTTGATACCAGTACGTTTGGATCAAATTAAGAGAGCATTCATATTCATGAAATTGGATCTCTGGGATGTGTATCATCTTGTTAGAGTCCGCAAGAGGGACGAATGAAAGACTGTGTTTAGAAGCAGGTTCGGCATATTCGAATACCAGGTCATGCCCTTTGGACTCTGGAATGCCCTGGCAGCATTCCAGAATTTCATGGACACTGTACTAAGAGGCTATTTAGACGTCTTCTGTTTCATCTTTATAAACAAAATCCTTATTTATTCCAAGTCCATGCAGGAACGTGTGGATCATGTGGGAGTGCTAATTGAGATATTACAAATGTATTGTCTCTTTGCAAAATTAGAAAAATTCCTCATATGTATGCGTCCTGCAAGTCCAACTCTACCATCCAGTCTCCCAGGTCCAGGGCAGAAAGGACTTGAGTGAGCGTGAGCATTTTGAGTTTCTCCATTTTCAGAAAGATATTGACAGGGTGCAAGTCTAGGATAGGATAAAGGCCTCTGTGTTTTGGTTGCTAATAAGAAGGAGAATAACAACCACCACCTACTTCTGATGCCAGCACCCTCCCTATAGCTCTCTTGGCCAAGAGAGCCTGCACTTCCTGGCGGAGTAATGAGATGTGGCCCTGCATCTGCAAATCAAATGTGGGTGGCATGGGTGGAGGTTTAGTCACGAAAAGAACAACAGCCCTCACCACTGGAGGAGCCACTCTAGTGAGCACTTCTGCGCAAACATCCAAAGCGCTTACTCAAGTCAACAATGCTTGTTGTATATTAAATGATTTATTCATCGATGTCTATCAGGTGAAAGTATTCCAAACTGTTACATTGCGGTAATTAGATCCATCATTACGACAATCGTGTACAATCATCCTACTGGCCTTCAGAAGACTCCTCAAGACCTGGATCTTCGATCAGTAGCAGCACCACCCCCTCTTCCCCCAGCGCCTTGAGACCCTCGCGGGTATGTAGTGCGCTTTATAAGTGACATGATTGATTGATTGATTGATTGATTGATATAATTCACAGGAATTATGTATCACATCCCCGATGCATTTCGGGTCTAACCCTTCTTCAGGGGGTAATCCCTGTGGAAAAGGCTCTGAACAGAGCGTACAGTGTGTGAGTAATTCCACGTTGTGAGCGAGGTTTAGTCACACAGGGGAGGGAATAGCCCCTTTGGACAATCTGGAGAACTTGGCAGGGGATGTTATTGACCTCTAGTGGTGCAGTTGATAGTGTATCTTGCCTCCCACTGGGTGACCATACTGGTTTGAAGGCAAACTAAAGGGACTTGAAGGCTGTGGCTGCCGGGGGGTGGGGGGTGGGGGGTGTGGACTGGCCCGACCTCTGGCTACCTGACCCACCAGGCATGTGAGTGCCACGTCCTCGGCCATGTAAGGACTGAGAAGTCTTTCGACCGTGGTGGCTAGGGAGTTGGATATGGGCTGGAAGACACTTCCATGGCCATGAAAGGAGCGGAAGGCAGACATTGGTTGGCAAGAGGCCATGGAAAGGGCCAAGGACCTGGCTGTGGCCCTGCTGTGCTCGAAGCACTCCAGCACTGAGTCTGCCTTGTCTCTGAAGAGACAGGAGTCATCAAGGGGGATGTCTATGTGTTAGGCCTGGTCATCCCCAGAAAAGCCAATTGTCCTCAGCCAGGCTTGGCGCCATAAGGCCACCAAAGATGAAACTGCTCTGCCTAGTGAGTTGGTGGTATCCAGCCCACAGGGTATGGCGAACTTAGCTGTAGCCCTCCCATCAGCAATAGCTTGGGATAGTAAGGCTTGGGCCTCCTACGGGACCATAAACAGCAACACCGCAACCAAGTCTCAGAGCGAGTGGAAGTATCAGCCCAAAAGTCATGCAGTGTTCACCGACCACAGTGCCAGGCTGGCAGAAGAGAAAATCTTCTTACCCAAGGTATCCAGTCTCTTGGGTTGCTTGTCTGGGGGCAGTGGCAGGAAATGCACCAGGATTTTGTATGGTACTGAAGGCTTGGACCACCAAGCTCTCCGGGGTGGAGTATGTTGAGAGGAAACTGGGATCCCCTGGGGCAGGGTGCTGCCGGCAGGCAATCGATCTATTCACAGAAGCTCCTGTGCAGAGCTTGGACCAGGCCTGAGTAGGATTTCCATGAATGCTCCGTTGAACAGGAGAAGTGGTTCAGATGTAGAGACTCCTTATTGTAGCACCTCAGTCAAGACATTCATCTTGACAGCCACAATGGGCAGCTGAAGGTCTTGAGGCAATGCTCTACCGCACAAGTCGGACACGTCCCTATTTCTTCCCACTTTCCCTCGGTGTTCTTTTGGAAAAGAGCACCCACAAGCATCCATCATAGGTAACGCTGTTGGGCATAGCCGACAATACCTCTGTATATCACTTCTGCAGGGTCAGTGGACGACACATTAGTGCATCTGTTACCTCTACTGGTTGAAACCTGTCCTAAGAGGAACCCAACATATTGCCAAGCCCAAGCTACTACCAGGCCTGTGCAATGGACACCAGCAGGGTGTTAACTACTATTTTGGACACAACTACAGCCTTGCAATTAGAGGTCTAAGCCTCCAGACAGGAGAACCACGAATTGAGAAAAGATGTGGGTACTGTGCGTAGAGAAGTAGCAAATCTGTCACAAAAGGGGAAGGCAGAACCTGGTAGAGGAGTTATGCTAAAAGCCTGGATCTAACCTCCTTCGCTTCCTGGGTCGGGGAATTCAACTACCCCTTCACCAATTTCAGGACTCTACTCTGCACACTCCCCTGTGTAACTCTTAGCTCTGACTCACGTGGTTCAGCCACCACAAAGAACGTTATCCGCCCACAAAAGATTCACAATCTTTATCAATTAATGTAAATTACATGACCTATGTAAACCAACCATGATTCCCAATAGGCAAACCAAGACAGCCTTTGATTTGTCTTATTTGGGAAGGAACGCTGCTGTCAGGAAGCCAGCAGACACAGTAGACAACTAGGTGAGGGCACCCGAGCTCCCTCCATTCACTACAATAAGACCTTGCAACCACTTGCAGAAGGTAAGGCGCAGGCACTTATTTGTATGCTCACCTGATACCAAGATTGTCAGGCTGCCATCAGTGCGCTCCAAAGGGGTCACAGAGTCCAGGTGCCCTGCAGGAAGAAAAGATATGGTTAAGGATGAAAAGTCAAATGTGCCAGAGAGGAAAGTAGCGTACTACAGAACAGTTGTGCAAAACAAGTAATGTGCTGTGAGCAGGGTGACAGTACCGTGTGATGTTATAGTTCAGTGTGCAAGCTGTCCAGGAACTGCCTGAAACTTAGAATGTGACATAAGACCACAAGGATTGTAGTTAAAACCCCCTCAAAGGGAGAACAAGTGTCTGGGATTGCAGTGTGAGGAAGGGGGTCACCTAATTTGGCTTTTAAGGGAGAGTAGAGGCAGTTCTTAATTGCTTTGTGATCTCTTTCAGAAAAAACAGAGTACACGATCCAACACCCACACAGAAGTTAATGCAGGAAGAGGTAGATTGCAAGGTGGGTCAAGAAATAGGAGTCATTGGCCAAGCACAGGGGGCTGTGGGACTCACTCCATGCGGTTCAATTTTAACATATTTTTCTAAATAGCCCCAATGGAGACTATATCTCATTCTACATCCAGGATCACCAGTACTATGCAATCTATGCTCTTCTTCCTTCTCCTTGTTTTATTACCCACTTTCCCCTACATTCCTTGTAACGGCTTATGTGTAGTTACGCTAGGCTGGTCCATGGAGGTGGTGGAGAAGACAGCTAAACGTCTCAGCGGATGTGTGTCACTCCTCCAAGATAAAGAGCACAGATTAGTGCCCGATGTCTTGACAGCTGGCAGTTGGTCAATACTGTTGATCGCAAAGAGTGATCCGATCTTGTACAATTTTAAGAATTATTGTTTCGAAATGTAAAGGTTCTTTGACAGGAAAACTCATGCCTTGCCTTTGCATAAAGGGTTACTGACTCTGAGGAAAGGATCTCTGGACTTACTAACGCACATACCCACCTTCAGCAGACTCAGTTGAAAAGTGTGTGTTCCTCTTTTATCAAGATCTCAGGGGGAATTAAAAGATCTTCTGGCTCAGGTGGTGAACCTTCATGATATTTTTGTGAAGAATTGATAGACCTGACTGTACAACCAGATCATTCACTCTGAGAGAGGAAACAATAAGTGTAATTATTGTCGTTGTTTGACTTAGCAAACCTCTAACTGATGATTCAAATAAAACAAACTGGGTAGAACCTATACAAGTAAACAGTATTAGAGGGCCCCTGTCACCTGAAGAGAGAGAAAAGAGAAGCAAGCTTAAGCTCTGGATGTATTGTAGTCGTTGCAGTCACTCTATTGGGGATTGTAAAGCATTAGGTAAGGGAGCAGAAATAAACCTACAGTAAAGAATCAGGCTGTATTGATAATGAGCAGGCCCGATAATGGAACAGAGTCGGAAAACGAATTCTCTCTGACTCGTCAGAGGTCCCCTGTCCAAGACAGGAGCTTCCTGCATCTTTGGCCAATTTGGCAAACAACCAACAGATCTCCGTGGCACATTTGACTATTAATGCTATCCTAATTTTACCTACTGGCAGTCAAGTGAAGGTTCCTGCCTTATTGGATTCTGGAGTCAAGAGACACATTATAGATGAAGAATACACATGAAAACCAGATATTCCCTGTAACAAGAAAGATATTCCCGAGCCTGTTAAGGCAGTGATGGCTCTGCCCTAATGTTGCGGTCTGTGCACTAGCATACTGAAGTCATGGTTATAAAAGTAGGTAAGGCACATCTCAAATGCATCTGATTTGACCTTATTGGTGCACCACGCATTAAACTGAACTGGGGGACACCATGGTTAACATTACATAACACTTTGGTATATTGGGCTGTACACTCATAAGTCCAGTAATAAACAATCCTTTGTAACACAAATTGCCTCCCTGACATTGTTTCCTCCAATGAAACTGAAGGTCCAGCATAATTACTTACACATGGAAGTGTGCATGCTCAGGTATCTTGAGTTGTAACCCAACCAGAATCGTATGCAGAGTACCAGGTTGGTTTTTATAAGCGAAAGGTTAGTGAACTTTGGCCCCATCGCAATTACGACTGTGGCACAGATTTACTACCAGGTCCACGATACCCTGCAGTCAGATATACCATGTGAGCGAACCTAAAACCCAACACCTGAAGACATATCTTGAGGAGAACTTAGTCACTAGCTGCATCCGGCCCACTCAGTCACCTGTTTCCTCTCCTCTTTTCTTTGTACCCAAGAAGGGAGTAGAGCTGCAAATTTGTAGCGATTACCGAGCAATAAGCAGAGTAACAGTAAAAAAACGTTACCCATTACTTTTTATACTAGTACTTCTGGATCAAATTAAAAGAGCAGTAATATTTAAGATATTGTATCTCCAGCTCGTGCATCATCTCGCTAGAGTCCATGGGGGGAAGAATGGAAGATTGTGTTTAGAACCAGGTTCGGTATATTCGAATACCACGTCATGCCCTTTGGACTCTGTAATGCCCTGGCAGCCTTCCAGTATTTGATGGACAATGTACTAAGAGGCTATTTAGATGTCTTCTGTATCTGCTATATAAACTATACCCTTACAGATTCTACGTCCATGCAGGAACACATGAATCATGTGAGAGTGCTAGTTGAGACGCTAAAAATATAGTGTCTCTTTGTGAAATTAGAAAAATCCCTCTTTCATGTAAATAGGATGGATTTTTTTAGGCTATGTCATCAGTACAAAAGGAATCTGGATGGATGATAACAAGGCGAAAGTGATAGTACAATGACCTTCACCAATTAACATAAAGGGCTTACAAAGCATCTTAGGATTCACAAACTTTTACAAACAATTCTTTAGAGACTTTGGGCCCAATTTATAATTTGGCGACAGATTAATATCTGCTGGTCTAGTGGAGGAATTAACATCCACCAGACCAAGACTACTCTGCTTTCCAAATTTTGCAATGACCACCAAGCTGGCAGTCATTTGTAACGCATTGGTAGGGATCTGTCAATGTTTTTGAAATTTGGTGCATGGCTCCGTACAAATTACACAACCGTCCATCAAACTGGATTTTTTTTTTAAACTACAACAGAAAATGCTCCTATTGCCCTGGGAGTTATTTCACATGGTAGGGGGAGTATTTAGCAGCTATCACTGACCATTTCCACCAGGATTTTCCTGGGGCTGATTGGCAGTGAAAACTAACCTCTAATGCGGCCCATCTAAATTAGATGGCGGAGTTGAAGGTCTGCCTTGGATGGGCCTTACTCCATTAGGGTGGTTGATGGGATTTAATCACAGCCGAGCCAAAGTAGTTTTCGCCGTGATTAAAACAAATATCCACCCACATATAACTAGGGCCGGAAGAGCACAGTCCTGGAAGTATGGCTACTCCATCTCCATTGCGATGGAGTATCCATACCAACAACTTCTAAATCAGGCCATTTTCCTCCGTAGTATATCCCATGAACAATCTGTTGTATAAAGGCATGTCCTTTAAGTGGACCACAGTAGCTAAAGCAGCTCTCACTCAATTGAAGGCATGATTTGTGTAAGCTCCTGTTCTGCGTCACCCAGGTGCGAAACTACTCTTTGTTTTGGAAGCTACCTCTTCACATCATGCAGTGGGAGAGGTGCTATCCCAGAGGCATCTCGACACAGGACAAGTACACCCTGTGGCCTTCTACTCTCATACGTTTACACCTTGTGAACTGAATTATAATATTTCAGACAAAGAAACCTAGCCATTAAAAGAGCTTTAGATGAATGATGCCATTATTTGATAGGGGCAAGACAAACCATTGAAATTTGTTCAGACCACAGGAATTTGAAATTCCATATATCTGCACGAGCCTTAACATCTCAACAGTTACGATAGTCCTTATTTTTCTCTGACTGCAATATCTCAATAACACATTGCCCTGAGACTCAAAACGATACATCAGATGCCTTATCAAGAGATTATTCCCAATTACAAGAGATTACTGAGCCAGAACCACCTCTGATTCGATGGAAGAATGCTAATAGTATGCAGAACTGGCTCTAATCACTAACTCCATGGAACTGTTCAATATCTTACGAGTACAAATAAAAGAATTGAAGGTGCAAGAGTGGTTGCAATAAAAGGTCTAACAGGACATGAGAAGGGAGGTTTGCTTTACCAATGCACTGACATATACATTGCATTTACCTGACCTCCAAGAACAAACAATTCCATAGTCACATGATTCAGATTGTTCTGCTCATTTGAGGGTACACTGTTCACTGTTCAATGTTTTATTGTTTCAGTTAATTAAAACCATAACAATGTCAATTCTAAAAGTACAGCAAAGAACAATAAAAAGCAATAATAAAAAATGTTTTTTTGTGAATTCCTTATGATTTAAAATCATTCCTCAACAGTTGTTAACACTCCAAAATGTCTAGTAAACAGTTAATTCATCACTTAATAATGCCACGTTGTTTGTAAAATACATAATTAGCAGTTAATAGGGGGAGGGTTAATTGGCCCATAGACCACTATCCTAATGGGAATACTTTTCAGGTGTCCTTGACGTACCTTCCAATGTTTTCAATGTACATAGACCACTATCCTAATGGGAATTCTTTTCAGATGTCCTTGACGTGCATTCTAATGTTTTCAATGTACAGTATTATTCTCTATTTATTTTTTAATGCTTGCTGGTGTACAGTAAGGAACTTTATTAGTTGACAGTTCAGTAAGGTGTCAGTTGGGTCCAAGCCCGCTATAATTGCAGATCTGCACGTCCTTATTCTTCTGCTGTTCATAGCGTTTTTAATAAAGTGACTCGTGCATTTAACAGTTTAGGACATGTGCAGACTAGATGAATAAAATCCTCTTTAATGCCACCACATAGTCTACATTCTTTCGGCCCTTTGTGGACCCATGATGGCTGGTCTGCAATAGATGGCAGTTTGCCCAAACGCAGTGCCATTAGTTGTGCCTTTCGATAGGCCGAGAATGTAATGTCTAGATATGGCGCTGGGGTCAGTGTTTTGTAGTTGGCGATTACCATCCAGGCGTGTTTCCTCTTACTGAAGATGTTTTTGTCTACTAGCAAGGAATTAAATTTTGCTGATTTGTTTATAGCTTGTTTGAATGATGAGTAGGACAGGCTAGTTTTCCAAAGCTCACCTGTGCAGGTTGCTACTAAAGCTTTTTTTAGGTATTGATTGTAAGGAGACTTATCCTCCTCTAGTTCCTCCCACAGAGCCTTGTTCAGTTCCGACTCTGCTGTATTTTGCTTCAGTCTGTACCATTGCTTGATAGTTGCGTACATTCCCCCCCGCGTTTCATTGGTTACCCCAAATTCTAGTCTCACCTGCGCTGGGGATGCTGACTGGTGGATTTGAAAGACCATGTATGTCGAGACTTGTAATTTATTTAACAGGTCGGCGTCTTTCCCATACAGTGCCGTACTGCCGTATGACAACGTCGGTAACATTTTAGCTGATATTACCGCTAATAAAGGTTTGAACGATGGCCCTTTCAGTTTTTTGCTAAGGACCTGAAAGCAAATGATAAAGTGTTTGTCCTCTGAACCATGTGCGCTTTTTGCTCCTGATGATTGTGCCTGCTGTCGATATAAAACCCCAGGTATTTGTAATTACAGAAGATGAAGTTGCTTATTCTATGCAATTTTTGGTGGCCAACTGTGAGAGCCGATGAAGAATGTTATATAGACACTAGTTCAATCTGTGCTCAAGTCAAATCTGGCCACCAGAGACCGGCCTGCTACTGCAAACTATTCCCATACCACCATCACCAAGCAAAGGCTATCCCGTGATTCTGGTGGTCATTGACCATCTAACTAAAATGGGGCTCTTCACACCCTTGCCCAAACTCCCGACTGCACCTGAGGTGGCACACAATGTTTCCCAACAAAATATCATGTTACATGGCATCCCCAGGGTGATCATTTCTGACTGGGGAATGCAGTTTACTCCCTATTTCTAGCAGCATCTTTGCAAAAATCGAAAGATCGATGCTCGTTTATCTACAAGATGATATCTCTCAGAAACAGACTAAATGACCGAACATTTAAACCAAACCTTGGGGCAATATTTGTGTAGTTTAGCTCTGCAGCAAGAAGAAGATTGGTCAGGAAACTTGTGAATGGCAGATTTTGTGTACAACAATACAGAACACTCAACCCTGACTTGTTCAGAACACTCAATCCTGGCTTGTTCCCCTTTCCAGTGTATACACGGATTTTATCCTAATGCATTGGCCTTTACATTGCCTGAACTTCACCTTTACCTTCAGTACAAGAACATCACAAGAACTTAAGGAAAAGACTGCAAATAACTAGAGAAATTTGGAAAAAGCTCAGGAAGCTACTAAAGAAATATACTGATAGAAAGCACTCTAAGGAACACAGTATAAAACAGAAGACCTAGTTTGGCTGGCAACCAAAAATTTTACCTTGCATGGAAACTGTAAGTTAAAGCCCACTTTTAGGGCCCTTCACTATCTGCGACATAATCAATCCAGAGGCAATGAAATTACAACTCATTTCTAGTCTTTGTGTTGATCCAGTGTTCTATTTATCTATGCTCAAGTTCTGCGATCCAGAGACCCAATTGAATACACTAACCAACCCAACAGACATTGAACGGAAACAGGAATACAAAGTCAAACAGATGTTAGGCTCCAAACAACAGCAAGGCCAAGTATTTTACTTAGTGGATTGGGTACGGTTCAAAGAGAGGTCACAGAACCAGTGGAAAACCTTCCCCATGCCCCTTGACTTCTCAAATTTCACAGGTTACACCCAAACAAACACAAACCACTGCCAAGCTGACAGTTATTATTGGGGGTACTGTCACAGCCTCCAATAAAGTCCTGATAGCAGCTAGCAAGTTACCTAAACCTAAATCCCCATCCTTGTCCATAGAAAGAGTCTCGACTACCAAGGTCTTGGCATGGAGAAGGTGACAGAGTAATGAGAGGATGTCAGCAACATCAGGATCTGAGCTGTTGGCTTTAAACTATGTTTACGATATGATCAATATGAGAATGTTAACTTGTTACAAACTGAGCTACTTGAGCCACATTCTACTCCATTATGCGTCCTGGAAGGAATGTGGAAAAAGCTGCACTCTCCAGGCAACCTGAAACAGTCTGGAACATTCCAGAACATTCTAGATGATTCAGGAAATCTTGAGGACAAGATGTCAATTTGAACATGCTTGTTTGGCAATCAGTGTTCGTGAAGAAAAGTGTTGCCTGCCCAACATCGCTATAAACCTACCTGATTTCCAGTCCGTCTGCTTCTGTTGGAGGCTCCATGATCGACTCCTGCTTCCTGCGTCAACGTCTCTGGATTGGGCGCAAACTGAAATATAAGAAGGAAAAAACAAGTAAGGATTCTTATTTTAAGGCACACAAGAGAAAAAGCACAAGACTAAAACAAGCAAGCATTTGCCAACTACATTGTAGAAATGGAGAACTTAATGCTCAGTTTGGTAGATGGATCCAAGACATTCAGTTGTGACTTCGACCCTAGAGCTGCTCTGTTTTTTAAGATAAAGACAGTGCGAGAGAAAGCCAGAGTATAGAGCAGCGATCTGGTGTGGAAAAAGGTTCGAAAATCTTAAGAATTCACAAACTCAGGACCCTCAATTCAAAGGGACATTGAGGTAACCTTGAATCAATGAGAAAACTATTTAAAAGGTGAGCTCAATGAGAATGTTAAAGTAGTGCTATTAGATTGTACAGCTGTTGCATTTTAGAGTCTGTGGGACTGTTCTGACAATGTCACTTTTTGTTGCAGACAATTGACAAAGATTAAACTGTAAGAGAGGGCTCTTCCGATGATCACCTGGCGTAGAGCCAGAGGCCCACCAAAGATGGACAGAGTTGAGGCAATGCTCTACCGCACAAGTCGGACACGTCCCTATTTCTTCCCCCAATCCCTTAGTGTTTTTTGGGATATAGAGCCCACAAGCATCCATCTTAGATAAAGCAGCTGGGCAGAGGTGACAATACTTTTGTGCATCGCTCCTGCTGGGTCAGTGGACGACAGGTTAGTGCATCTGTTACCTCTACTGGTTGAAACCTGTCTTAATAGGAACCTGACAGTTTGCCAAAACCTAGTTAGTACTAGCCTGAGTAATGAACACCAACAGGGTGTTAATCACTATTTTAGAAACAATTACAGCCTTGCAATTAGAGGTCCAAGCCTCCAGACAGGAGAATCAAGGATTGAGAAAATGTGTGGCTACTGTGCGTAGAGAAGTAGCAGGGTTGTTAGAAAATGGGAAGGCAAAATCTGGTAGAGGAGTTACGCTAAAACCCTGGAACCAACCTCCTCTGCTTCCTGGGTCTGGGAATTTAACTCCCCCTTCACCAATTTCAGGACACTCTTCTACAATACGGGGGGCTGCTGCTTGATTTTACTCTGCACACTCTCTTGCGTAACTCTTAGCTCCGATTCATGTGGTTCAGCCACCACAAATAAATGTAGCTGCCCACGAGGAATTCACAATCTTTATCAACCAATGTAAATTACATTTCCAATGCAAACCAGCCACGTTTCCCAACAAGCAAACCAAGACAAGCTTTCTTTTCTCTTATTTGGGAAGGAACCATGCAGTCAGCAGACACAGCAGACATCTAGTCGTAGCCACTTGCAGAAGGTACGGCGCAGACGGATATTTGCATGCTCACTTGATAAGAAGATATTAAGTTTACCGTCAAATTGCTCCGAAGGGATCGCAGAGTACAGGAGCCCTGTAGAACGAAAAGACATGGTTAAGGATTAAAAGTTAAGTGTGCCAGAGAAGAAACTAACGTACTACAGAACAGTTGTGGAAAACAAGTATTCCGCTGTGAGCAGGGTCACAGTACCGTGTGATGTTATAATTTAGTGTGCAAGCTATCCAGAAACTGCCTGAAACTTAAAATGTGACATAACACTAAGGATTGTAGTTAAAACTCCCTCAAAGGGAGAACAGGAGTCTGGGATCGCAGTGTGAGGAAGGGGGGATCACCTAATTTGGCTTTTAAGGGAGAGTAGTGCCAGTTCTTAATTGTTTTGTGATCTCTTTCAGAACAAACCGAGTACCCGATCCAACATCCACACAGAAATTAATGCGGGAAAGGGGGATTGCAAGTTAGGTCAAGAAAAAGGGATAGTTGGTCAAGAATAGGTGGCTGTGTGACTCACTCCACAGGGGCTCAGGTATTAACTTATTTTTCTAAATTGCAGTGACAACAAGCACTTACAGCAAGTCCCAATGGAGACAATACCTCATACTCCATCCAGGAACAGCAGGACTCGGCACTCTTCGTTCTTCTCCTTGTTTTCTTACCCACTTTCCCCTACATTCCTTGCAACAACTTATGTAGTTACACTAGGCTGGTCCAGGGAGGTGGTGGAGAAGACAGCTAAACGTCTCCGCGGATGCGCGTCGCTCCTCCAAGATAAAGATCACAGATTAGTGCCCGAGTCTTGACAGATGGCAGTTGGTCAATACCCTTAATCGAAAAGAATGATCCAATCTTGTACAATTTAAAGAATTTTTTGTTGCGAAATGTAAAGGTTATTTGATAGGAAAACTCATTCCTTGTCTCTGAATAAGGAGTTACTGACTCTGAGGAAAGGATCTCAAGATCTACTAACGCACGTACCTAACTTCAGCAGACTGATTGTGGCCAGTTGAAAAGCGAGCATCCCTCTTTTATCAAGGTCTCAGAGGGGAAAAAAACATGCTCTGGCTCAGGTGGTAAACCTTTATGATGTTTTTGAGAAGAATTGATAGAACTGACTGTACAACCAGATCATTGATTCTAAGAGAAGAAACTGTAAGTGTAATATTGTTGTTTGACTTAGCAAACCTCTAACCGATGATGCAAATAAATCAAACAGGGTAAAACCTATGCAAGTGAACAGTATTAGAGGACGTCTGTCACTTGAAAAGAGAGAAAAGAGGAGGAAGCTTAAGCTCTGCATGTATTGTAGTCGTTGCAGTCACTTTATTAGGGATTGTAAAGAAAGAGTTAAGGGAGCAGAAATTAAACCTACAATAAAGAATCAGGCAGTAGTGATAACGAGCGAGCCCAATGATGGAACAGAATCAGAAAACAACTTCTCTCAGACTCACCATAAGTCCTCTGTCCAAGATTATTGCTTCCTGCATCTTCAGCCTATTTGGCCAATACCATCCAGAGCTCTGTGGCACGTTTGACTATTATAGCTGTCTTCATTTTAACTACTGGCAGACAAGTGAAGGTTCCTGCCTTATTGTATTCTGGAGTCACAGGACACTTTATAGATGAAGAATATGCCTGAAAACCAGATATTCCCTGTATTAAGAAAGATATTCCTGAGCCTGTTAAGGCAGTGATGGCTTTGCTCCAATGTCAAGATCTGTGCACTAGCATACTGAAAACATGGTTATAAAAGTAGGTATGGAACTTCTCAAACGTATCTGATTTGACCTTATTGATGCACCACAATTTAAACTCAGCTGAGGGACAACATGGTTAACATTACATAAAACTTTGGTATATTGGGCCATACGCTCATAGGTCCAGTTATAAACAAACTTCTGTAACAAAAATTGCTTCCCTGATATTGCTTTGTCTAATGAAACTGAAGGTCCACCAAAATGACTTACGTAAGTGTGCATGCTCAGGTATGTTGTGTTGTAACCCTACCAGGATGTTATGCAGATTATCAGGTTGTTTTTGATAAGCGAAAGATCAGCGAACTTCTCCCACATCGCAGTTATGATTGTAACATAGATTTACTATCAGGGCACGATACCCTGAAGTGGGATATACCCTGTGAGCCAAACTAAAACCCACATCTAAAGACATATCTTAAGCAGAACATAGCCACTGGCTACATCTGGCCCTCTCAGTCACACATTTCCTAAATTTGTATTGATTACAGAGTAGTACACAGAGTAGCAGTAAAAAATAATTACCCATTGCTTTTGATACCAGTACGTTTGGATCAAATTAAGAGAGCATTCATATTCATGAAATTGGATCTCTGGGATGTGTATCATCTTGTTAGAGTCCGCAAGAGGGACGAATGAAAGACTGTGTTTAGAAGCAGGTTCGGCATATTCGAATACCAGGTCATGCCCTTTGGACTCTGGAATGCCCTGGCAGCATTCCAGAATTTCATGGACACTGTACTAAGAGGCTATTTAGACGTCTTCTGTTTCATCTTTATAAACAAAATCCTTATTTATTCCAAGTCCATGCAGGAACGTGTGGATCATGTGGGAGTGCTAATTGAGATATTACAAATGTATTGTCTCTTTGCAAAATTAGAAAAATTCCTCATATGTATGCGTCCTGCAAGTCCAACTCTACCATCCAGTCTCCCAGGTCCAGGGCAGAAAGGACTTGAGTGAGCGTGAGCATTTTGAGTTTCTCCATTTTCAGAAAGATATTGACAGGGTGCAAGTCTAGGATAGGATAAAGGCCTCTGTGTTTTGGTTGCTAATAAGAAGGAGAATAACAACCACCACCTACTTCTGATGCCAGCACCCTCCCTATAGCTCTCTTGGCCAAGAGAGCCTGCACTTCCTGGCGGAGTAATGAGATGTGGCCCTGCATCTGCAAATCAAATGTGGGTGGCATGGGTGGAGGTTTAGTCACGAAAAGAACAACAGCCCTCACCACTGGAGGAGCCACTCTAGTGAGCACTTCTGCGCAAACATCCAAAGCGCTTACTCAAGTCAACAATGCTTGTTGTATATTAAATGATTTATTCATCGATGTCTATCAGGTGAAAGTATTCCAAACTGTTACATTGCGGTAATTAGATCCATCATTACGACAATCGTGTACAATCATCCTACTGGCCTTCAGAAGACTCCTCAAGACCTGGATCTTCGATCAGTAGCAGCACCACCCCCTCTTCCCCCAGCGCCTTGAGACCCTCGCGGGTATGTAGTGCGCTTTATAAGTGACATGATTGATTGATTGATTGATTGATTGATATAATTCACAGGAATTATGTATCACATCCCCGATGCATTTCGGGTCTAACCCTTCTTCAGGGGGTAATCCCTGTGGAAAAGGCTCTGAACAGAGCGTACAGTGTGTGAGTAATTCCACGTTGTGAGCGAGGTTTAGTCACACAGGGGAGGGAATAGCCCCTTTGGACAATCTGGAGAACTTGGCAGGGGATGTTATTGACCTCTAGTGGTGCAGTTGATAGTGTATCTTGCCTCCCACTGGGTGACCATACTGGTTTGAAGGCAAACTAAAGGGACTTGAAGGCTGTGGCTGCCGGGGGGTGGGGGGTGGGGGGTGTGGACTGGCCCGACCTCTGGCTACCTGACCCACCAGGCATGTGAGTGCCACGTCCTCGGCCATGTAAGGACTGAGAAGTCTTTCGACCGTGGTGGCTAGGGAGTTGGATATGGGCTGGAAGACACTTCCATGGCCATGAAAGGAGCGGAAGGCAGACATTGGTTGGCAAGAGGCCATGGAAAGGGCCAAGGACCTGGCTGTGGCCCTGCTGTGCTCGAAGCACTCCAGCACTGAGTCTGCCTTGTCTCTGAAGAGACAGGAGTCATCAAGGGGGATGTCTATGTGTTAGGCCTGGTCATCCCCAGAAAAGCCAATTGTCCTCAGCCAGGCTTGGCGCCATAAGGCCACCAAAGATGAAACTGCTCTGCCTAGTGAGTTGGTGGTATCCAGCCCACAGGGTATGGCGAACTTAGCTGTAGCCCTCCCATCAGCAATAGCTTGGGATAGTAAGGCTTGGGCCTCCTACGGGACCATAAACAGCAACACCGCAACCAAGTCTCAGAGCGAGTGGAAGTATCAGCCCAAAAGTCATGCAGTGTTCACCGACCACAGTGCCAGGCTGGCAGAAGAGAAAATCTTCTTACCCAAGGTATCCAGTCTCTTGGGTTGCTTGTCTGGGGGCAGTGGCAGGAAATGCACCAGGATTTTGTATGGTACTGAAGGCTTGGACCACCAAGCTCTCCGGGGTGGAGTATGTTGAGAGGAAACTGGGATCCCCTGGGGCAGGGTGCTGCCGGCAGGCAATCGATCTATTCACAGAAGCTCCTGTGCAGAGCTTGGACCAGGCCTGAGTAGGATTTCCATGAATGCTCCGTTGAACAGGAGAAGTGGTTCAGATGTAGAGACTCCTTATTGTAGCACCTCAGTCAAGACATTCATCTTGACAGCCACAATGGGCAGCTGAAGGTCTTGAGGCAATGCTCTACCGCACAAGTCGGACACGTCCCTATTTCTTCCCACTTTCCCTCGGTGTTCTTTTGGAAAAGAGCACCCACAAGCATCCATCATAGGTAACGCTGTTGGGCATAGCCGACAATACCTCTGTATATCACTTCTGCAGGGTCAGTGGACGACACATTAGTGCATCTGTTACCTCTACTGGTTGAAACCTGTCCTAAGAGGAACCCAACATATTGCCAAGCCCAAGCTACTACCAGGCCTGTGCAATGGACACCAGCAGGGTGTTAACTACTATTTTGGACACAACTACAGCCTTGCAATTAGAGGTCTAAGCCTCCAGACAGGAGAACCACGAATTGAGAAAAGATGTGGGTACTGTGCGTAGAGAAGTAGCAAATCTGTCACAAAAGGGGAAGGCAGAACCTGGTAGAGGAGTTATGCTAAAAGCCTGGATCTAACCTCCTTCGCTTCCTGGGTCGGGGAATTCAACTACCCCTTCACCAATTTCAGGACTCTACTCTGCACACTCCCCTGTGTAACTCTTAGCTCTGACTCACGTGGTTCAGCCACCACAAAGAACGTTATCCGCCCACAAAAGATTCACAATCTTTATCAATTAATGTAAATTACATGACCTATGTAAACCAACCATGATTCCCAATAGGCAAACCAAGACAGCCTTTGATTTGTCTTATTTGGGAAGGAACGCTGCTGTCAGGAAGCCAGCAGACACAGTAGACAACTAGGTGAGGGCACCCGAGCTCCCTCCATTCACTACAATAAGACCTTGCAACCACTTGCAGAAGGTAAGGCGCAGGCACTTATTTGTATGCTCACCTGATACCAAGATTGTCAGGCTGCCATCAGTGCGCTCCAAAGGGGTCACAGAGTCCAGGTGCCCTGCAGGAAGAAAAGATATGGTTAAGGATGAAAAGTCAAATGTGCCAGAGAGGAAAGTAGCGTACTACAGAACAGTTGTGCAAAACAAGTAATGTGCTGTGAGCAGGGTGACAGTACCGTGTGATGTTATAGTTCAGTGTGCAAGCTGTCCAGGAACTGCCTGAAACTTAGAATGTGACATAAGACCACAAGGATTGTAGTTAAAACCCCCTCAAAGGGAGAACAAGTGTCTGGGATTGCAGTGTGAGGAAGGGGGGTCACCTAATTTGGCTTTTAAGGGAGAGTAGAGGCAGTTCTTAATTGCTTTGTGATCTCTTTCAGAAAAAACAGAGTACACGATCCAACACCCACACAGAAGTTAATGCAGGAAGAGGTAGATTGCAAGGTGGGTCAAGAAATAGGAGTCATTGGCCAAGCACAGGGGGCTGTGGGACTCACTCCATGCGGTTCAATTTTAACATATTTTTCTAAATAGCCCCAATGGAGACTATATCTCATTCTACATCCAGGATCACCAGTACTATGCAATCTATGCTCTTCTTCCTTCTCCTTGTTTTATTACCCACTTTCCCCTACATTCCTTGTAACGGCTTATGTGTAGTTACGCTAGGCTGGTCCATGGAGGTGGTGGAGAAGACAGCTAAACGTCTCAGCGGATGTGTGTCACTCCTCCAAGATAAAGAGCACAGATTAGTGCCCGATGTCTTGACAGCTGGCAGTTGGTCAATACTGTTGATCGCAAAGAGTGATCCGATCTTGTACAATTTTAAGAATTATTGTTTCGAAATGTAAAGGTTCTTTGACAGGAAAACTCATGCCTTGCCTTTGCATAAAGGGTTACTGACTCTGAGGAAAGGATCTCTGGACTTACTAACGCACATACCCACCTTCAGCAGACTCAGTTGAAAAGTGTGTGTTCCTCTTTTATCAAGATCTCAGGGGGAATTAAAAGATCTTCTGGCTCAGGTGGTGAACCTTCATGATATTTTTGTGAAGAATTGATAGACCTGACTGTACAACCAGATCATTCACTCTGAGAGAGGAAACAATAAGTGTAATTATTGTCGTTGTTTGACTTAGCAAACCTCTAACTGATGATTCAAATAAAACAAACTGGGTAGAACCTATACAAGTAAACAGTATTAGAGGGCCCCTGTCACCTGAAGAGAGAGAAAAGAGAAGCAAGCTTAAGCTCTGGATGTATTGTAGTCGTTGCAGTCACTCTATTGGGGATTGTAAAGCATTAGGTAAGGGAGCAGAAATAAACCTACAGTAAAGAATCAGGCTGTATTGATAATGAGCAGGCCCGATAATGGAACAGAGTCGGAAAACGAATTCTCTCTGACTCGTCAGAGGTCCCCTGTCCAAGACAGGAGCTTCCTGCATCTTTGGCCAATTTGGCAAACAACCAACAGATCTCCGTGGCACATTTGACTATTAATGCTATCCTAATTTTACCTACTGGCAGTCAAGTGAAGGTTCCTGCCTTATTGGATTCTGGAGTCAAGAGACACATTATAGATGAAGAATACACATGAAAACCAGATATTCCCTGTAACAAGAAAGATATTCCCGAGCCTGTTAAGGCAGTGATGGCTCTGCCCTAATGTTGCGGTCTGTGCACTAGCATACTGAAGTCATGGTTATAAAAGTAGGTAAGGCACATCTCAAATGCATCTGATTTGACCTTATTGGTGCACCACGCATTAAACTGAACTGGGGGACACCATGGTTAACATTACATAACACTTTGGTATATTGGGCTGTACACTCATAAGTCCAGTAATAAACAATCCTTTGTAACACAAATTGCCTCCCTGACATTGTTTCCTCCAATGAAACTGAAGGTCCAGCATAATTACTTACACATGGAAGTGTGCATGCTCAGGTATCTTGAGTTGTAACCCAACCAGAATCGTATGCAGAGTACCAGGTTGGTTTTTATAAGCGAAAGGTTAGTGAACTTTGGCCCCATCGCAATTACGACTGTGGCACAGATTTACTACCAGGTCCACGATACCCTGCAGTCAGATATACCATGTGAGCGAACCTAAAACCCAACACCTGAAGACATATCTTGAGGAGAACTTAGTCACTAGCTGCATCCGGCCCACTCAGTCACCTGTTTCCTCTCCTCTTTTCTTTGTACCCAAGAAGGGAGTAGAGCTGCAAATTTGTAGCGATTACCGAGCAATAAGCAGAGTAACAGTAAAAAACGTTACCCATTACTTTTTATACTAGTACTTCTGGATCAAATTAAAAGAGCAGTAATATTTAAGATATTGTATCTCCAGCTCGTGCATCATCTCGCTAGAGTCCATGGGGGGAAGAATGGAAGATTGTGTTTAGAACCAGGTTCGGTATATTCGAATACCACGTCATGCCCTTTGGACTCTGTAATGCCCTGGCAGCCTTCCAGTATTTGATGGACAATGTACTAAGAGGCTATTTAGATGTCTTCTGTATCTGCTATATAAACTATACCCTTACAGATTCTACGTCCATGCAGGAACACATGAATCATGTGAGAGTGCTAGTTGAGACGCTAAAAATATAGTGTCTCTTTGTGAAATTAGAAAAATCCCTCTTTCATGTAAATAGGATGGATTTTTTAGGCTATGTCATCAGTACAAAAGGAATCTGGATGGATGATAACAAGGCGAAAGTGATAGTACAATGACCTTCACCAATTAACATAAAGGGCTTACAAAGCATCTTAGGATTCACAAACTTTTACAAACAATTCTTTAGAGACTTTGGGCCCAATTTATAATTTGGCGACAGATTAATATCTGCTGGTCTAGTGGAGGAATTAACATCCACCAGACCAAGACTACTCTGCTTTCCAAATTTTGCAATGACCACCAAGCTGGCAGTCATTTGTAACGCATTGGTAGGGATCTGTCAATGTTTTTGAAATTTGGTGCATGGCTCCGTACAAATTACACAACCGTCCATCAAACTGGATTTTTTTTTTAAACTACAACAGAAAATGCTCCTATTGCCCTGGGAGTTATTTCACATGGTAGGGGAGTATTTAGCAGCTATCACTGACCATTTCCACCAGGATTTTCCTGGGGCTGATTGGCAGTGAAAACTAACCTCTAATGCGGCCCATCTAAATTAGATGGCGGAGTTGAAGGTCTGCCTTGGATGGGCCTTACTCCATTAGGGTGGTTGATGGGATTTAATCACAGCCGAGCCAAAGTAGTTTTCGCCGTGATTAAAACAAATATCCACCCACATATAACTAGGGCCGGAAGAGCACAGTCCTGGAAGTATGGCTACTCCATCTCCATTGCGATGGAGTATCCATACCAACAACTTCTAAATCAGGCCATTTTCCTCCGTAGTATATCCCATGAACAATCTGTTGTATAAAGGCATGTCCTTTAAGTGGACCACAGTAGCTAAAGCAGCTCTCACTCAATTGAAGGCATGATTTGTGTAAGCTCCTGTTCTGCGTCACCCAGGTGCGAAACTACTCTTTGTTTTGGAAGCTACCTCTTCACATCATGCAGTGGGAGAGGTGCTATCCCAGAGGCATCTCGACACAGGACAAGTACACCCTGTGGCCTTCTACTCTCATACGTTTACACCTTGTGAACTGAATTATAATATTTCAGACAAAGAAACCTAGCCATTAAAAGAGCTTTAGATGAATGATGCCATTATTTGATAGGGGCAAGACAAACCATTGAAATTTGTTCAGACCACAGGAATTTGAAATTCCATATATCTGCACGAGCCTTAACATCTCAACAGTTACGATAGTCCTTATTTTTCTCTGACTGCAATATCTCAATAACACATTGCCCTGAGACTCAAAACGATACATCAGATGCCTTATCAAGAGATTATTCCCAATTACAAGAGATTACTGAGCCAGAACCACCTCTGATTCGATGGAAGAATGCTAATAGTATGCAGAACTGGCTCTAATCACTAACTCCATGGAACTGTTCAATATCTTACGAGTACAAATAAAAGAATTGAAGGTGCAAGAGTGGTTGCAATAAAAGGTCTAACAGGACATGAGAAGGGAGGTTTGCTTTACCAATGCACTGACATATACATTGCATTTACCTGACCTCCAAGAACAAACAATTCCATAGTCACATGATTCAGATTGTTCTGCTCATTTGAGGGTACACTGTTCACTGTTCAATGTTTTATTGTTTCAGTTAATTAAAACCATAACAATGTCAATTCTAAAAGTACAGCAAAGAACAATAAAAAGCAATAATAAAAAATGTTTTTTTGTGAATTCCTTATGATTTAAAATCATTCCTCAACAGTTGTTAACACTCCAAAATGTCTAGTAAACAGTTAATTCATCACTTAATAATGCCACGTTGTTTGTAAAATACATAATTAGCAGTTAATAGGGGGAGGGTTAATTGGCCCATAGACCACTATCCTAATGGGAATACTTTTCAGGTGTCCTTGACGTACCTTCCAATGTTTTCAATGTACATAGACCACTATCCTAATGGGAATTCTTTTCAGATGTCCTTGACGTGCATTCTAATGTTTTCAATGTACAGTATTATTCTCTATTTATTTTTTAATGCTTGCTGGTGTACAGTAAGGAACTTTATTAGTTGACAGTTCAGTAAGGTGTCAGTTGGGTCCAAGCCCGCTATAATTGCAGATCTGCACGTCCTTATTCTTCTGCTGTTCATAGCGTTTTTTAATAAAGTGACTCGTGCATTTAACAGTTTAGGACATGTGCAGACTAGATGAATAAAATCCTCTTTAATGCCACCACATAGTCTACATTCTTTCGGCCCTTTGTGGACCCATGATGGCTGGTCTGCAATAGATGGCAGTTTGCCCAAACGCAGTGCCATTAGTTGTGCCTTTCGATAGGCCGAGAATGTAATGTCTAGATATGGCGCTGGGGTCAGTGTTTTGTAGTTGGCGATTACCATCCAGGCGTGTTTCCTCTTACTGAAGATGTTTTTGTCTACTAGCAAGGAATTAAATTTTGCTGATTTGTTTATAGCTTGTTTGAATGATGAGTAGGACAGGCTAGTTTTCCAAAGCTCACCTGTGCAGGTTGCTACTAAAGCTTTTTTAGGTATTGATTGTAAGGAGACTTATCCTCCTCTAGTTCCTCCCACAGAGCCTTGTTCAGTTCCGACTCTGCTGTATTTTGCTTCAGTCTGTACCATTGCTTGATAGTTGCGTACATTCCCCCCGCGTTTCATTGGTTACCCCAAATTCTAGTCTCACCTGCGCTGGGGATGCTGACTGGTGGATTTGAAAGACCATGTATGTCGAGACTTGTAATTTATTTAACAGGTCGGCGTCTTTCCCATACAGTGCCGTACTGCCGTATGACAACGTCGGTAACATTTTAGCTGATATTACCGCTAATAAAGGTTTGAACGATGGCCCTTTCAGTTTTTTTGCTAAGGACCTGAAAGCAAATGATAAAGTGTTTGTCCTCTGAACCATGTGCGCTTTTTGCTCCTGATGATTGTGCCTGCTGTCGATATAAAACCCCAGGTATTTGTAATTACAGAAGATGAAGTTGCTTATTCTATGCAATTTTTGGTGGCCAACTGTGAGAGCCGATGAAGAATGTTATATAGATACTAGTTCAATCTGTGCTCAAGTCAAATCTGGCCACCAGAGACCGGCCTGCTACTGCAAACTATTCCCATACCACCATCACCAAGCAAAGGCTATCCCGTGATTCTGGTGGTCATTGACCATCTAACTAAAATGGGGCTCTTCACACCCTTGCCCAAACTCCCGACTGCACCTGAGGTGGCACACAATGTTTCCCAACAAAATATCATGTTACATGGCATCCCCAGGGTGATCATTTCTGACTGGGGAATGCAGTTTACTCCCTATTTCTAGCAGCATCTTTGCAAAAATCGAAAGATCGATGCTCGTTTATCTACAAGATGATATCTCTCAGAAACAGACTAAATGACCGAACATTTAAACCAAACCTTGGGGCAATATTTGTGTAGTTTAGCTCTGCAGCAAGAAGAAGATTGGTCAGGAAACTTGTGAATGGCAGATTTTGTGTACAACAATACAGAACACTCAACCCTGACTTGTTCAGAACACTCAATCCTGGCTTGTTCCCCTTTCCAGTGTATACACGGATTTTATCCTAATGCATTGGCCTTTACATTGCCTGAACTTCACCTTTACCTTCAGTACAAGAACATCACAAGAACTTAAGGAAAAGACTGCAAATAACTAGAGAAATTTGGAAAAAGCTCAGGAAGCTACTAAAGAAATATACTGATAGAAAGCACTCTAAGGAACACAGTATAAAACAGAAGACCTAGTTTGGCTGGCAACCAAAAATTTTACCTTGCATGGAAACTGTAAGTTAAAGCCCACTTTTAGGGCCCTTCACTATCTGCGACATAATCAATCCAGAGGCAATGAAATTACAACTCATTTCTAGTCTTTGTGTTGATCCAGTGTTCTATTTATCTATGCTCAAGTTCTGCGATCCAGAGACCCAATTGAATACACTAACCAACCCAACAGACATTGAACGGAAACAGGAATACAAAGTCAAACAGATGTTAGGCTCCAAACAACAGCAAGGCCAAGTATTTTACTTAGTGGATTGGGTACGGTTCAAAGAGAGGTCACAGAACCAGTGGAAAACCTTCCCCATGCCCCTTGACTTCTCAAATTTCACAGGTTACACCCAAACAAACACAAACCACTGCCAAGCTGACAGTTATTATTGGGGGTACTGTCACAGCCTCCAATAAAGTCCTGATAGCAGCTAGCAAGTTACCTAAACCTAAATCCCCATCCTTGTCCATAGAAAGAGTCTCGACTACCAAGGTCTTGGCATGGAGAAGGTGACAGAGTAATGAGAGGATGTCAGCAACATCAGGATCTGAGCTGTTGGCTTTAAACTATGTTTACGATATGATCAATATGAGAATGTTAACTTGTTACAAACTGAGCTACTTGAGCCACATTCTACTCCATTATGCGTCCTGGAAGGAATGTGGAAAAAGCTGCACTCTCCAGGCAACCTGAAACAGTCTGGAACATTCCAGAACATTCTAGATGATTCAGGAAATCTTGAGGACAAGATGTCAATTTGAACATGCTTGTTTGGCAATCAGTGTTCGTGAAGAAAAGTGTTGCCTGCCCAACATCGCTATAAACCTACCTGATTTCCAGTCCGTCTGCTTCTGTTGGAGGCTCCATGATCGACTCCTGCTTCCTGCGTCAACGTCTCTGGATTGGGCGCAAACTGAAATATAAGAAGGAAAAAACAAGTAAGGATTCTTATTTTAAGGCACACAAGAGAAAAAGCACAAGACTAAAACAAGCAAGCATTTGCCAACTACATTGTAGAAATGGAGAACTTAATGCTCAGTTTGGTAGATGGATCCAAGACATTCAGTTGTGACTTCGACCCTAGAGCTGCTCTGTTTTTTAAGATAAAGACAGTGCGAGAGAAAGCCAGAGTATAGAGCAGCGATCTGGTGTGGAAAAAGGTTCGAAAATCTTAAGAATTCACAAACTCAGGACCCTCAATTCAAAGGGACATTGAGGTAACCTTGAATCAATGAGAAAACTATTTAAAAGGTGAGCTCAATGAGAATGTTAAAGTAGTGCTATTAGATTGTACAGCTGTTGCATTTTAGAGTCTGTGGGACTGTTCTGACAATGTCACTTTTTGTTGCAGACAATTGACAAAGATTAAACTGTAAGAGAGGGCTCTTCCGATGATCACCTGGCGTAGAGCCAGAGGCCCACCAAAGATGGACAGAGTTGAGGCAATGCTCTACCGCACAAGTCGGACACGTCCCTATTTCTTCCCCCAATCCCTTAGTGTTTTTTTGGGATATAGAGCCCACAAGCATCCATCTTAGATAAAGCAGCTGGGCAGAGGTGACAATACTTTTGTGCATCGCTCCTGCTGGGTCAGTGGACGACAGGTTAGTGCATCTGTTACCTCTACTGGTTGAAACCTGTCTTAATAGGAACCTGACAGTTTGCCAAAACCTAGTTAGTACTAGCCTGAGTAATGAACACCAACAGGGTGTTAATCACTATTTTAGAAACAATTACAGCCTTGCAATTAGAGGTCCAAGCCTCCAGACAGGAGAATCAAGGATTGAGAAAATGTGTGGCTACTGTGCGTAGAGAAGTAGCAGGGTTGTTAGAAAATGGGAAGGCAAAATCTGGTAGAGGAGTTACGCTAAAACCCTGGAACCAACCTCCTCTGCTTCCTGGGTCTGGGAATTTAACTCCCCCTTCACCAATTTCAGGACACTCTTCTACAATACGGGGGCTGCTGCTTGATTTTACTCTGCACACTCTCTTGCGTAACTCTTAGCTCCGATTCATGTGGTTCAGCCACCACAAATAAATGTAGCTGCCCACGAGGAATTCACAATCTTTATCAACCAATGTAAATTACATTTCCAATGCAAACCAGCCACGTTTCCCAACAAGCAAACCAAGACAAGCTTTCTTTTCTCTTATTTGGGAAGGAACCATGCAGTCAGCAGACACAGCAGACATCTAGTCGTAGCCACTTGCAGAAGGTACGGCGCAGACGGATATTTGCATGCTCACTTGATAAGAAGATATTAAGTTTACCGTCAAATTGCTCCGAAGGGATCGCAGAGTACAGGAGCCCTGTAGAACGAAAAGACATGGTTAAGGATTAAAAGTTAAGTGTGCCAGAGAAGAAACTAACGTACTACAGAACAGTTGTGGAAAACAAGTATTCCGCTGTGAGCAGGGTCACAGTACCGTGTGATGTTATAATTTAGTGTGCAAGCTATCCAGGAACTGCCTGAAACTTAAAATGTGACATAACACTAAGGATTGTAGTTAAAACTCCCTCAAAGGGAGAACAGGAGTCTGGGATCGCAGTGTGAGGAAGGGGGGATCACCTAATTTGGCTTTTAAGGGAGAGTAGTGCCAGTTCTTAATTGTTTTGTGATCTCTTTCAGAACAAACCGAGTACCCGATCCAACATCCACACAGAAATTAATGCGGGAAAGGGGGGATTGCAAGTTAGGTCAAGAAAAAGGGATAGTTGGTCAAGAATAGGTGGCTGTGTGACTCACTCCACAGGGGCTCAGGTATTAACTTATTTTTCTAAATTGCAGTGACAACAAGCACTTACAGCAAGTCCCAATGGAGACAATACCTCATACTCCATCCAGGAACAGCAGGACTCGGCACTCTTCGTTCTTCTCCTTGTTTTCTTACCCACTTTCCCCTACATTCCTTGCAACAACTTATGTAGTTACACTAGGCTGGTCCAGGGAGGTGGTGGAGAAGACAGCTAAACGTCTCCGCGGATGCGCGTCGCTCCTCCAAGATAAAGATCACAGATTAGTGCCCGAGTCTTGACAGATGGCAGTTGGTCAATACCCTTAATCGAAAAGAATGATCCAATCTTGTACAATTTAAAGAATTTTTTGTTGCGAAATGTAAAGGTTATTTGATAGGAAAACTCATTCCTTGTCTCTGAATAAGGAGTTACTGACTCTGAGGAAAGGATCTCAAGATCTACTAACGCACGTACCCAACTTCAGCAGACTGATTGTGGCCAGTTGAAAAGCGAGCATCCCTCTTTTATCAAGGTCTCAGAGGGGAAAAAAACATGCTCTGGCTCAGGTGGTAAACCTTTATGATGTTTTTGAGAAGAATTGATAGAACTGACTGTACAACCAGATCATTGATTCTAAGAGAAGAAACTGTAAGTGTAATATTGTTGTTTGACTTAGCAAACCTCTAACCGATGATGCAAATAAATCAAACAGGGTAAAACCTATGCAAGTGAACAGTATTAGAGGACGTCTGTCACTTGAAAAGAGAGAAAAGAGGAGGAAGCTTAAGCTCTGCATGTATTGTAGTCGTTGCAGTCACTTTATTAGGGATTGTAAAGAAAGAGTTAAGGGAGCAGAAATTAAACCTACAATAAAGAATCAGGCAGTAGTGATAACGAGCGAGCCCAATGATGGAACAGAATCAGAAAACAACTTCTCTCAGACTCACCATAAGTCCTCTGTCCAAGATTATTGCTTCCTGCATCTTCAGCCTATTTGGCCAATACCATCCAGAGCTCTGTGGCACGTTTGACTATTATAGCTGTCTTCATTTTAACTACTGGCAGACAAGTGAAGGTTCCTGCCTTATTGTATTCTGGAGTCACAGGACACTTTATAGATGAAGAATATGCCTGAAAACCAGATATTCCCTGTATTAAGAAAGATATTCCTGAGCCTGTTAAGGCAGTGATGGCTTTGCTCCAATGTCAAGATCTGTGCACTAGCATACTGAAAACATGGTTATAAAAGTAGGTATGGAACTTCTCAAACGTATCTGATTTGACCTTATTGATGCACCACAATTTAAACTCAGCTGAGGGACAACATGGTTAACATTACATAAAACTTTGGTATATTGGGCCATACGCTCATAGGTCCAGTTATAAACAAACTTCTGTAACAAAAATTGCTTCCCTGATATTGCTTTGTCTAATGAAACTGAAGGTCCACCAAAATGACTTACGTAAGTGTGCATGCTCAGGTATGTTGTGTTGTAACCCTACCAGGATGTTATGCAGATTATCAGGTTGTTTTTGATAAGCGAAAGATCAGCGAACTTCTCCCACATCGCAGTTATGATTGTAACATAGATTTACTATCAGGGCACGATACCCTGAAGTGGGATATACCCTGTGAGCCAAACTAAAACCCACATCTAAAGACATATCTTAAGCAGAACATAGCCACTGGCTACATCTGGCCCTCTCAGTCACACATTTCCTAAATTTGTATTGATTACAGAGTAGTACACAGAGTAGCAGTAAAAAATAATTACCCATTGCTTTTGATACCAGTACGTTTGGATCAAATTAAGAGAGCATTCATATTCATGAAATTGGATCTCTGGGATGTGTATCATCTTGTTAGAGTCCGCAAGGGGGACGAATGAAAGACTGTGTTTAGAAGCAGGTTCGGCATATTCGAATACCAGGTCATGCCCTTTGGACTCTGGAATGCCCTGGCAGCATTCCAGAATTTCATGGACACTGTACTAAGAGGCTATTTAGACGTCTTCTGTTTCATCTTTATAAACAAAATCCTTATTTATTCCAAGTCCATGCAGGAACGTGTGGATCATGTGGGAGTGCTAATTGAGATATTACAAATGTATTGTCTCTTTGCAAAATTAGAAAAATTCCTCATTCATGTAAATAAGATGGATTTTTTAGGCTATGTCATCAGTACAAAAGCAATCTGAATGGATGATAACAAGGTGAAAGAGATAGTACAATGACCTTCACAAATTACCAAAGGGTTTGCAAAGCATTTTAGTATGCACAAACTTTTCATTAGACTTTGGGCCCAATTTTTTATTTGGTGACAGATTAATATCCGCTGGTCTAGCAGAGGACTTAACATCCACCAGACCAAGACTACTTTGCCCGCCAAATTTAGCAATCACCGCCAAGCTGGGGGTCATTTCTAATGCATTGGCAGGAATCTTTCAATGCTTTTTGAAGTTTGGAGCATGGCTCCGTAAAAATGACAGAGCCGTCCATCAAACTGTTTTATTTTTTATTTTCAAAAAGAAAATACCAAAGCAGGATTTTTTTTAAAACTACAACAGAAAATACTCCTATCACACTGTGAATTATCTCACATGGTAGGGGGAGCATTTATCAGCTTTCAGTGCCTATTTCCGCCAGGATTTTCCTGGGGGTGATTGGCAGTGAAAACTAACCTCCAATGCGGCCCATCTAAATTAGGTGGGCGGATTTAAAGGTCTGCCTCCGATGGGCCTTACTCCATAGGGCTGTTGAAGGGGTTTAATCACAGCGGAGACAAATTAGTTTCCACCGTGATTAAAACAAATGTCCACCCACATATAACTATGGCCGGAGGAGCACATTCCTAGAAGTATGGATACTCCATCTCCACTGCGATGGAGTATCCATACCACCAACATCTAAATCAGGCCCTTTTCCTCCATAGTACATCCCATGACCCATCTGCTGTGTAAATGCATGTACTTTAATTGGACCGCAATAGCTAAAGCAGCTCTCACTCAATTGAAGGGATGATTTGTGTAACCCCTGTTCTGTGTCATCCTGGTGTGAAACTACCCTTTGTGTTGGAAGCTACCTCTTCACATCATGCAGTGGGAGAGGTGCTATACCAGAGGCATCTCCACACAGGACAAGTACACCCTGTGGCCTTCTACTCTCATACGTTTACACCTTGTGAACTGAATTATAATATTTCAGACAAAGATCTCCTATCCATTAAAAGAGCCTTTGACGAACAGTGCTATTATTTGATAGGGGCAAGACAAACCATAATTTGTTCAGACCACAGGAATATGAAATTCCATACATCTGCACGAGCCTTAACACCTCACCAGTTGCGCTGGTCCTCATACATCTGCACAAGCCTTAACACCTCACCAGTTACGCTGGTCCTCATACATCTGCACGAGCCTTAACACCTCACCAGTTACGATAGTCCTTATATTTCTCTGACTGCAATATCTCAATAACACATTGCCCTGAGACTCAAAACGACACGTCAGATGCCTTATCAAGAGATTATTCCCCATTAGAAGAGATTACTGAGTCAGAACCACCTCTGATTCGATGGTAGAAGGCTAAACAGTCTGAAGAACTGGCTGTAATAACTAACTCCATGGAATTGTTCCATATCTTACGAGTACAAATAAAAGAATTGAAGGTGCAAGAGTGGTTGCAAATAAAAGTCCAACAGGAAATGAGAAGGGAGGTTTGCTTTACCAATGTACTGACATATACATGCCCTGACCTTCAAGAACAAACAATTCAATAGTCACTCGATTGAGATTTTGCTGCTCATTTGAGGGTACAGAAGACCACGTTGCTTATTCTATGCAATTTTTGGTCGCCAATTGTGAGAGCCGATAAAAAAAGGTATATAGACACTTGTTCCTTGTATCTATGCTCAAGTTCTGCGATCCAGAGACCCGATTGATTACACTAACCGACCGAAGAGAAATTGAAGGGAAACATGACTACAAAGTCAAACATATGTTAGGTTCCAAACAAAGGCAAGGTCAAGTATTTTACTTGGTGGATTGGGTGTGTTTCAAAGAGAGGTCACAGAACCAGTGGAAAACCTTCCCCATGCCCCTCGACTCCTCAGATTTCACAGGTTACACCCAAACAAAAACTTTATTGGGGCATACTGTCACAACCTCCAATAAAGTCCCTTTAATAGCTAGAAAATTACCCAAACATAAATTCCCATCCACCTCCATAGAAAGAGCCTGGACTCCAAAGTTCCGCGCGTGGAGAAGGCGACAGATACTAATGACATGATGTGGCCAACATCAGGATCTGAGCAGTTGGCTTTAAACTATGTTTATGATAGGATCAAAATGAGAATGTTAACTTGTTCAAATTGGCACTGCTTTAGCCACATTCTACTCCATTATGATTGCTGGAAGGAATCTATGGCAAACGATGCAGTTTCCAGGCAACGTGGAACAAGCGGGAACATTCCAGCACATTCTGGATCATTCAGGAAAGTCTCAGCTGCCATCTTGAGAGCAAGATGTATAAAAGCCACGCCCATTCAAACACTCTTTGTTTGGCAATCTTTCTTCGTGAGCAAAATTGTTACTTGCCCAATGTCGCTATGAACTTACCAGATTTCAAGGCAGTCTGCTTCTGTTGGAGACTTCCTGATCGACTTTTGCTTCCATCTTCAACATCTCCAGATTGGTTGCAACCTGAAAGATAAGTAGAAAAAGACAAGTAAGAACCTTTATCTTGAGACACGAAAGAGAAATAGTTCAAGAATAAAACAAGCAAGAGCTTGCCAACTACACTGTAGAAATCCAGAACTTAAAACTCAGATTGGCAGAAGGAACCAAAACATTCAGTTGTGACTTCGGCCCTAGGCCGCTCTGCTTTTTAAGATTGAGAGAGAAAGCCAGAGCATAGCGTAGCGATCTTGTGTGGAAACAACATTGCAAATCCCAAGAACTCACAAACTCAGGCATAGGTAGCAATACTTCTGTGTACCACTCCTGCTGGATCAGAAGATGACAGGTTAGGGCATCTGTTACCACTACTGGCTGAAACCTGTCCTAATAGAAACCTGACAGCTTGTCACCTTCACAGCAAAGTCTTGCTCATGTGAAGGCATTACCAGTCTGGAAATGCCCAGCTTATATGACTGAGGATTTTAACTTCCAAGTCCAAGTTTCTAGAGATGGATCCCTAACCACAAAGGACTTTTCCCCCTTTATCTCTTTGTTTGAGAGTTATTTTTTCTCACCTTCCTAAGAGCTAACTTTGCAGTTGTTAACCCAATACATTCAACCCTCTTTCACCTGACACTCTGTGCCACTTAGCCTTTCTAATCAGAACACTGAACCTAGCTGTAGCATGTTCAAGATACCTCTGTGATATCTACATTTTTCCTAATAGTTGTCTCATAAGTTTTCAAACTCCAAATGATCTGAGTTCTGATCTCATTGCATCCTTGGTTCTACTACCACACAGGCCCACTATAACATGATTCGAAACAACCCTGGATGCTCTACACCATGAACTATTCCTTCCACCTATGATACTAGGTTGATGGGAATCTTATCGCTGTTTGTAATGGGCAGTCCCACTTCATGAAACATAGAAAATATTGCTTTACCTGAACACGAAAAATTTCAACATACCTCTTATTTATGTGATGCACCTAAAACAAAACAACTGAGTGGGAAAGATGCTCATTGGTAGTTGTACAGTCGAGAATCAAAACCCAACAGATAGTTCTACATGTGACTCGAAAAACTGTGGGCTAGCAATCCTTCTCAGAAAATCCCCCCTGCATAGGGTGCTTAGGAAACGGATAGATCCTATAGCTATATTTGTGTTCGTCGAACTAAAAATGCTACATATCACCTGTTGGCCTTGGCCCCCGCTCAGAGATATCCCCAAACCTAATGCCCTCTTCCTCCTGTTTTCTGAACTTTTAGGACTCTGTGCACTTGACTACTGGTAACCAGTGATAACGTGCTTGAGCTCCCTCCCTAAAGCATGGTCAAACTAGCTTACACCTGATAAGCATATTTAATTTACTTATAACACATTTTGTGATATCCCCTGTAATCATACAATGCTCATATTTAAGTATTATATGTGTCTATAGATTGTTGGGGATAGAACATTAAATATTTTCCTGTAAGGATGGAGGCAGTTGGTGTGAGGATGCTGACCGGTGTGGTGGTGTAGCAGCTCATTCCTCATGTCCATTCAATAAATATATTTCAATGACATACATATCCGTTTGCTGAAATTACTACAACTTTGTTGGTAGCGAGCATTCAACTTACAAGCTACTCACAACAGACCTGTGTGTCATTTGTAATATTCCCAGTGTGATGCAAGTACGCTGGAGTTTCTGTGAGTACTCACTGATGGTCAAAGTGGAGGTGCTTCCAAGACTTTTCACTTCCTGCGCGCAAGTCTAGGTAGCCTGTTGCAGTGTGGGGGTCTGGACTTGGTAGCTGCACACATTGAGGAGAGCTGGAAAGCAAGAGCTTTGTTTTGTGTACACTGGGTGGGCCTTTTGGAATAAAGAAAATTATTGCTTACTGGATATTAAGGCAGTGACATATTAATCTGGTGGTCGGAGATTATTTCTGTTTTTGAGTGGCAGGAAACATCACAGTGTATCATGCACTTTGAGTGCCAGTAAAGTTTAGATAATATGTCTTCACAAGATGTTCTTATCTGTGGTGTATCACAGTGACGCACACACCTATGTTTGAAGTTTGTGAACTAACAAGTTTACTATACTAAAGACAAGTTATTGTGTATTTTGATATAGTTTGGAAACTTTACAAATGATGAAATTGGTAAGTCCACCACCTCATTTCCTTCCGATATCAGGTGATCCTCCTATTAAAATGAAAAAATGGTTTGACACATTTAAAACATATTCAGGAGCAATAGGTGCCTAAGATTTAGACATGAGAGGACAAAATATTGTCTATTTCACTCGGTAGGTTTTGAAGGTAGAGACCTTTTGAAGCACCTTCCAGATTTACTGTTAGGAGATGAAGAATAATAGGATGCATACCAAAAGACTGTCAAAAAAACTAGAAAATAGATTTGATGTTCAACCAAGAATAGAATGGATATTCTGAGAAACACATTTCTTAAGAGGACTCAGCAGTCTGGTGATACAGGGGATTCATATATTTCCTCTTGTAGACAATTATTAGCTAACTGTAATCTTGGTAACCTTGCTGATCAATTAGTGAGGGACAAGTCAATTAGTCATTGTAATGACAAAGATGTACGTCAAACGCTGTTGTCAATCGAGAAAAGTTAAAGAGTCTCATGACAAACAGCAAGAGTCAAATGATAAGGCAATTAAATCTAAACCATTGTTTTCTGAATATTTGTTTCAGATGTGGAAATACCATTCACAGAAGAGTGGGAAAATATGTTCAGCAAGAAATGTGATATGCAGGGTGTGTAGTAAACGGGACATTTTGCAAATGTGCGTCAAAGTTTCAAAAGGAACTTTTCAAGAAAAGTAACAAATGTGGTTTATGAAACTACTAGTGATGAGTGTCAGACCTGTCAGCTTTAGGGTGGTCTTTTTGACAGCTTACCTCCTCTATTTGCTGATTCTTTTTGTTGGCCTTAGGTCTCTGAGCACTTTACCGCTGCTGACCAGTGCCAACGTGCATATGCTTCTCCCTTTATCATGGTTATATTGGATTGATACACAATTTGGATATTTAATTTATTTGTAAGTCCCTAGTAGAGTGCAATACCTGTGCCCAGGGCCTGTAAATTAAATGCTACTAGTGGGCCGACAGCACTGATTGTGCCACCCACACAAGTAACCCTTTAAACATGTCTCAGGCCGGCCACTGCAGAGCCTGTGTGTGCAAGTTTACTGCCATGTCGATGTGGCATTTAACACCCTGTGCCACACCTTAAAATCCCCTTTTATTACACAATCATCACCCCTAAGGTAGGCCCTAGTTAGCCTATATTTGTTTTCCATTAAAGTGAGGTCTACTCCTCTCATAGGTTAACACTAAAAATTCCTTATCACACCTTGAAGCTGTAATTCCTGATTGAGAAGGAGTAGCTCTGTCATGTTTCATATCCTTGAAATGGTAATGATAAATCCTCTTTACTGGTAAAGCTGAATTTAAAATGACTATTTTAGAAATACCACTTTTAGAAAGTTGGTATTTCTCTGGTCTTAGAGCTCTGTGTGCCTGCAGCCTGCGTCCAATACACGTCTGAGGTGGGTGACAGCTTGACTTTGTACATTCCCTCTGGACAGCCACACACAAATGAAGGTTAGGTGTGGCTGAGTGCTCATCTGCATTCTGATGGCTCATCCTGGGCAGGATGGGAGAGAGGAGCTGACACCTACCCCTAAATAGGAAGTATCCTGGCCTCAAACAAAGGGCTGATTAACCCCCTGTAGTGAGTCTGGAGCCAGGGCTAGGACGAAAGGACCACCGCGCACTTCAAAGACCCTTTTTTTAATTGACCCCCATTTCAATGTCACAACTTGGTATAAGAGCTGGGACTCTGACCCCACCAAATCAGACACATCTAGACCTGTAAAGAAAGTCTGTCAGGAAGGAGGACTGCTGTTCTGCTACAAGGACGGCTGTTCTCGATGAACTGCTTTTCTGCTGTGCTGCCCTGCTGCCTGCTACCCTCTGCCGCTGCTGAGGAAGAACTGGACTCTGCTTGAAACCAGAGTGATTCCAAGGGCTTGTGGCTTTCCTCCTTTTTCTGAGACTCAGGGATATCAAAGCCTCACCCCCTGCTCTTGTGCCAGGTGCACTGGAAGTGGACCCAGGTGCTTGCTCCAGTCGAACCGTCGCATCTCCTGTCTGCGAGAAGCTGAACCGACGCATCGTCACTGTTGCAGGAGCAGAATCAGTGCATCGCACTCAAAACCAGTGCTTCACCTAAAGAACCGACGCATCAGAACCACCTCATCTGCACAACTGCAGTGTGGGAAGATCGACCCATCCCCTCTACTGCTTGGAGAAACCCGGTGCATCGTCTACGGAACCAACGCCTCTCGGCTCGGCTCATCGTCTTTAGAACCAGTGCATCTCCACCACTGCATTAAGAAAATTGACGCATCACCTTGACTGCGGGATCGACACTGATGCACCGGTCAGTTGCATCCCTCATCTCGCTGTTGCAACTAGGATCAGCATACTTTGTTCAACAGACCTTGCTTGGGTCCTGTACCAGGGAGTGCTTAATCGCGGTCGGCCTGAACTCTTGACTTTGCCCTGGTCCAACGCGGCCAGATAACCCCCATAGGCACTTATTGCTTCTAAGCGCTATTTTTTCTTTTAATCTTGAAAAATTCATATCTCTACTTCTACCCATTGGATTTGTGTTGTTTATGTATTGTTTTATTTGTAAAATCATAATCTATTTTTCTGAACCGGTGTGGAGTCTTTTTGGGGTGTTTTCATTGTGTTACTGTTTGGAGTGTTGCACAAATACGTTACACATTGCCTCTTGAGTTAAGCCCGACTGCTCGTGAGCACAGGTTAATTTAGCATGTGTGAAAGTGGGTAGGAACATACTGCTTGCATGTAACAGCGCCATTACTCCATAGCGTCTTGGTAGTTGTAGTTCAGTTTTTCACACAAAGTTTTGAAATTGTATCTCTAGACACCAGTGTTTCGGGATTCCTCCCTCATCAGTAGGAATATTTACGAGTTGCTGGACATGCTGCCAATTTTCTCAGGTATAATCCCACTCATAGCGTGCAGGCGTTCCAAAGCTCGTCAGCTTGGGGGCGGCTCACGAGAGCCTTTTATCAGTGAAAGTGGGTAGGAACACACTGCTTGCCTGTAACAGCGCCATTACCCCATTGCGTCTTGGTAGTTGTAGTTCAGCTTAGCGTGTGTATCTGACTTACCCTGGCTAGGATTGTGGTTCCTGCTTGGACAGGTTGTGGACCTGTGACAACCAGAAACCCAATTTTTAACAATGAGAAATTGGAGAAAGTTTAACATGACATGGTTATTATTGTCAGTCCTGAAGGGGCAACAACAGAAGGAAACCCGAGTGAATGTGGAGATCCATATGTTGATATTCAAGTAGGAGACAAAGTCACAAAGACCAGTCACTAACCCTTTTTAGAGGTGCATTATTTTGATGACACTTTTAATAAGGTGGATAGGATAGCTGTCACGTTTGTGATGGAGTAACCATTAAGCCAAACTCTAAATGAGGCTTAAGGCTTTATGGAATGTCTACAGGTGGCCCTATCTCTATCCTCCTCATTTTAGAGTCTGGATTTCCAGCCACAGGAATGTAGGCAATGCAGTTCCACTGTCTTGAGAAGTTGTCTTCAACATCCATCTTCTGACACACAAAACCCGGGTTACCTAAAATAGATCCCACTGACTTCAGTATTTAGGCTCAGAGAGACAGAGACCTAATACCACACATGTATTCATGCACACACTACGTGCACATGCACTTGACATTAACACAGGATATGAGCGCAAGATTCAGGGCTTTAAATGACAGTGGGACTCTATCCGAGAGGGGACAGTAGGCCTCACTCTCACTGACACAGATAAAAATGTCTGGCTAAGGATTCACAAAACACGGTACACTGCCAACACCGCTTTATGTGCTAAACCCAGGTTAGGATAGTAGTCCTTTATCAGCTCTGAGTGCAAGCTTAGTCCACACCTCCAGGTCACAGAACAGTTCCTGGACCTCACAGTACCAGGGATGGGCCTAGGTCTCTGTGCACATGTGTAATGTCAATGCTAAAACAAAAGTCTGGATACCAGATTCACGAGCAGTAAGTCACTCAGAGTAGGGAAACATGCTATATCACCGTGCAGGGGACATTTCCATCCTAACACCCAGCAAGTACAAGACTGGCTGTAGATGGTGCAAGCTGAACTTCTGTGAGGACTTTGTGACTGCTGGGGACATCTTTCATGTTGATCTTTTAATTAACTTATCCTTGTGCAGACCCTTCTTTAGATCAGGTAGCCTGGCTTCTTGTAGACTCCTCAAACCTAGGCCCACTCTGGAGGGAGAATGGCAGTTAAGCTGAGGTTCTACTCCTGGTCCAGTAGTTGTTGTTCTGCACTAGAGTGCAAGCCTCTATGGTGTCCAAATGACACTGAATGAGTACAGTACTGGTCCAGGGCTCCAGCACTTGTACCACTCTGGTGGCTGTGGCAGAGGGGGGCATGGCCAGGCCGAGGACCAAGCTAGCTGCTTGAGCCTGAATCTCCCGATCCTGAGTCGCCATTACTCAGCCTGCAGAATGCCCAACCGGCTCTAGCTGTACCATTGCGGCATGGGACGACACACACCGGACCCCTCGACTGATCTGATGAGTGGTTACTCGCCTCCCTGGTCTTCAACAGCATGGCTCGGCGGCTGCGGTGGCTGTGGTCTGACGCGGCCATTAAAGGCCCGAGACGACAGGGGTCGCGGCGAGCCTGAAGGCAGGGCCGTGGTCGCGCCTGGCCGCCTTGCCGTAATTGGGGGCCGTGAGGCCTGAATGGCTTCAACTTGGTGCGCCCAGACCGGCGGACCTAGGAGCGCCGGAATCACTTTCCCACTTGCATTCTCTTATCTGCGGCAGCAACCCGCGGTGAGTGCCCGCGACATTACACCGACTGGGTTTGATGTCAGCTGCTCAATACTGAAATGCAGTGGCTTGCTGGCAGCATCGTGCATGTGGACAGCACAATAATTGCATAACAGATCAGTGATTACCTGCTGCACCGGAGTGACCGCTTGTTCCATATAATGAGACTAGGAGCTGCTGAATGTGCTCCTTTTCTCACACTTGGTGACTGCAATACATCGGGCTGATTGCGCAGTATTGCGCTACGCACCGACTACAAATATTGCCGGACCACCAAAATGGGCATTGGGCCCCGCCTGATGCTGGCTGATACTGCTGGCCGAGACTAGAGCTCCATTCAAACCTACACTTGTGTGCATTATATATTGTTGCTGCGACAGTACAGTGAACATTCTCAACATGTAAATAAGTAGCAGACAGCCAACTGGCCCGCTAGTTATCACGAACTGTCCCACAGCCGGAGGTACAAACAATTACTCCACTTACTGGCTGTCTCTCTACCACTGTTGGCAGCTGTGGCCCTTGGGCCTCCTCCACCTTCCCACACAATGGGTGCTTCGAACCCCGTCAGCGCCCGCTCTCCTTTAACGCAGCCAAGACCCCTCGACATGGAGAGGTTGAGAGTTCCTGTGGAGCAACACCAGACACCGATGACGCAGACCCCCCCGGTCCCGGAAGGTACAACAACCATTCTAGCAGAGCTCCACGCCGGCCACACGCTTGACCCCGTCTTCTCGTCCAGCAAGCACATCTCCTTCAGCCACGCCACCGGACTCCACTGGACCGACCACAGCTGCGTCCACTTCAGCTTCAGAAAGACTGCGACCCACCACCACCCGCAACAGGCTCCCCGCCGGAGCTGGAGCAAGATCACCACCGAGCAGCTCACCGCCTCCCTCAGCCAGAACACACCCACCAACACAACGGACCCAAACGAAGCAGCCAGCAACCTCGCCAAGTGGCTGACCACCTGCGCCGACGACCTCGCACCACTAAAAACCCTCCCAGCAGACCCGGAAGCAAGAAAACCCCTTGGTTCACCAACGAACTCAAGGAATCCAAGAAGAACTGCCGCACTCTCGAGAAAACCTGGCGACTCGACCAGACCACAGACAACAGGACCGCCCTCAAACACGCCACCCGCAAACACCACCAGCTGATCCGTGCCACCAAGAAGTCGGCACTCAAAGAACGACTGGACAACAACGCCCATGACAGCAAGGAACTTTTCAGCATCGTCAAAGAGTTCTCCAACCCCAGCGCCGGAAACAACGACATCACCCCTCGCAAGACCTCTGCAACTCACTCTCCGCGTTCTTCCACCGCAAGATCACCGACATACATAACAGCTTCGACGCACAAACCACGCACCCTACCGCCGAACCAACGCCCGCCACCACCACCCTCTGCAACTGGACCCCGATCAGCACCGAAGACACCACCCGCACGATGAACTCCATCCACTCCGGATCACCAACCGACCCCTGCCCACACCACGTCTTCAACAAAGCCGACGCCACCATCGCACCCCATCTCCGGGACATCATCAACTCCTCCTTCCACACCGCCACCTTCCCGGAGAGCTGGAAGCACGCCGAGCTTACCGCCCTCCTGAAGAAACTAACGGCGGACCCCACCAACCTCAAGAACTACCGTCCCATCTCGCTCCTTCCGTTTCCGGCCAAAGTCATCGAGAAGACCGCCAACAGACAGCTTGCCGCCTTCCTCGAGACGAATGGATCCCTCGACCCCTCGCAGTCCGGGTTTCGGGCCAACCACAGCACCGAGACCGCCCTTATCGCAGCCACCGACGACATCAGAACCCTAACCGACAACGGGAAACAGCTGCCCTCATCCTCTTGGACCTCTCCGCGGCGTTCGACACCGTCTGCCACCGCACCCTAGTGAAGCGCCTCAGCAACATCGGAATCCGAGAGAAAGCACTGGAATGGATCATCTCGTTCCTCGCCGGTAGAACCCAGAGAGTCCGCCTCCCCCCGTTCAGATCCGAAGCCACCGAAGTCATCTGCGGCGTTCCACAAGGATCTTCACTCAGCCCAACCCTCTTCAACGTCTACATGAGCCCCCTCGCAGCCATCGCACGCCAACACAACCTCAACATCATCTCCTACGCCGACGACACCCAGCTGATCCTCTCCCTCACCAACGACCCCACCACCGCCAGAGCCAACCTACACGACGGGATGAGAGATGTCGCCGACTGGATAAGGAACAGCCGCCTTAAACTGAACTCAGACAAGACGGAAGTCCTCATCCTGGGCTCATCACCCTCCGCCTGGGACGACTCCTGGTGGCCCCCGGCCCTGGGCACCGCGCCCAAGCCAACGGACCACGCACGCAACCTGGGCTTCATCCTGGACTCCTCCCTGTCGATGACCAGACAAGTCAACGCCGTCTCATCTTCATGCTTCAACACCCTGCGCATGCTCCGCAAGATCTTCAGATGGATCCCCACTGAAACCAGGAAGACCGTCACCCAGGCACTCGTCACCAGCCGACTGGACTATGGGAACACCCTCTACGCCGGAACCACAGCCAAACTTCAAAAAGACTCCAGCGCATCCAGAACGCCTCCGCACGACTCATCCTGGACATCCCCCGACACAGCCACATCACCGGACACCTGAAAGACCTGCACTGGCTCCCCGTCAGCAAGAGAATCACGTTCAGACTCCTCACCCACGCACACAAGGCCCTCCACGACCTGGGCCCAAAGTACCTCAACGACCGCGTGACCTTCTACACGCCCACACGCCAGCTACGATCAACCAGCCACGCCCTCGCCACCGTACCACGCATCCGCAGAACCACCGCCGGAGGAAGATCCTTCTCCTACCTGGCAGCCAAGACCTGGAACTCCCTCCCCACTCACCTTCGGCGAACCCAGGACCATCTCTCCTTCAGGAAGCAGCTCAAGACCTGGCTGTTCGAGCAGTAACTTACCCCCTCCCCCAGCGCCTTGAGACCCTCCCGGGTGAGTAGCGCGCTCTATAAATGCCGTGATTGATTGATTGATTGATAGATCAGTGGACAACCGACTGGATGCGATAACGGCCTGGCTAGAGAGTATGCATGGAAGAACCGAACAACATGGAACACACATCTCTGCTACAGAACAGTGTACATCGGACCTTGAAGACGTTGGCTCCTCTACGTTAAGCGAATGGATAAACTTGAGAGACTCCCTAAACAAGCAGCCGCAAAAGCAGCAGAAACAATATACGCATAGCGGGATTCGCAGAGTCCACCAACACCAGTCGTATGAGCTCCTACGTGGAAAACCTACTCACTGATCTTTTTGGTGGCAACTTTTTTGACCCTCGACCCGCAACCGGCACTGGGAGCACCTTCCTGATTGATAATAGCTAAGCTTCTCAATTATCGAGACCGCGACACAATTCTGCACCTCGCTCGGGAGCGAACCCCACTGCAGTATCAAGGTATGACACTATCCTTTTTTCCCCGATTTCCATGATTTCACCCCCATAGTGCAGGAGGCTTGCCGCAAGTTCACAGACGCTAAACGCTTTCTCCAGAAGGCTAACATAAAATATTCCATGCTATAACCGGCGCGACTAAGAGTACAATTGAATGGCAAGACCCATATATTCGACACTCCTGCTGAGGCCATAAACTTTTGCAAGCAGTACAATCCTGAGCGAAACCCACCAACTAATAATGAAGCCAATGGCTCCCCTTCACATTCTCTAGCGATCTAGTGGACTTGTGCTCATATTGCTTGCTATTGCTTTCGGGACCTGCTCAAATGCAAAATCAACTAAATGATATCTGGTCAGACGATGGCACTGGTTTGCACACATCCGGCACTTGCTGAGCTGCCATCATCCCCGATGGATACTCTCTCTATCCCTTGCAAGGCCTTCCTAATGGTCCATAGGCGCTCTCCCCTCGAGTGTTGCCTCCCCCCAAGATTGTTAGTTATCCGATGTGGGTGAGGGAATTTAGGGGTTGTTCAGTTGAATCACGATATTGCTATTTTGAATTTCAAGCAAGGGAATGAATACACAATAGTAACTGCATTACCTGGTACACTCACAATTGCAACCTTTTTCTTTTACTACATATACTTTTAAATGCCTGCATCTACTGCTGTAGTCAATAATGTGACTTTAAAATGCATAACTTGGAATGTACACCGGTTAGCTAACCCACGGAAGAGGCGTCACGTTCTGTCCTATCTAACCAGCCATGGCATACAGATAGCTTACTTACAGGAAACCCACTTTGCCCCTGATTCTATTAATCGTTGACGCTGCCAACTGAGATGAAAATTGTTTTTTTTCAAACGACAGCACATACTCTAGCAATCCCTTTCATACCACGCAACATAATAACAGACCCAGTGGGTCGCTACCTTTTGGTGTCTGGCACCCTATCTAACATGCCCCTTCTCCTGGTCAACATCTATGCACCCAATGTAGATGCCCCAGAATTTTATGATATAGCCACACTTCTTAATCAACTGCAAGCCCACACAGTGCTTATGGGAGGCGATTGCAATCTAACTATGGATCCCTCTGTGGACTCGACTGGTACAGGTGAAAGCGTGGTATGGGGCGTTTTTACCAAAAAAGCATTTGTTTAAAAAACAAATGCTTTTTTTGTAAAAGCGCCCCAAACAGCGCTTTTATTTTGATGGCTGCCTTGTCCCTTGTTTTTTAGACGAGGCTCATCTAAAGAAAGGGGCATGGCCTCTATTAAGTGCAAGTGTGGCATGGGGCGCTTGGAAACAACCCCAAAAATAATTTGCAAAGCAAAAGGTCTTGCATTTGCGAGAGTTTCAGCAATAGTCATTTAGAATGGCAATAGCTCAAACTCTACTAAATGCGAGACCTATTGCATTGCAAAGGAGCGGCCGCCATTGTCCTGGCTGCTTGGAAAGTGAAAGCGCGCATGGTGCGCTGAATGTTGCTGCAAAGCATGTCGTGCCTGCAGTAGGATAAAACTCAGTAAAAAAATAGTGCTTACAGGCTAAATAACATAGATTGTGTAACAATAGAAATAAAAGGGCCAGTCCTCATGAGAGGTTACAAATGAAGACAAGGGGGTACTAAGGAGGGAATAACAAGTTGATTACCGAACCAGAAGCCAGCATTTACAAAGAACAAAAACACAAGCCAATTAAAAATATTAGCGGAGAGTGGGCGGAGCTTCAAGGCCATACTTTAATACAGCATGCCTCACAGAGCAGCGCATGCGCTGCCCAGGCTCAACCTAAAAAGCGATATGAAGTAGCACTATTTTTTCTTTACCTTCAGCCACTTTATACCTCCGGCACACTGCTGTACAACATGGCTAAACAAAACATTGGCAAAGACAACAACTCTTGTGTAGGAGACATCTATTGGCTTTGCCAATGCTTGATTGTAATGGTGGACGGTGACTTTCATAAGTGCCTACATGGTAATTATACATGTAAGTGATACATGCTATTTTGAGTGACTGCTGCCTGTGCAAATAAAGTGTGCAGCAAAAGAAAAGTCAAATAAAGAAATTACAAAGAAAAGACTGTGATAACACTGTGGTGTCCTTAACGCATCCTGAACATCCCTTCAGTATGGCTGCTGTAACTGTGAGAAGCACATCTTCATCCCTTCGCGCTGCCTGCTGTCCCTGTTCCTGCGCTGCCTGCTGTACCTGCGCTGTGCAGCCAACCACTCAAAGGAACTCTTCAAAATAGTCAAAGAATTCTCCAACCCTGCAGCCGTAGAGAACACCATCCACCCCTCCCAAGAACTCTGCGACACCCTCTCACACTACTTCAACAGCAAGATCACCAACATCTACAAAAATTTCAACCCCTAGCCCACCACCCCCAACGACCTCAACCAACCAGCAAACATCAGTCAAACCATTACCACCTAGTCTCCACTCACCACCCTGTCCACCTCAGCCATCATGTCTTCCATCCTCTCTGGAGCACCCACTGACCCCTGCCCCCACCTCTACAACCTTGCAACGTACCCTATCAGCACGCAACTTACCGGCATCCTCAACTCCTTCATCTCCACTGCAACCTTCCCAAACAGATGGAAACACGCAGACGTCAGACCTCTCCTAAAGAAAGCCTCTGCCGACCCCAGCGATCTCAAAAATTATTGTTCGATCTCCCTGATCCCCTACCCAGCCAAAGTACTAGAGAAAGCCATCAACCAGCAGCTCACAGAAATCCTGGAACAAAACCACCTACTGGACACCTCACAATCTGGATTCCATTCCAACCACAGCACTGAGACCGCACTGATTTCTGCCACAGGTGACATCAGAACACTGCTTGATCGCGGAGAAACTGTGGCACTGAGCCGCCCCGACCTGTCAGCGGCGTTCAACACTGTCTCCCACAACAACCTCATCAACAGACTCTATAACAAAGACATACAGCAAGATGCCCTCAAGTGGATCGCCTCTTTCCAGACAGGACCCACACAGATCATCCGACTGACTCCCTTCAACTCCGCACTCAAACAAACCATATGCGGCGTACCACAAGGATCATCCCTCAATTCTACCCTGTTCAACATCTACATGACCCCCCTCACAGATGTTGTCAGATCCCACAGGCTGAACATATTCTCCTAGGCAGACAACACAACTAATCCTCTCACTCACTGAGGACCCCTCCAGCGCCAAAACAAACTTCTGCACCGCCATGACTAATGTAGCCAAATGGAAGAGAGACAACGGCCTCCAACTTAACTCTGACAAAAACTGAAGTACTGATCTTCTGGAAGAACACCTCTGCATGGAACCACAGCTGGTGGCCTGCAGAACTCAGACCCACACCAACCGACCATGCATGCAACCTTGGCACCATCCTCGACAGCCAACTGACCATGAAACGATAAGTCAACGCAGTCGCCTCCTCCTGCTTCCACACGCTGTGCATGCACCACAGAATCTTCAGATGGATCCCAACCAACCCCAGAAAGACCCTCACTCAGGCCCTCATCACCGTCAGCCTCGACTATGGCAACGCACTATAAGCCGGCATCTCTACCCAGCTCCTCAGTAGACTTCAAACTATACAGAACGTTGCAACCAGACTCATTCTGGACCTCCCCAAACAAACCACATCACCCCAACCTGAAAGGCCTCCACTGGCTTCCCATCCAGAAGAGATACCAGTTCAAGATCCTCACACATACCTACAAAGCCCTCCACGACCTAGGACCTGCCGACATCAACATCAACCATCCCCTGAACTTCCACCAGCCCTCCAGACACGTTTGCTCCTTTTCACTCGCCCTCGCACACACACCCCTCATCCATCGCAGTCACAGCAGTGGCCGCTCCTACTCCTACATCACTGCCAAGACCTGGAACAACCTTCAACTCCGTAGAGCCTCCTCCTCCGTGGCAGACTTCAAAAAGAGACTCAAGACCTGGCTTTTCGACAGAGAAACAGCGCCCAGATACATCCAGAGTGACAGAGCTGCGCTTTACAAATGATTGATACATTTGATGCCTCTCTGGCAGATAAAGTGGGGTGGTGGGGGGGAGGGTTCTTGGAACAGAAGCAGTATTGCAAATGCCTCATGCTCATTTTCTTTCCACTGAGGGAAAGATTCCTCGGCCTGAATGAAGCAAAAGTTAAGCATGGTTCAATGTGAAATATCCTTTGACCGTCTTCTCAATACATCAAGTTAAAGGATGAAACTTCCAGCTGTCGATGCTGAGAAGAGCATCTCCACTGTAGACCCATTTAAGACGCAAATCTAAAAGCTTTCAAGGATCCACAGTCGGGCAGCTAGATGCGCTTGAACGTAAAAATATCTAATCCTATTACCTCCTCCTTCTATGCAATGCACTGCTTCGTGGCACAATAAAGTAAACATATCTGTGGTGTAACAAAACCTTAGGGGGCCACCCCAACAAGGCATGGGGAGGGGACCCCTCACAGAACCCCTACGCTTGAGTTGCCAACCACCCTGTAAATATACGTCACCTATCCCGCCTGCATCCATAAGTCAGAAGCAGAAGTTTCGGTGATATATTTAGTGTCGAAGAGAAAACAGCTATCCACCTGGGATCAGTCTGCTGTGTCTAAAGTTGTGCTCATATTTATAGCAATAATTATTTTGATTTATAAAACTGAAGTTGAAGGGTTGACGGAATATGCCCCTCAAATAACGGAGTATGTGTGCAAGGGATGTGCAGAAGCAAATTTAAATCTATCCACAAAAAGGTGTAGACTGAAGGAGACATACATAGGGAGTAACTTTGCCCCTGTCTCCATTTGCCTGACAGCGGTGCGCAGGGCCTGCAATGCCGCATAGGTAGGGACCTCTAGCCCTCCTGCTCGCAATGCAGCGCATTGGCCTGTATTCTTTGTTGACATGGGTGATTCTTTGGTTCGGAGACTTCTGAACACTTTGTGTTGGCTTCCATTACAGCAGCACGAGCATTGCTACTTCGCCTCTCCGCACCCGATGTGTCGGAATAGGTGAGGTGTCAGATCTCTTGCACTCTTTTCTTTGTCCCCAAGATCTCTCCACACTGCTAGTATTGTTGTAAACATACTTCAATGTCCTGCACCAGATGTGTTGCAAAGGGTGAGGTGTCATCTCTTGCACTCTTTCCTTTGTCCCCGAGATCTCTCCACACTGCTAGTATTGTTGTAAACATGCTTCAATATCCTGCACCAGAGGTGTCGCAATAGGTGAGGTGTCAGATCTCTTGCACTCCTTCCTTTGTCCCCAAGACCTCTCCACACTGCTAGTTGTTGTAAACATGCTTCAATACCCTGCACCAGAGGTGTCGCAATAGGTGAGGTGTCAGATCTCTTGCACTACTTCCTTTGTCCCCGAGACCTCTCCACACTGCTAGTTGTTGTAAACATGATTCAATATCCTGCACCAGAGGTGTCGCAATAGGTGAGGTGTCAGATCTCTTGCACTCTTTCCTTTGTCCCCGAGATCTCTCCACACTGCTAGTATTGTTGTAAACATGCTTCAGTATCCTGCACCAGAGGTGTCGCAATAGGTGAGGTGTCAGATCTCTTGCACTCTTTCCTTTGTCCCCGAGATCTCTCCACACTGCTAGTATTGTTGTAAACATGTTTCAATATCCTGCACCAGAGGTGTCGCAATAGGTGAGGTGTCAGATCTCTTGCACTCCTTCCTTTGTCCCCGAGACCTCTCCACACTGCTAGTTGTTGTAAACATGATTCAATATCCTACACCAGAGGTGTCTCAATAGGTGAGGTGTCAGATCTCTTGCACTCTTTCCTTTGTCCCCGAGATCTCTCCACACTGCTAGTATTGTTGTAAACATGCTTCAGTATCCTGCACCAGAGGTGTCGCAATAGGTGAGGTGTCAGATCTCTTGCACTCCTTCCTTTGTCCCCGAGATCTCTCCACACTGCTAGTTCTTGTAAACATGCTTCCATACCCTGCACCAGAGGTGTCGCAATAGGTGAGGTGTCAGATCTCTTGCACTCTTTCCTTTGTCCCCGCGATCTCTCCACACTGCTAGTTGTTGTAAACATGCTTCAATACCCTGCACCAGAGGTGTCGCAATAGGTGAGGTGTCAGATCTCTTGCACTCCTTCCTTTGTCCCTGAGACCTCTCCACACTGCTAGTTGTTGTAAACATGCTTCAATATCCTGCACCAGATGTGTCGGAATAGGTGAGGTGTCATCTCTTGCACTCCTTCCTTTGTCCCCGAGACCTCTCCACACTGCTAGTTGTTGTAAACATGCTTCAATACCCTGCACCAGAGGTGTCGTAATAGGTGAGGTGTCAGATCTCTTGCACTCTTTCCTTTGTCCCCGAGACCTCTCCACACTGCTAGTTGTTGTAAACATGCTTCAATACTCTGCACCAGAGGTGTCGCAATAGGTGAGGTGTCAGATCTCTTGCACTCCTTCCTTTGTCCCCGAGACCTCTCCACACTGCTCATTCTTGTAAACATGCTTCAATACCCTGCACCAGAGGTGTCGCAATAGGTGAGGTGTCAGATCTCTTGCACTCCTTCCTTTGTCCCCGAGATCTCTCCACACTACTAGCATTGTTGTAAACATGCTTCAATTTCCTGCACCAGAGGTGTCGCAATAGGTGAGGTGTCAGATCTCTTGCACTCCTTACTTTGTCCCCAAGATCTCTCCACACTGCTAGTTGTTGTAAACATGCTTCAATATCCTGCACCAGAGGTGTCGCAATAGGTGAGGTGTCAGATCTGTTGCACTCTTTCCTTTGTCCACGCGATCTCTCCACACTGCTAGTTGTAAACATGCTTCAATACCCTGCACCAGAGGTGTCACAATAGGTGATGTGTCAGATCTCTTGCACTACTTCATTTGTCCCCGAGATCTCTCCACACTTCTAGTTGTTGTAAACATGCTTCAATACCCTGCACCAGAGGTGTCGCAATCGGTGAGGTGTCAGATCTCTTGCACTCTTTCCTTTGTCCCCGCGATCTCTCCACACTGCTAGTTGTTGTAAACATGCTTCAATACCCTGCACCAGAGGTGTCGCAATAGGTGAGGTGTCATCTCTTGCACTCCTTCCTTTGTCCCCGAGAGCTCTCCACACTGCTAGTATTGTTGTATACATGCTTCAATATCCTGCACCAGATGTGTCGCAATAGGTGAGGTGTCAGATCTCTTGCACGCCTTCCTTTGTCCCGAGATCTCTCCACACTGCTAGTTGTTGTAAACATGCTTCAATACCCTGCACCAGAGGTGTCGCAATAGGTGAGGTGTCAGATCTCTTGCACTCCTTCCTTTGTCCCCGAGACCTCTCCACACAGCTAGTTGTTGTAAACATGCTTCAATATCCTGCAACAGATGTGTCGGAATAGGTGAGGTGTCATCTCTTGCACTCCTTCCTTTGTCCCCGAGATCTCTCCACACTGCTAGTATTGTTGTAAACATGCTTCAATATCCTGCACCTGATGTGTCGGAATAGGTGAGGTGTCATCTCTTGCACTCCTTCCTTTGTCCCCGCGATCTCTCCACACTGCTAGTTGTTGTAAACATGCTTCAATACCCTGCACCAGAGGTGTCGCAATAGGTGAGGTGTCAGATCTCTTTCATTCTTTCCTTTGTCCCCGAGACCTCTCCACACTGCTAGTTGTTCTAAATATGCTTCAATATCCTGCACCAGAGGTGTCGCAATAGGTGAGGTGTCAGATCTCTTGCACTCCTTCCTTTGTCCCCGAGACCTCGCCACACTGCTAGTTGTTGTAAACATGCTTCAATATCCTGCACCCGAGGTGTCGCAATAGGTGAGGTGTCAGATCTCTTGCACTCTTTCCTTTGTCCCCGAGACCTCTCCACACTGCTAGTTGTTCTAAATATGCTTCAATATCCTGCACCAGATGTGTCGCAATAGGTGAGGTGTCAGATCTCTTGCACTCTTTCCTTTGTCCCCGAGACCTCTCCACACTGCTAGTATTGTTGTATACATGCTTCAATACCCTGCACCAGAGGTGTCGCAATAGGTGAGGTGTCATCTCTTACACTCCTTCCTTTGTCCCCGAGACCTCTCCACACTGCTAGTTGTTGTAAACATGCTTCAATACTCTGCACCAGAGGTGTCGCAATAGGTGAGGTGTCAGATCTCTTGCACTCTTTCCTTTGTCCCCGCGATCTCTCCACACTGCTAGTTGATGTAAACATGCTTCAATATCCTGCACCAGATGTGTCGGAATAGGTGAGGTGTCATCTCTTCCACTCCTTCCTTTGTCCCTGAGATCTCTCCACACTGCTAGTATTGTTGTAAACATGCTTCAATATCCTGCACCAGAGGTGTCGCAATAGGTGAGGTGTCATCTCTTGCACTCCTTCCTTTGTCCCCGAGATCTCTCCACACTGCTAGTATTGTTGTAAACATGCCTCAATATCCTGCACCAGAGGTGTCGCAATAGGTGAGGTGTCAGATCTCTTGCACTCCTTCCTTTGTCCCCGCGATCTCTCCACACTGCTAGTATTGTTGTAAACATGCTTCAATATCCTGCACCAGAGGTGTCGCAATAGGTGAGGTGTCAGATCTCTTGCACTCCTTCCTTTGTCCCCGAGATCTCTCCACACTGCTAGTATTGTTGTAAACATGCTTCAATATCCTGCACCAAAGGTGTCGCAATAGGTGAGGTGTCATCTCTTGCACTTCTTCCTTTGTCCCAGAGATCCCTCCACACTGCTAGTATTGTTGTAAACATGCTTCAATATCCTGCACCAGAGGTGTCGCAATAGGTGGGGTGTCAGATCTCTTGCACTCCTTCCTTTGTCCCCGAGATCTCTCCACACTGCTAGTATTGTTGTAAACATGTTTCAATACCCTGCACCAGAGGTGTCGCAATAGGTGAGGTGTCAGATCTCTTGCACTCTTTCCTTTGTCCCCGAGACCTTACCACACTGCTAGTTGTTGTAAACATGCTTCAGTATCCTGCACCAGAGGTGTCGCAATAGGTGGGGTGTCAGATCTCTTGCACTCCTTCCTTTGTCCCCGAGATCTCTCCACACTGCTAGTATTGTTGTAAACATGCTTCAATATCCTGCACCAGAGGTGTCGCAATAGGTGAGGTGTCAGATCTCTTGCACTCCTTCCTTTGTCCCCGAGATCTCTCCACACTGCTAGTATTGTTGTAAACATGCTTCAATATCCTGCACCAGAGGTGTCGCAATAGGTGAGGTGTCAGATCTCTTGCACTCTTTCCTTTGTCCCCGAGACCTCTCCACACTGCTAGTTGTTGTAAACATGCTTCAGTATCCTGCACCAGAGGTGTCGCAATAGGTGGGGTGTCAGATCTCTTGCACTCCTTCCTTTGTCCCCGAGATCTCTCCACACTGCTAGTATTGTTGTAAACATGCTTCAATACCCTGCCCCAGAGGTGTCGCAATAGGTGAGGTGTCAGATCTCTTGCACTCCTTCCTTTGTCCCCGAGATCTCTCCACACTGCTAGTATCGTTGTAAACATGCTTCAATACCCTGCACCAGAGGTGTCGCAATAGGTGAGTTGTCAGATCTCTTGCACTCCTTCCTCTGTCCCCGAGATCTCTCCACACTGCTAGTATTGTTGTAAACATGCTTCAATATCCTGCACCAGAGGTGTCGCAATAGGTGAGGTGTCAGATCTCTTGCACTCCTTCCTTTGTCCCCGCGATTTCTCCACACTGCTAGTATTGTTGTAAACATGCTTCAATACCCTGCACCAGAGGTGTCGCAATAGGTGAGGTGTCAGATCTCTTGCACTCCTTCCTTTGTCCCCGAGATCTCTCCACACTGCTAGTATTGTTGTAAACATGCTTCAATACCCTGCACCAGAGGTGTCGCAATAGGTGGGGTGTCAGATCTCTTGCACTCCTCCCTTTGTCCCCGAGAGCTCTCCACACTGCTAGTATTGTTGTAAACATGCTTCAATATCCTGCACCAGAGGTGTCGCAATAGGTGGGGTGTCAGATCTCTTGCACTCCTTCCTTTGTCCCCGAGATCTCTCCACACTGCTAGTATTGTTGTAAACATGCTTCAATACCCTGCACCAGAGGTGTCGCAATAGGTGAGGTGTCAGATCTCTTGCACTCTTTCCTTTGTCCCCGAGACCTCTCCACACTGCTAGTTGTTGTAAACATGCTTCAGTATCCTGCACCAGAGGTGTCGCAATAGGTGGGGTGTCAGATCTCTTGCACTCCTTCCTTTGTCCCCGAGATCTCTCCACACTGCTAGTATTGTTGTAAACATGCTTCAATATCCTGCACCAGAGGTGTCGCAATAGGTGAGGTGTCAGATCTCTTGCACTCCTTCCTTTGTCCCCGAGATCTCTCCACACTGCTAGTATTGTTGTAAACATGCTTCAATATCCTGCACCAGAGGTGTCGCAATAGGTGAGGTGTCATCTCTTGCACTTCTTCCTTTGTCCCAGAGATCCCTCCACACTGCTAGTATTGTTGTAAACATGCTTCAATATCCTGCACCAGAGGTGTCGCAATAGGTGGGGTGTCAGATCTCTTGCACTCCTTCCTTTGTCCCCGAGATCTCTCCACACTGCTAGTATTGTTGTAAACATGCTTCAATACCCTGCACCAGAGGTGTCGCAATAGGTGAGGTGTCATCTCTTGCACTTCTTCCTTTGTCCCAGAGATCCCTCCACACTGCTAGTATTGTTGTAAACATGCTTCAATATCCTGCACCAGAGGTGTCGCAATAGGTGAGGTGTCAGATCTCTTGCACTCTTTCCTTTGTCCCCGAGACCTCTCCACACTGCTAGTTGTTGTAAACATGCTTCAGTATCCTGCACCAGAGGTGTCGCAATAGGTGGGGTGTCAGATCTCTTGCACTCCTTCCTTTGTCCCCGAGATCTCTCCACACTGCTAGTATTGTTGTAAACATGCTTCAATACCATGCACCAGAGGTGTCGCAATAGGTGAGGTGTCAGATCTCTTGCACTCCTTCCTTTGTCCCCGAGATCTCTCCACACTGCTAGTATTGTTGTAAACATGCTTCAATACCCTGCACCAGAGGTGTCGCAATAGGTGAGGTGTCAGATCTCTTGCACTCCTTCCTTTGTCCCCGAGATCTCTCCACACTGCTAGTATTGCTGTAAACATGCTTCAATATCCTGCACCAGAGGTGTCGCAATAGGTGAGGTGTCAGATCTCTTGCACTCCTTCCTTTGTCCCCGCGATCTCTCCACACTGCTAGTATTGTTGTAAACATGCTTCAATACCCTGCACCAGAGGTGTCGCAATAGGTGAGGTGTCAGATCTCTTGCACTCCTTCCTTTGTCCCCGAGACCTCTCCACACTGCTAGTTGTTGTAAACATGCTTCAATATCCTGCAACAGATGTGTCGGAATAGGTGAGGTGTCATCTCTTGCACTCCTTCCTTTGTCCCCGAGATCTCTCCACACTGCTAGTATTGTTGTAAACATGCTTCAATATCCTGCACCTGATGTGTCTGAATAGGTGAGGTGTCATCTCTTGCACTCCTTCCTTTGTCCCCGCGATCTCTCCACACTGCTAGTTGTTGTAAACATGCTTCAATACCCTGCACCAGAGGTGTCGCAATAGGTGAGGTGTCAGATCTCTTTCATTCTTTCCTTTGTCCCCGAGACCTCTCCACACTGCTAGTTGTTCTAAATATGCTTCAATATCCTGCACCAGAGGTGTCGCAATAGGTGAGGTGTCAGATCTCTTGCACTCCTTCCTTTGTCCCTGAGACCTCTCCACACTGCTAGTTGTTGTAAACATGCTTCAATATCCTGCACCAGAGGTGTCGCAATAGGTGAGGTGTCAGATCTCTTGCACTCCTTCCTTTGTCCCCGAGACCTCGCCACACTGCTAGTTGTTGTAAACATGCTTCAATATCCTGCACCCGAGGTGTCGCAATAGGTGAGGTGTCAGATCTCTTGCACTCTTTCCTTTGTCCCCGAGACCTCTCCACACTGCTAGTTGTTCTAAATATGCTTCAATATCCTGCACCAGATGTGTCGCAATAGGTGAGGTGTCAGATCTCTTGCACTCTTTCCTTTGTCCCCGAGATCTCTCCACACTGCTAGTATTGTTGTAAACATGCTTCAGTATCCTGCACCAGAGGTGTCGCAATAGGTGAGGTGTCAGATCTCTTGCACTCCTTCCTTTGTCCCCGAGATCTCTCCACACTGCTAGTTCTTGTAAACATGCTTCCATACCCTGCACCAGAGGTGTCGCAATAGGTGAGGTGTCAGATCTCTTGCACTCTTTCCTTTGTCCCCGCGATCTCTCCACACTGCTAGTTGTTGTAAACATGCTTCAATACCCTGCACCAGAGGTGTCGCAATAGGTGAGGTGTCAGATCTCTTGCACTCCTTCCTTTGTCCCTGAGACCTCTCCACACTGCTAGTTGTTGTAAACATGCTTCAATATCCTGCACCAGATGTGTCGGAATAGGTGAGGTGTCATCTCTTGCACTCCTTCCTTTGTCCCCGAGACCTCTCCACACTGCTAGTTGTTGTAAACATGCTTCAATACCCTGCACCAGAGGTGTCGTAATAGGTGAGGTGTCAGATCTCTTGCACTCTTTCCTTTGTCCCCGAGACCTCTCCACACTGCTAGTTGTTGTAAACATGCTTCAATACTCTGCACCAGAGGTGTCGCAATAGGTGAGGTGTCAGATCTCTTGCACTCCTTCCTTTGTCCCCGAGACCTCTCCACACTGCTCATTCTTGTAAACATGCTTCAATACCCTGCACCAGAGGTGTCGCAATAGGTGAGGTGTCAGATCTCTTGCACTCCTTCCTTTGTCCCCGAGATCTCTCCACACTACTAGCATTGTTGTAAACATGCTTCAATTTCCTGCACCAGAGGTGTCGCAATAGGTGAGGTGTCAGATCTCTTGCACTCCTTACTTTGTCCCCAAGATCTCTCCACACTGCTAGTTGTTGTAAACATGCTTCAATATCCTGCACCAGAGGTGTCGCAATAGGTGAGGTGTCAGATCTGTTGCACTCTTTCCTTTGTCCACGCGATCTCTCCACACTGCTAGTTGTAAACATGCTTCAATACCCTGCACCAGAGGTGTCACAATAGGTGATGTGTCAGATCTCTTGCACTACTTCATTTGTCCCCGAGATCTCTCCACACTTCTAGTTGTTGTAAACATGCTTCAATACCCTGCACCAGAGGTGTCGCAATCGGTGAGGTGTCAGATCTCTTGCACTCTTTCCTTTGTCCCCGCGATCTCTCCACACTGCTAGTTGTTGTAAACATGCTTCAATACCCTGCACCAGAGGTGTCGCAATAGGTGAGGTGTCATCTCTTGCACTCCTTCCTTTGTCCCCGAGAGCTCTCCACACTGCTAGTATTGTTGTATACATGCTTCAATATCCTGCACCAGATGTGTCGCAATAGGTGAGGTGTCAGATCTCTTGCACGCCTTCCTTTGTCCCCGAGATCTCTCCACACTGCTAGTTGTTGTAAACATGCTTCAATACCCTGCACCAGAGGTGTCGCAATAGGTGAGGTGTCAGATCTCTTGCACTCCTTCCTTTGTCCCCGAGACCTCTCCACACAGCTAGTTGTTGTAAACATGCTTCAATATCCTGCAACAGATGTGTCGGAATAGGTGAGGTGTCATCTCTTGCACTCCTTCCTTTGTCCCCGAGATCTCTCCACACTGCTAGTATTGTTGTAAACATGCTTCAATATCCTGCACCTGATGTGTCGGAATAGGTGAGGTGTCATCTCTTGCACTCCTTCCTTTGTCCCCGCGATCTCTCCACACTGCTAGTTGTTGTAAACATGCTTCAATACCCTGCACCAGAGGTGTCGCAATAGGTGAGGTGTCAGATCTCTTTCATTCTTTCCTTTGTCCCCGAGACCTCTCCACACTGCTAGTTGTTCTAAATATGCTTCAATATCCTGCACCAGAGGTGTCGCAATAGGTGAGGTGTCAGATCTCTTGCACTCCTTCCTTTGTCCCCGAGACCTCGCCACACTGCTAGTTGTTGTAAACATGCTTCAATATCCTGCACCCGAGGTGTCGCAATAGGTGAGGTGTCAGATCTCTTGCACTCTTTCCTTTGTCCCCGAGACCTCTCCACACTGCTAGTTGTTCTAAATATGCTTCAATATCCTGCACCAGATGTGTCGCAATAGGTGAGGTGTCAGATCTCTTGCACTCTTTCCTTTGTCCCCGAGACCTCTCCACACTGCTAGTATTGTTGTATACATGCTTCAATACCCTGCACCAGAGGTGTCGCAATAGGTGAGGTGTCATCTCTTACACTCCTTCCTTTGTCCCCGAGACCTCTCCACACTGCTAGTTGTTGTAAACATGCTTCAATACTCTGCACCAGAGGTGTCGCAATAGGTGAGGTGTCAGATCTCTTGCACTCTTTCCTTTGTCCCCGCGATCTCTCCACACTGCTAGTTGATGTAAACATGCTTCAATATCCTGCACCAGATGTGTCGGAATAGGTGAGGTGTCATCTCTTCCACTCCTTCCTTTGTCCCTGAGATCTCTCCACACTGCTAGTATTGTTGTAAACATGCTTCAATATCCTGCACCAGAGGTGTCGCAATAGGTGAGGTGTCATCTCTTGCACTCCTTCCTTTGTCCCCGAGATCTCTCCACACTGCTAGTATTGTTGTAAACATGCCTCAATATCCTGCACCAGAGGTGTCGCAATAGGTGAGGTGTCAGATCTCTTGCACTCCTTCCTTTGTCCCCGCGATCTCTCCACACTGCTAGTATTGTTGTAAACATGCTTCAATATCCTGCACCAGAGGTGTCGCAATAGGTGAGGTGTCAGATCTCTTGCACTCCTTCCTTTGTCCCCGAGATCTCTCCACACTGCTAGTATTGTTGTAAACATGCTTCAATATCCTGCACCAAAGGTGTCGCAATAGGTGAGGTGTCATCTCTTGCACTTCTTCCTTTGTCCCAGAGATCCCTCCACACTGCTAGTATTGTTGTAAACATGCTTCAATATCCTGCACCAGAGGTGTCGCAATAGGTGGGGTGTCAGATCTCTTGCACTCCTTCCTTTGTCCCCGAGATCTCTCCACACTGCTAGTATTGTTGTAAACATGTTTCAATACCCTGCACCAGAGGTGTCGCAATAGGTGAGGTGTCAGATCTCTTGCACTCTTTCCTTTGTCCCCGAGACCTTACCACACTGCTAGTTGTTGTAAACATGCTTCAGTATCCTGCACCAGAGGTGTCGCAATAGGTGGGGTGTCAGATCTCTTGCACTCCTTCCTTTGTCCCCGAGATCTCTCCACACTGCTAGTATTGTTGTAAACATGCTTCAATATCCTGCACCAGAGGTGTCGCAATAGGTGAGGTGTCAGATCTCTTGCACTCCTTCCTTTGTCCCCGAGATCTCTCCACACTGCTAGTATTGTTGTAAACATGCTTCAATATCCTGCACCAGAGGTGTCGCAACAGGTGAGGTGTCAGATCTCTTGCACTCTTTCCTTTGTCCCCGAGACCTCTCCACACTGCTAGTTGTTGTAAACATGCTTCAGTATCCTGCACCAGAGGTGTCGCAATAGGTGGGGTGTCAGATCTCTTGCACTCCTTCCTTTGTCCCCGAGATCTCTCCACACTGCTAGTATTGTTGTAAACATGCTTCAATACCCTGCCCCAGAGGTGTCGCAATAGGTGAGGTGTCAGATCTCTTGCACTCCTTCCTTTGTCCCCGAGATCTCTCCACACTGCTAGTATCGTTGTAAACATGCTTCAATACCCTGCACCAGAGGTGTCGCAATAGGTGAGTTGTCAGATCTCTTGCACTCCTTCCTCTGTCCCCGAGATCTCTCCACACTGCTAGTATTGTTGTAAACATGCTTCAATATCCTGCACCAGAGGTGTCGCAATAGGTGAGGTGTCAGATCTCTTGCACTCCTTCCTTTGTCCCCGCGATTTCTCCACACTGCTAGTATTGTTGTAAACATGCTTCAATACCCTGCACCAGAGGTGTCGCAATAGGTGAGGTGTCAGATCTCTTGCACTCCTTCCTTTGTCCCCGAGATCTCTCCACACTGCTAGTATTGTTGTAAACATGCTTCAATACCCTGCACCAGAGGTGTCGCAATAGGTGGGGTGTCAGATCTCTTGCACTCCTCCCTTTGTCCCCGAGAGCTCTCCACACTGCTAGTATTGTTGTAAACATGCTTCAATATCCTGCACCAGAGGTGTCGCAATAGGTGGGGTGTCAGATCTCTTGCATTCCTTCCTTTGTCCCCGAGATCTCTCCACACTGCTAGTATTGTTGTAAACATGCTTCAATACCCTGCACCAGAGGTGTCGCAATAGGTGAGGTGTCAGATCTCTTGCACTCTTTCCTTTGTCCCCGAGACCTCTCCACACTGCTAGTTGTTGTAAACATGCTTCAGTATCCTGCACCAGAGGTGTCGCAATAGGTGGGGTGTCAGATCTCTTGCACTCCTTCCTTTGTCCCCGAGATCTCTCCACACTGCTAGTATTGTTGTAAACATGCTTCAATATCCTGCACCAGAGGTGTCGCAATAGGTGAGGTGTCAGATCTCTTGCACTCCTTCCTTTGTCCCCGAGATCTCTCCACACTGCTAGTATTGTTGTAAACATGCTTCAATATCCTGCACCAGAGGTGTCGCAATAGGTGAGGTGTCATCTCTTGCACTTCTTCCTTTGTCCCAGAGATCCCTCCACACTGCTAGTATTGTTGTAAACATGCTTCAATATCCTGCACCAGAGGTGTCGCAATAGGTGGGGTGTCAGATCTCTTGCACTCCTTCCTTTGTCCCCGAGATCTCTCCACACTGCTAGTATTGTTGTAAACATGCTTCAATACCCTGCACCAGAGGTGTCGCAATAGGTGAGGTGTCATCTCTTGCACTTCTTCCTTTGTCCCAGAGATCCCTCCACACTGCTAGTATTGTTGTAAACATGCTTCAATATCCTGCACCAGAGGTGTCGCAATAGGTGAGGTGTCAGATCTCTTGCACTCTTTCCTTTGTCCCCGAGACCTCTCCACACTGCTAGTTGTTGTAAACATGCTTCAGTATCCTGCACCAGAGGTGTCGCAATAGGTGGGGTGTCAGATCTCTTGCACTCCTTCCTTTGTCCCCGAGATCTCTCCACACTGCTAGTATTGTTGTAAACATGCTTCAATACCATGCACCAGAGGTGTCGCAATAGGTGAGGTGTCAGATCTCTTGCACTCCTTCCTTTGTCCCCGAGATCTCTCCACACTGCTAGTATTGTTGTAAACATGCTTCAATACCCTGCACCAGAGGTGTCGCAATAGGTGAGGTGTCAGATCTCTTGCACTCCTTCCTTTGTCCCCGAGATCTCTCCACACTGCTAGTATTGTTGTAAACATGCTTCAATATCCTGCACCAGAGGTGTCGCAATAGGTGAGGTGTCAGATCTCTTGCACTCCTTCCTTTGTCCCCGCGATCTCTCCACACTGCTAGTATTGTTGTAAACATGCTTCAATACCCTGCACCAGAGGTGTCGCAATAGGTGAGGTGTCAGATCTCTTGCACTCCTTCCTTTGTCCCCGAGACCTCTCCACACTGCTAGTTGTTGTAAACATGCTTCAATATCCTGCAACAGATGTGTCGGAATAGGTGAGGTGTCATCTCTTGCACTCCTTCCTTTGTCCCCGAGATCTCTCCACACTGCTAGTATTGTTGTAAACATGCTTCAATATCCTGCACCTGATGTGTCTGAATAGGTGAGGTGTCATCTCTTGCACTCCTTCCTTTGTCCCCGCGATCTCTCCACACTGCTAGTTGTTGTAAACATGCTTCAATACCCTGCACCAGAGGTGTCGCAATAGGTGAGGTGTCAGATCTCTTTCATTCTTTCCTTTGTCCCCGAGACCTCTCCACACTGCTAGTTGTTCTAAATATGCTTCAATATCCTGCACCAGAGGTGTCGCAATAGGTGAGGTGTCAGATCTCTTGCACTCCTTCCTTTGTCCCTGAGACCTCTCCACACTGCTAGTTGTTGTAAACATGCTTCAATATCCTGCACCAGAGGTGTCGCAATAGGTGAGGTGTCAGATCTCTTGCACTCCTTCCTTTGTCCCCGAGACCTCGCCACACTGCTAGTTGTTGTAAACATGCTTCAATATCCTGCACCCGAGGTGTCGCAATAGGTGAGGTGTCAGATCTCTTGCACTCTTTCCTTTGTCCCCGAGACCTCTCCACACTGCTAGTTGTTCTAAATATGCTTCAATATCCTGCACCAGATGTGTCGCAATAGGTGAGGTGTCAGATCTCTTGCACTCTTTCCTTTGTCCCCGAGACCTCTCCACACTGCTAGTATTGTTGTAAACATGCTTCAATACCCTGCACCAGAGGTGCGCAATAGGTGAGGTGTCAGATCTCTTGCACTCTTTCCTTTGTCCCCGCGATCTCTCCACACTGCTAGTTGTTGTAAACATGCTTCAATACCCTGCACCAGAGGTGTCGCAATAGGTGAGGTGTCAGATCTCTTGCACTCCTTCCTTTGACCCCAAGATCTCTCCACACTGCTAATTGTTGTAAACATGGTTCAATATCCTGCACCAGAGGTGTCGCAATAGGTGAGGTGTCATCTCTTACACTCCTTCCTTTGTCCCCGAGACCTCTCCACTCTGCTAGTTGTTGTAAACATGCTTCAATACTCTGCACCAGAGGTGTCGCAATAGGTGGGGTGTCAGATCTCTTGCACTCCTTCCTTTGTCCCCGAGATCTCTCCACACTGCTAGTATTGTTGTAAACATGCTTCAATACCCTGCACCAAAGGTGTCGCAATAGGTGAGGTGTCATCTCTTGCACTTCTTCCTTTGTCCCAGAGATCCCTCCACACTGCTAGTATTGTTGTAAACATGCTTCAATATCCTGCACCAGAGGTGTCGCAATAGGTGAGGTGTCAGATCTCTTGCACTCTTTCCTTTGTCCCCGAGACCTCTCCACACTGCTAGTTGTTGTAAACATGCTTCAGTATCCTGCACCAGAGGTGTCGCAATAGGTGGGGTGTCAGATCTCTTGCACTCCTTCCTTTGTCCCCGAGATCTCTCCACACTGCTAGTATTGTTGTAAACATGCTTCAATACCCTGCACCAGAGGTGTCGCAATAGGTGAGGTGTCAGATCTCTTGCACTCCTTCCTTTGTCCCCGAGATCTCTCCACACTGCTAGTATTGTTGTAAACATGCTTCAATACCCTGCACCAGAGGTGTCGCAATAGGTGAGGTGTCAGATCTCTTGCACTCCTTCCTTTGTCCCCGAGATCTCTCCACACTGCTAGTATTGTTGTAAACATGCTTCAATATCCTGCACCAGAGGTGTCGCAATAGGTGAGGTGTCAGATCTCTTGCACTCCTTCCTTTGTCCCCGCGATCTCTCCACACTGCTAGTATTGTTGTAAACATGCTTCAATACCCTGCACCAGAGGTGTCGCAATAGGTGAGGTGTCAGATCTCTTGCACTCCTTCCTTTGTCCCCGAGACCTCTCCACACTGCTAGTTGTTGTAAACATGCTTCAATATCCTGCAACAGATGTGTCGGAATAGGTGAGGTGTCATCTCTTGCACTCTTTCCTTTGTCCCCGAGATCTCTCCACACTGCTAGTATTGTTGTAAACATGCTTCAATATCCTGCACCTGATGTGTCGGAATAGGTGAGGTGTCATCTCTTGCACTCCTTCCTTTGTCCCCATGATCTCTCCACACTGCTAGTTGTTGTAAACATGCTTCAATACTCTGCACCAGAGGTGTCGCAATAGGTGAGGTGTCAGATCTCTTTCATTCTTTCCTTTGTCCCCGAGACCTCTCCACACTGCTAGTTGTTCTAAATATGCTTCAATATCCTGCACCAGAGGTGTCGCAATAGGTGAGGTGTCAGATCTCTTGCACTCCTTCCTTTGTCCCTGAGACCTCTCCACACTGCTAGTTGTTGTAAACATGCTTCAATATCCTGCACCAGAGGTGTCGCAATAGGTGAGGTGTCAGATCTCTTGCACTCCTTCCTTTGTCCCCGAGACCTCGCCACACTGCTAGTTGTTGTAAACATGCTTCAATATTCTGCACCCGAGGTATCGCAATAGGTGAGGTGTCAGATCTCTTGCACTCTTTCCTTTGTCCCCGAGACCTCTCCACACTGCTAGTTGTTCTAAATATGCTTCAATATCCTGCACCAGATGTGTCGCAATAGGTGAGGTGTCAGATCTCTTGCACTCTTTCCTTTGTCCCCGAGACCTCTCCACACTGCTAGTATTGTTGTAAACATGCTTCAATACCCTGCACCAGAGGTGCGCAATAGGTGAGGTGTCAGATCTCTTGCACTCTTTCCTTTGTCCCCGCGATCTCTCCACACTGCTAGTTGTTGTAAACATGCTTCAATACCCTGCACCAGAGGTGTCGCAATAGGTGAGGTGTCAGATCTCTTGCACTCCTTCCTTTGACCCCAAGATCTCTCCACACTGCTAGTTGTTGTAAACATGGTTCAATATCCTGCACCAGAGGTGTCGCAATAGGTGAGGTGTCATCTCTTACACTCCTTCCTTTGTCCCCGAGACCTCTCCACACTGCTAGTTGTTGTAAACATGCTTCAATACTCTGCACCAGAGGTGTCGCAATAGGTGAGGTGTCAGATCTCTTGCACTCTTTCCTTTGTCCCCGCGATCTCTCCACACTGCTAGTTGATGTAAACATGCTTCAATATCCTGCACCAGATGTGTCGGAATAGGTGAGGTGTCATCTCTTGCACTCCTTCCTTTGTCCCTGAGATCTCTCCACACTGCTAGTATTGTTGTAAACATGCTTCAATATCCTGCACCAGAGGTGTCGCAATAGGTGAGGTGTCATCTCTTGCACTCCTTCCTTTGTCCCCGAGATCTCTCCACACTGCTAGTATTGTTGTAAACATGCCTCAATATCCTGCACCAGAGGTGTCGCAATAGGTGAGGTGTCAGATCTCTTGCACTCCTTCCTTTGTCCCCGCGATCTCTCCACACTGCTAGTATTGTTGTAAACATGCTTCAATATCCTGCACCAGAGGTGTCGCAATAGGTGAGGTGTCAGATCTCTTGCACTCCTTCCTTTGTCCCTGAGACCTCTCCACACTTCTAGTTGTTGTAAACATGCTTCAATATCCTGCACCAGAGGTGTCGCAATAGGTGAGGTGTCATCTCTTGCACTCCTTCCTTTGTCCCAGAGATCCCTCCACACTGCTAGTATTGTTGTAAACATGCTTCAATATCCTGCACCAGAGGTGTCGCAATAGGTGAGGTGTCAGATCTCTTGCACTCCTTCCTTTGTCCCCGAGATCTCTCCACACTGCTAGTATTGTTGTAAACATGCTTCAATATCCTGCACCAGAGGTGTCGCAATAGGTGAGGTGTCATCTCTTGCACTTCTTCCTTTGTCCCAGAGATCCCTCCACACTGCTAGTATTGTTGTAAACATGCTTCAATATCCTGCACCAGAGGTGTCGCAATAGGTGGGGTGTCAGATCTCTTGCACTCCTTCCTTTGTCCCCGAGATCTCTCCACACTGCTAGTATTGTTGTAAACATGCTTCAATACCCTGCACCAGAGGTGTCGCAATAGGTGAGGGGTCAGATCTCTTACACTCTTTCCTTTGTCCCCGAGACCTCGCCACACTGCTAGTTGTTGTAAACATGCTTCAATATCCTGCACCCGAGGTGTCGCAATAGGTGAGGTGTCAGATCTCTTGCACTCTTTCCTTTGTCCCCGAGACCTCTCCACACTGCTAGTTGTTCTAAATATGCTTCAATATCCTGCACCAGATGTGTCGCAATAGGTGAGGTGTCAGATCTCTTGCACTCTTTCCTTTCTCCCCGAGACCTCTCCACACTGCTAGTATTGTTGTAAACATGCTTCAATACCCTGCACCAGAGGTGCGCAATAGGTGAGGTGTCAGATCTCTTGCACTCTTTCCTTTGTCCCCGCGATCTCTCCACACTGCTAGTTGTTGTAAACACGCTTCAATACCCTGCACCAGAGGTGTCGCAATAGGTGAGGTGTCAGATCTCTTGCACTCCTTCCTTTGACCCCAAGATCTCTCCACACTGCTAGTTGTTGTAAACATGGTTCAATATCCTGCACCAGAGGTGTCGCAATAGGTGAGGTGTCATCTCTTACACTCCTTCCTTTGTCCCCGAGACCTCTCCACACTGCTAGTTGTTGTAAACATGCTTCAATACTCTGCACCAGAGGTGTCGCAATAGGTGAGGTGTCAGATCTCTTGCACTCTTTCCTTTGTCCCCGCGATCTCTCCACACTGCTAGTTGATGTAAACATGCTTCAATATCCTGCACCAGATGTGTCGGAATAGGTGAGGTGTCATCTCTTGCACTCCTTCCTTTGTCCCTGAGATCTCTCCACACTGCTAGTATTGTTGTAAACATGCTTCAATATCCTGCACCAGAGGTGTCGCAATAGGTGAGGTGTCATCTCTTGCACTCCTTCCTTTGTCCCCGAGATCTCTCCACACTGCTAGTATTGTTGTAAACATGCCTCAATATCCTGCACCAGAGGTGTCGCAATAGGTGAGGTGTCAGATCTCTTGCACTCCTTCCTTTGTGCCCGCGATCTCTCCACACTGCTAGTATTGTTGTAAAAATGCTTCAATATCCTGCACCAGAGGTGTCGCAATAGGTGAGGTGTCAGATCTCTTGCACTCCTTCCTTTGTCCCCGAGATCTCTCCACACTGCTAGTATTGTTGTAAACATGCTTCAATATCCTGCACCAGAGGTGTCGCAATAGGTGAGGTGTCAGATCTCTTGCACTCCTTCCTTTGTCCCTGAGACCTCTCCACACTTCTAGTTGTTGTAAACATGCTTCAATATCCTGCACCAGAGGTGTCGCAATAGGTGAGGTGTCATCTCTTGCACTCCTTCCTTTGTCCCAGAGATCCCTCCACACTGCTAGTATTGTTGTAAACATGCTTCAATATCCTGCACCAGAGGTGTCGCAATAGGTGAGGTGTCAGATCTCTTGCACTCCTTCCTTTGTCCCCGAGATCTCTCCACACTGCTAGTATTGTTGTAAACATGCTTCAATATCCTGCACCAGAGGTGTCGCAATAGGTGAGGTGTCATCTCTTGCACTTCTTCCTTTGTCCCAGAGATCCCTCCACACTGCTAGTATTGTTGTAAACATGCTTCAATATCCTGCACCAGAGGTGTCGCAATAGGTGGGGTGTCAGATCTCTTGCACTCCTTCCTTTGTCCCCGAGATCTCTCCACACTGCTAGTATTGTTGTAAACATGCTTCAATACCCTGCACCAGAGGTGTCGCAATAGGTGAGGTGTCAGATCTCTTGCACTCCTTCCTTTGTCCCCGAGATCTCTCCACACTGCTAGTATTGTAAACATGCTTCAATATCCTGCACCAGAGGTGTCGCAATAGGTGAGGTGTCAGATCTCTTGCACTCTTTCCTTTGTCCCCGAGACCTCTCCACACTGCTAGTTGTTGTAAACATGCTTCAGTATCCTGCACCAGAGGTGTCGCAATAGGTGGGGTGTCAGATCTCTTGCACTCCTTCCTTTGTCCCCGAGATCTCTCCACACTGCTAGTATTGTTGTAAACATGCTTCAATACCCTGCACCAGAGGTGTCGCAATAGGTGAGGTGTCAGATCTCTTGCACTCCTTCCTTTGTCCCCGAGATCTCTCCACACTGCTAGTATTGTTGTAAACATGCTTCAATACCCTGCACCAGAGGTGTCGCAATAGGTGAGTTGTCAGATCTCTTGCACTCCTTCCTTTGTCCCCGAGATCTCTCCACACTGCTAGTATTGTTGTAAACATGCTTCAATATCCTGCACCACAGGTGTCGCAATAGGTGAGGTGTCAGATCTCTTGCACTCCTTCCTTTGTCCCCGCGATCTCTCCACACTGCTAGTATTGTTGTAAACATGCTTCAATACCCTGCACCAGAGGTGTCGCAATAGGTGAGGTGTCAGATCTCTTGCACTCCTTCCTTTGTCCCCGAGATCTCTCCACACTGCTAGTATTGTTGTAAACATGCTTCAATACCCTGCACCAGAGGTGTCGCAATAGGTGGGGTGTCAGATCTCTTGCACTCCTTCCTTTGTCCCCGAGATCTCTCCACACTGCTAGTATTGTAAACATGCTTCAATATCCTGCACCAGAGGTGTCGCAATAGGTGAGGTGTCAGATCTCTTGCACTCTTTCCTTTGTCCCCGAGACCTCTCCACACTGCTAGTTGTTGTAAACATGCTTCAGTATCCTGCACCAGAGGTGTCGCAATAGGTGGGGTGTCAGATCTCTTGCACTGCTTCCTTTGTCCCCGAGATCTCTCCACACTGCTAGTATTGTTGTAAACATGCTTCAATACCCTGCACCAGAGGTGTCGCAATAGGTGAGGTGTCAGATCTCTTGCACTCCTTCCTTTGTCCCCGAGATCTCTCCACACTGCTAGTATTGTTGTAAACATGCTTCAATACCCTGCACCAGAGGTGTCGCAATAGGTGAGTTGTCAGATCTCTTGCACTCCTTCCTTTGTCCCCGAGATCTCTCCACACTGCTAGTATTGTTGTAAACATGCTTCAATATCCTGCACCACAGGTGTCGCAATAGGTGAGGTGTCAGATCTCTTGCACTCCTTCCTTTGTCCCCGCGATCTCTCCACACTGCTACTATTGTTGTAAACATGCTTCAATACCCTGCACCAGAGGTGTAGCAATAGGTGAGGTGTCAGATCTCTTGCACTCCTTCCTTTGTCCCCGAGATCTCTCCACACTGCTAGTATTGTTGTAAACATGCTTCAATACCCTGCACCAGAGGTGTCGCAATAGGTGGGGTGTCAGATCTCTTGCACTCCTCCCTTTGTCCCCGAGATCTCTCCACACTGCTAGTATTGTTGTAAACATGCTTCAATACCCTGCACCAGAGGTGTCGCAATAGGTGAGGTGTCAGATCTCTTGCCCTCTTTCCTTTGTCCCCGAGACCTCTCCACACTGCTAGTTGTTGTAAACATGCTTCAGTATCCTGCACCAGAGGTGTCGCAATAGGTGGGGTGTCAGATCTCTTGCCCTCCTTCCTTTGTCCCCGAGATCTCTCCACACTGCTAGTATTGTTGTAAACATGCTTCAATATCCTGCACCAGAGGTGTCGCAATAGGTGAGGTGTCAGATCTCTTGCACTCCTTCCTTTGTCCCCGAGATCTCTCCACACTGCTAGTATTGTTGTAAACATGCTTCAATATCCTGCACCAGAGGTGTCGCAATAGGTGAGGTGTCATCTCTTGCACTTCTTCCTTTGTCCCAGAGATCCCTCCACACTGCTAGTATTGTTGTAAACATGCTTCAATATCCTGCACCAGAGGTGTCGCAATAGGTGGGGTGTCAGATCTCTTGCACTCCTTCCTTTGTCCCGAGATCTCTCCACACTGCTAGTATTGTTGTAAACATGCTTCAATACCCTGCACCAGAGGTGTCGCAATAGGTGAGGTGTCATCTCTTGCACTTCTTCCTTTGTCCCAGAGATCCCTCCACACTGCTAGTATTGTTGTAAACATGCTTCAATATCCTGCACCAGAGGTGTCGCAATAGGTGAGGTGTCAGATCTCTTGCACTCTTTCCTTTGTCCCCGAGACCTCTCCACACTGCTAGTTGTTGTAAACATGCTTCAGTATCCTGCACCAGAGGTGTCGCAATAGGTGGGGTGTCAGATCTCTTGCACTCCTTCCTTTGTCCCCGAGATCTCTCCACACTGCTAGTATTGTTGTAAACATGCTTCAATACCCTGCACCAGAGGTGTCGCAAGAGGTGAGGTGTCAGATCTCTTGCACTCCTTCCTTTGTCCCCGAGATCTCTCCACACTGCTAGTATTGTTGTAAACATGCTTCAATACCCTGCACCAGAGGTGTCGCAATAGGTGAGGTGTCATCTCTTGCACTCTTTCCTTTGTCCCCGCGATCTCTCCACACTGCTAGTTGTTGTAAACATGCTTCAATATCCTGCACCAGAGGTGTCGCAATAGGTGGGGTGTCAGATCTCTTGCACTCCTTCCTTTGTCCCCGAGATCTCTCCACACTGCTAGTATTGTTGTAAACATGCTTCAATACCCTGCACCAGAGGTGTCGCAATAGGTGAGGTGTCAGATCTCTTGCACTCCTTCCTGTGTCCCCGAGATCTCTCCACACTGCTAGTATTGTTGTAAACATGCTTCAATACCCTGCACCAGAGGTGTCGCAATAGGTGAGGTGTCAGATCTCTTGCACTCTTTCCTTTGTCCCGAGACCTCTCCACACTGCTAGTATTGTTGTAAACATGCTTCAATACCCTGCACCAGAGGTGTCGCAATAGGTGAGGTGTCAGATCTCTTGCACTCCTTCCTTTGTCCCCGAGATCTCTCCACAATGCTAGTATTGTTGTAAACATGCTTCAATATCCTGCACCAGAGGTGTCGCAATAGGTGAGGTGTCAGATCTCTTGCACTCCTTCCTTTGTCCCCGAGATCTCTCCACAATGCTAGTATTGTTGTAAACATGCTTCAATATCCTGCAGCTACAGCCCACTGGTTAGTTTCGGTCCCTTGCCATATAAGCTTCTTCTAGTGAGTTCAAATCCCAGTGGAGGAGTTACAGGGTAAGTTATCTGAGGGTATTATTTTATTTTGCAATCTTTTTGATCCTTGTTAAGATTGTTCTCAACGTTAATAACTGCCCTGTAAACAAAATAGAAAAACTCATCTTTCGCAGAAGCCACGACTGTAGACAACGCTCAGACACCTTGCCCTGTTGGTGAACACAGACTGTTCTCCCCTCATACGTTGCTGATGCACACAGCTGCCATTTAACCAGGGGCAACAAATGACCAGGGCTGGGAATTAAAAGCAGCCCAGGAAAAATGCTACTACCATTCTCCCTCCTTTCCTCCTCTTGCATCCTCTCTCTCTTTCCATCCTTCCATTCTTTGCCTCTCTCCGTCCCTCTCTTCTCCCTCTCTGAGCTCTCTCTTTAAACCACAGGAAGCTGGAAAAAGCATTGGCAAAGCCAATCGGTTTAGCTTATGAGAAATCTATCGGAGTTGTCAATGTTTTTTTTATATGGCTTATTTTTTCGTACTGTTTCTGCATTCTTCCTTTCCCCTTCTTCTGCCTCTCCCATGTCAGCATTTACCGACCAGTGTCTTCCCTCTACAGATCCTAGATCATGAATTGTTCTCCGAGATATTCTGGACCATGTGCCAGCTCGGTGTGTGAGTGAGAGTCCAGAATTAGAGTTGACATGTTGCTCCAACACTGATCCTTTAGTGATCAATCACTGGCCACAGAGAGGGTTCAGTGGCAGTGTTTGGACTGGGCATCCATAGTTGCCAAGTTTCTCAGGTTCATGCATAATGGATTTGATTAGTCCACGTTTTTTTCTTGAATTTTGGGACGTAAAGTCCTTTTTAGGTCTCGCGCCTAGCGTTGCAGTGCGAAGCACTGCTCGCGCAGCGCGAGACCTCTAGAAAGGGCTTCTGAAAACGACCCACACGCTCGTACGTGTGGTTTTGTTTTCAGAAGCCCTCATTAACTGTAGCGTGCGTTTTTAGAAAAACGGCACGCGATTGGGCAAAGCGGGTGCATGTCCCGCCTTTGCCGCGCCCATTCCCGACGGTGGCCAGAACGCGCAGCAGCGCGCGTTCGTCTCGCTTTTGCTGCCGCGCTCTCTAGCCCCCGCTCCTCTGTGGTGCGCGCGCACCACTTGTTTTCCAAGCTATTTCTGCTGTAATGTTATGCAGCAACGGGGATTGCTTTCCCCTCCAGCCGCTGTCTAGGTCAAGGCGACGTTCTGCAGACAGTAAACCATGAATGAACGCAACAATCACCCACGGGTCTCTCCAGCGGCAGCTCGGTGCCAGCTCCAGTGCCAATCCCTACAGATGGCAGCCTCTGAGACTGGAGGGCGCTCGGCCACTCATTCGCTTCCGAGCAACCTGGAACGCCCGTTGCCGTCGGCGAAGTAAACCAGCCAGAGAGCGGCGTGCTCTTTGTTTTCAGTCTCTCCAGGCCACGTAAAAAAGGTGGGGAAATGAAAAATGCCCCCAAATCCTGCTGCTGGTCCAAGCTGCGCTGCTGGCCTCTACAACTGAAACGCCCAGCGATCGACGACTGTCGACATTTCATGTGCGGTCTTTGCGCTCCTGACAGAAACGGGCGAGCTGAGGAAGCAGAGAAAACACATCGCTAGCACCACTTCCTGATTGAAGCTTCAGCGGAATAAACAAGCATTTGCAATGCAATAGGTCTCGCATTATTAAAGTTTGAGCTATTGGTGTTGCATTATTTAGCAATGCCAATAGCTCAAACTCTAATAATGCGAGACCTATTGCATTGTAAATGCTTGTTTCTAATGGAGTAAACAAGACTACAAGTCCCAGAATTAAAAGGAAAGAAATCTCACACACACACAGACCTGGGAAACTTGACAGAGTTGATCCCCTTTTCTCCACAGAGTTCCGGGCACCTCCCCAGCTGGCATGAGCTGACTCCCTGGAATCTGGACAGTTACGGGTTAATATGCCATCTACATCCTCTTCTCCCATCATCAATACCCCCAGCCAGCCCCTTAGCTTTATAGTAACAACAATGCCCAAGAAATTTCTGAGTAAGGGATTTATGGAACACCAGACACCTCCCTGGGCCTTTTAGACTTCATCCTTCCCTCAACACACATTTCAAAGCACATGTTATCAATCTCAAGAAAGATGAAAGACAGAGACAGGCCCCTTGGGATTCAAACCTATGGCATAGTAATACTCAAAATTCCGTGGTTTGCGCATTAAGCCATTTGCTCAAATACAGACAGATTTACAGTAAATATGCATTATAGTTTCATTTAAACTCATGTCTGCAGAAGACACCTGCAGCCTGGGACATTAATTTCACTTCCTGCAACAGAAGGGCGATACATAGGGGTGCATCTAATTTTTTATTACACAAGATTCTTACCTAGACCACTGTGAATGGACTACCTATAGCTTGCGTGTTTTCCCACTTTCCTTACATCTAAGCCACTTATGTAGGGCGGTTCTCACCATTCTATAGTATCAACAGTAAAAGCATAATATATTGCCTTTCTCAATAAACAGGTCACAACACTTTAGCGGAGTTTCATTAACTTATATTGCACGACTGCTCACCCAGCTACAACTTACAACAAAAAACAGCTTATTATTAATCACATAGGCGAAATCTATTGCATTTACCAATGCTTATTATTTAATCCCTTGGGTGCTAGAGCCGTCCTCAGCACAAGCGCTGAGGATGGCTCTAGCACATCCTAGCCTAGCACTCACTTGCAGAGAAACGCTCGTGCTCCCCCATCACCCCAAACCCACACCCCCAGCAACATGCTCCCTCCAGGAGTGGCAGCGGAAGCGTTTCCACCACCACCCTAACTCCTCCCCAGCGTGATGATGACAGCGGCACATGCAGGGTGCACCGATGTCATGATAAACAGCAGGGGACGCGCTGGAAACCATTTGCTTTCAGCGCAGCAGGAGAGAGGACTACCTTTAGGTAAGTCCTGTGCAGGGGGGAACAGGGTGAAACAAGCATTGGCATAGCCAACAGGTCTCGCCTTTGGAACCTTATAAATGTTTAGCCAGGGGTATTGACTTTGCTAATGTGCTTAAGTTATGTTGTACAGTAGTGTCGCTTGTGTACAGCATGTTCCAAAGTTATTATTAAAAAAATGTATAAGTATTTTTGTTACCTTATCTATAATTAAGATGATATTACGTATAAGTGAACGACCTTAATAAAAAAAGAATATGTCAGCTGTTACGTGATTTTTTTCGAAATGTTGGCAACTTTTTCCTGCCTATTCTAATGGTAGTTTGTTATGGGTTTTTTTGTTTTTGTTTTGGGTGAAGGGAGATATAAACAACAGGAGGGTAGAGGTTGGAGTACGTTAACTATAATGCAAGTAGCAGATGGATATAGGGGAGAATTGAGAGAAGCCAGATTTTTAGGGTACTATGGAGCTACAGCAATGGCTGATGTATGGAACAGATAAATAACATAACACTTAATGTCCCTTGTCTCCTCCCTGGTGCTTTTAAAAGGGTCAAGGGTTATCTAAGCACTATCCTACCAATATGCGAAAACAATATCAGTATAAAACAAGAGGCAGTAGTTACTAGCGCTACGAGGCCATACCAGTCACAGAAGTGCGTTTTATAAAAACTGAGTAACATAGCAAGCAGTGCACTTTCACCCTGCCTCTACTCCCTTGGTGCCATTAGCATTCTAAGTGCTACACAAACAACATGACAATGACATAAAGTCAGGATAAAATGTGAGGTCACCCCAGTGGCAGAAGTCCGCTATGCAAAGACCAAATAATATAACAAGCAGTGTAGTTTCATCCCTTCTCTACGCCCTCAGCACCTCGAATAGGACTATGAGCATTCTACGCGCTACAATAGGCTGCCATCACATGGCAGACGTGTGCTATACAGGCAGCAGCTAGCACCACACAAGAAGACTAGTGAACGGCGGACTCACCAGCAAAGCTCAGCATCACTGCCAGAAGCAGGACGAGCCCAGCTTTCGGCTCCGTGCCTAAAGTCTGTGTGCTTTGAGTGAAACGCTCTGTAACGCCTCCTGAGGTAGTGCAAGTATCTGCCAAGCGCCTCTGCTCCTACCGAGCTGGTTGCAGGCGCTGCAGACCACTTTTATTCACTCGGAGCAGAAGTCGAGGCATATGGGGTCAAAGAACAGAGGAAAGCGTCTCCTTCTGAGCACCAGGCCTGACCCCTCAAGGCTGCCGGGTATTTCCACGGGGGGTGGGGGTTACTGCTAAAAGGAGATACTTTCTGCGAGCGCACAACAAATGCCCTGTACGTCTTTGAGTTAAGGGGGGTGTGGGCTTGTAAGTGCTTGAGCAGAAGCAGCCACAGAAAGGGAGCGGTCAGGAGGATGTGGGGGGTAGAGAGGGTTTATGGAGAAGGGGCCCTGTCCGAGATGACCAGACATGGTGAGAAGAAGACAAGCCCCACAGATATACACACTCACAAATCACACTTGTGCGCATACAAACACAAGAACTACAGATATACACACTCACAAATCGCACTTGTGTACATACAAACACCCACGATATACAGACATTATCACACTTGTGCACATACAAACAGAAGCACCGCAGATATATACACTCTTAAATTACACGCATGCACACACAATCACAAGCACCGTAGATATACATATTCTCAAATCACACGCGTGCACATACAAACATAAGCACCCCAGATCCACTCAAATTACACGTGCGATCACAAACACCAAATGCACGCAAAGCAAGGAACTGTATATCCCGAAGCAATTGTGCAAAGAAGAAACTACCAGCGGACCTACATGTACATACCTATTAAACAAGGGTAAGATGGGAACAGGCAGTGAACAGACACAGAGCAAGGAGCGAGGTAACAGCGGGCAGACAAGGACAGGAGGAACACAGAGAGCATGAAGGGCTGTGGCTCTCTGAAAGAAGGGAGACAAAGGTTCAGACATTGGGGGATTGTGGAGAGAAGCACTGGTAATGTTTAGGGCAAAGAGATGTATTTAAAGGAGACATAGGGAGCAAGAGGTAAAGCAGGGAGGGACAGGGAGCATTACCTTGTGTTTGCTGCTTGTTAACTGTTCAGTGAAGAGGAATCACTGTATCGTGAACCGAAGAGGTGGGAACCCGGAGGCCCCCTTGGAAAGTTAAATGGAATGCTTTTAACCCCTGCTGCTGGTTCACCTGCAAGAAGTCGGAAAGATGCAATCTAAACAAGCATTTGCAATGCAATAGGTCTCGCATTTACGCAAGTTTAAGCTATTGGCATTGTAAATGACAATGCGTTTTATTTATGTTTCAAAAACCAAAACATAAATAAAAGGCATTGTTATTTACAATGCCAATAGCTCAAACTCGCGTATATGCGAGACCTGTTGCATTGCAAATGCCTGTTGGTTTTAGTTTCTAATGTGTTTGAGAAGGGATGTGCAAAGCATGCCCTCAATTTTTTGACATTGGCCTACCTTCCCTGTCATGGGATTAGCTGTTCTGGAAGCGGACTCTGCTCTCTGAATCAGTAGTTATTACCAGACCTCCAATGTTGTCTTCGGCATAACATCCTGTGATTCTGCGCACTTCCCTTAATCTCCAAGTGCCTACGAGAAAATGAATATGTCCTCGTGTAACGTCACTGGAGCTCATTTAAAGCGCTCCAATACCTTAGTGTCGAGTTAACGCTATATACAATTAAAAAAAAATCCTCAAACTGCAGGCCCGCTGCATCAATGAAACTTTTTGCATTGTACATTTCACATTTAACATGCCGTTCCCTGGGAAGCAGCGAGGGGTTGGAAAGGGTTAAAAGGGTGGAGAGAAGGAACATCTGTGCACCGTCCCGTGGCCGGGAGCCCCAGGTTCCAATGTTGTCCTCGGCTTAACATCTTGTGATTCTGCGCACTTCCCTTAATCTCCAAGTGCCTACGAGAAAATGAATATGTCCTCGTGTAACGTCACTGGAGCTCATTTAAAGCGCTCCAATACCTTTGTGTCGAGTTAACGCTATATACAATTTAAAAAAAATCCTCAAACTGCAGGCCCGCTGCATCAATGGAACTTTTTGCATTGTAATTTCACATTTAACATGCTGTTCCCTGGGAAGCAGCGAGGGGTTGGAAAGGGTTAAAAGGGTGGAGAGAAGGAACATCTGTGCACCGTCCCGTGGCCGGGAGCCCCAGGTTCCAATGTAGTCCTCGGCTTAACATCCTGTGATTCTGCGCACTTCCCTTAATCTCCAAGTGCCTACGAGAAAATGAATATGTCCTCGTGTAACGTCACTGGAGCTCATTTAAAGCGCTCCAATACCTTCGTGTTGAGTTAACGCTATATACAATTAAAAAAAAATCCTCAAACTGCAGGCCCGCTGCATCAATGGAACTTTTTCCATTGTAATTTCACATTTAACATGCCATTCCCTGGGAAGCAGTGAGGGGTTGGAAAGGGTTAAAAGGGTGGAGAGAAGGAACATCTGTGCACCGTCCCGTGGCCGGGAGCCCCAGGTTCCAATGTTGTCCTTGGCTTAACATCCTGTGATTCTGCGCACTTCCCCTAATCACCAAGTGCCTACGAGAAAATGAATATGTCCTCATGTAACGTCACTGGAGCTCATTTAAAGCGCTCCAATACCTTTGTGTCGAGTTAACGCTATATACAATTAAAACAAAATCCTCAAACTGCAGGCCCGCTGCATCAACTGAACTTTTTGTATTGTACATTTCACATTTAACATGCCGTTCCCTGGGAAGCAGCGAGGGGTTGGAAAGGGTTAAAAGGGTGGAGGGTTAAAAGGGTGGAGAGAAGGAACATCTGTGCACCGTACCTTTAAACAAGGAAGTAGTCCCTAAATAGACTAATAACAGCCCAGCAGCGTAACTAAACAGTAGTTGGTCGGTGCTGCTTCCTGCAAAACGGAAGCACAACGGAAGTGACGTTTCGCATCGCGAACCAACCATAAGCAAGAAAAGAAAGAGCAATGCAATGTTAAACAAATGGCGAGCAGCAGCACATATTAGCCGCCAATAGGCGGAGTTTCACTCAACATATAGATTACTTTATGTCTCGCTGAGACAGTGCATGCAGCGCATGCGCTGCCAAGGCGAGACCTAAAAATCAGGGTTGTTTAAAGTGCAGAGAGGGAGGTCCTCTCCCTACATAACGCAATGTGGCTCCAGTGCTGCTCTGCGGTGTGTGCGAGGGTCAGACGAGCCCGTGTTACTCTGTCGCCTGCTGCTGCTCCTGGGCCCCAGCCACTTCCTATATGATCCTGCGCGGCGGCACAGTAACAACATGGTGTCAACAACTACGCCAATCGCGAGTTTGAGTGGGCAATCAGAGGGCAGCTGGGAGGAGGGTACTAGACTGTAAAGCCCACAGCCGGGTCAGCTGCGAGGAGCAGGCAAAGACCAGTGTCCCGTGCTCTAAGGCGGCAGTATAACTCGCCTTCTCCGTCCCCCTGGCTCCGCTGCTCTGCTGGAGCCCAATGACTGATTGGGAGGGAGAGGAAGGAGCTTGGAAATAGACCACAAAGAAAGTGAAACCAGCCAAGGCATCGCTCTGGTTGATGTTTGGGATGTGGGAGGGGTGTTCTGTGCAGGAAGGCATTACGGCGCTCTAGTAAATAAATAAATAACAAGCATTTGCAATGCAATAGGTCTCGCATTTGCGAGGCTTTGAGCTATTGGCATTGTAAATGACAATGCCTTTTATTTATGTGTTTTGAAAACCTGCAAAAGGTGCGTAAGCACACAACTTGTACTTATAGGGGCTTATTTACAAGCCTCTTGCACCGCCGGCGCGTCACTTTTAAAATGGGAAAAAGTGATGTATCGGCGGCGCAAGGGGCTTGTAAATAAGCCCCATAGTCCTTGCTTACGAGAAGCAAGTCTGGCAGTAAAAGAGGAGCAGTTACTGCCAGCCTTGCTTCTCGTAAGCAAATTCTATAAGTACAAAGTGCACGTTTACGCACCGCTTGCAGGTTTTCAAAACACAAATAAAAGGCATTGTCATTTACAATGCCAATAGCTCAAACTCTCGCAAATGCGAGACCTACTGCATTGCAAATGCGTGTTTTATAAGCGACCCTCACTTGTTCAGACACCTCAACAAAACACGTGAGATGCATTGGACGCAGTACGTTTTAAAATGGTCTCAAGGAAGAGAACTACACTACAGTTAGAGAAAATGTGAAGTGATCGATATATGAAAAGTTCTAAATGCCTAAAAAGATTCCAACTCAAACGTAGCTCACAAATGCATTGAACTAAAACTGCCCACTATCGCCAGTACCTAAATCTAGCGCTTTCAATTAAAATTCAAGACATTTCAACAGGTTTTTAAAGCGCACGCAAAGTGTTCATCTTTTTGGGCCATCTTAGATATCCTCGAATACAATAGTTTCCGCACAGCTTCGTCGCCATTCAACAAATCACAACAACAGAAAAAGTTTTAATCTTTAAAGACTCACGGGCTTAGGCAAAGGGGACTCATTCAGAACACCAACCTAGCCAGGAAGTAACCAGCTTCCTGGTTACTCAGGAGTAACAAGACTACTTGTCACGACTGCGATGTGATGACACAGGAACGATTAAAAAAAAATAGCCAATAGGTCTCGCTTTTGGGACCTTATAAGTATTTAGTTATGCAGCACAATATCCTTGGTGCAACAACATCAACTGCAGATAACTTCAGATAACTGTTGTGGTTCAGACTTTTGGACAAACAATAGTCTGGTGAGCCAGCTAATGCTGGCTCAAAGGTCAGAACTAAAAATTACTTTCACCAAGAAGTAAATCTTATGTGAAAAATGTGTTATTTCACCATCTAGGACTGGATGGAGGCCTCCTCGTAAAAGCAAAGCATCTGAAAGACCATTGAAGCACATTTGCTTTGTTATAATTACCTTTTTTCAACTGCACTCTTTAAAAAAGGGGAATTTCTTTTATCGTCATAGCATCGTGAAAAATTAGCGGTAGGGGCCGCATATAACTCTTGTGTGGGTTATGCAAACGTCCTGTATGCAGGAACTCCAAACACACTGTAACGGAGTCAACAGGAAGTTCAAATGCAACAGTTAGAATAATAGGCTTTTGAAAAGAGGATCATCTATCTGTGGTTAGTATACCCCTACAAGGACTTCCCGAAAAGAATTGGTTCCCTTTAAAATAACATGCCTAACTTAAAATGCCTTTGAGCCTCGAATGCCTGCTTTACCACTGAAATCAAAAGAGACAAATATTGGACGGAATGCAGAACAAATCAAACATTCACCCTCAAGTTGAGAGATCTAGGTTAAATCCATCGTTCTTTTTCTCACCATGCCACCCCAGTTTATACCCAGCCATATGCAAATCATTCTTGCATGCATGATTTAATTTTTAATTAACCACTAAGTCAGCCGCTATAATACCCAGAGAGGCTCGAAAGGTAACGTTATCAATGTGCTTGTGTTAGAAATGGGATCTCTAGTTGGCAAGGGCTTGCACCTTTGTCCAAGTAGGGACCCTTCTTCCTAGTCAGGGTAAGGGTGTTACACTCGTGAAGTAACCCCTGCTCACCCTCGTGGTAGCTTGGCACGAGCAGTCAGGCTTAATTCAGAGGCAGTGTGTAAAGCATTTGCACATAACCAACAGTAATACAGTGTAAGCACTACAAACGGACACCACACCAGTTTAGAAAAATAACCAATATTTTATATACTCAAGACAAGACCAATTACGACAAAAATCCACAATACTATACTTTAAAAATGAATGCTTGATAAGTTAACTTCTTCTTTGCAGGAATAGTTCAAAAACAAAGTTCAGTACGAGTCGGTAGCTCCGTCCGAGCCTACCGCGATGCTGAAAACCACAGAGTCTAACAGTTCCAGCCGACCGCGTCGATACGGGCCAGCAGAGTCATGAACAGACTCGGTTACAGTACCTTTCTCGTTGTGGCTGGTACGTAGTGTACGAGCCGGTCGGCGTTCGTCGCGGTTGCGGTGCAAGACGGAGCGGTACAAGGTGCGGTGTCCCTCGATGCGGTGCAGGCAGCGGCTCGATGAGCGTCGTGCAGACGGAGTCGGTGAGTCCAAGGCGTGCGATGCAGGGTGAGACGATGCTCGATGCGGTGCTGACAGGTTGCGATGCAGGCGACCTAGCCGGAGTGCGGGAGCTGGTGTCGGACAGCGGTGCGAGTCGGAGCGGTGCGTCGCAGACGTGCGAGCGGTGCCCCAAATGCGGTGCGGTCACGACTCTTGAGCCAGTTGCAGCGATCGCGTCGGTCGGGTCCGGCTGGTTCAGTGAAGCGATGCGATGCGAACTGCGGTGCCCACAGGTCACGGTGCAAGCAGCGGCTCGATGTTGGCGGCGTCGGACGTCGCCCGCGGTGAGACCAGGGTTGCGATGCGAAGCGGGGCGATGCGGTCTGCGGGGCAAACAGGTCACCGGCCAGGGATGGATTCGGTTGACGGAGTCGGTTGCGGTTCCCTTCCTCTGTGGCAACTGAAACAGCGTTCCAGGAGCGGTACCCAGAGGCTTGTGAAGTCTTTGCAGTCCCTGAGACTTCTTAACAGGAGGCCAGCTCGGTTCCAGGCCCTTGGAGATACTCAGCACAAGTTTGTAGAAAGTTCAGTCCAGTCCTTTCACTGCCCAAGACAGAAGCAGCAACTGCAGGCCAGCCCAACAAAGCAACAACACAGCAAAGGGGCAGTACTCCTCCTGGCAGCTCTTCCAGCTCTTCGTCTTGGCAGGTTCCTTGATTCCAGCGAGATCTAAATTCATGGGGTCAGGGCCCCAATATTTATATCCCAAATTCCTTTGTTCTCTGAAGGCAGAGAGGCCTTTGCCTAGTCCAAACCAGTTCTGGAGCACTTTGTTGACAAGTCTCCGTCCCTTCTTTCAGTGAGTAGGCCAGGGACATCAGACGCACCACAGGAGGTGGAGCCAGCATTGTGGAGGGAAGGCACTTTCCTATTCAGGGCCCAGGTGCGACCCCTCCCACCCATCTACATGTAGATCTCGCTATTCAGCCCTGTGCTGACCCACCCTGTCTCCTGGCATCCCCCAGCCCCTGTCACTCACATTCCAGACAAGGAATACACAACCTCGCAGAGGCAGGCTTGGATGGTTAGACAAGAAAATACCCACTTTCTAAAAGTGGTATTTTCAAACACAGAATGTTAAAACCAACTTCACTAAAAGATGCATTTTATCATTCTGAGTCCAGGCATACTAAACTCGAATTTCTACCACGTTCCCGGGGTCAGTTAGGATTATAAACTGTAATAATCAAAACTGCCCGTTCTGGCCTAGGGGGAACAGGTAGCCTTGCAATAGTGAAAAACGAACTAGGCTGTAATTCACTATCAGGACATGCCGCACCCACCAGGGCATGTCCTACCTTTCGCGTACAACGCACCCTGCCCACAGGGGTACCTTGGGCCTACCTTAGGGGTGACTAACATGTAGCAAAGGGAAGGTTTAGGGACTTGCAAGTGTGTGCACTTGCCAAGTCGACATGGCAGCCCCAGGCTGCGCACAGGCTCTGCGTTGGCAGGCCCGAGTTACATTTTACAGGCTGTTTGCGTGGGTGGCACAATCCAGTGCTGCAGCCCACCAACAGCATTTGGTCTATAGGCCCTGGCACTCGCAGTGCACTTTACAAGGGACTGACAGATAAACCAAATAGGCCAATTATGGAAACACCAATCCATAACACATTTTATACAGGAGCACTTGCACTTTCCCACTGGACAGCAGTGAGGAAAGTGCGCAGAATCATTACACCAGCAAAAACAGAGTCAAAACCGGGAGGTCAGAAAGCAAAAAGTCAGGGGAAACACGCCAAAAGATGCCAAGTCTAACACATGTCCCCTCCAGCTGAAAGTAGGGAGAACTACCCAACCCCATTGGAGTTCTCTTCACTAAGGCAGAAGAACCTGGACAGACCATCTGCGTTGGCGTGTTCTGTACCAGGACGGTGTTCCACCGTAAAGTCCATTCCCTGTAGGGAGATGGACCACCTCAGCAGTTTTGGATTCTCACCCCTCATTTGCATCAACCATCTGAGGGGCCTGTGGTCTGTCTGAACCCGGAAGTGAGTCCCAAACAGGTATGGTCTCAACTTCTTCAGTGCCCAGACCACAGCAAAAGCTTCCCTTTCTATGGCACTCCACCTCTGTTCCCTGGGAAGTAGTCTCCTGCTAAGGAAGACTACAGGCTGATCCAGGCCCTCTTCGTTCAGTTGTGAGAGCACCCCTCCCACACCATGCTCTGAAGCGTCAGTCTGCACGACAAATTCTTTGGAGAAGTCAGGTGCCTTGAGCACGGGCGCCGTGCACATGGCTGCCTTCAGGGCATCAAAAGCTTTCTGGCAGGACTCCGTCCAGATCACTTTCCTGGGCTACCTCTTGGAGGTCAGCTCTGTTAAGGGGGCAACGATGGTGCCATAGCCCTTAACAAATCTCCTATAGTAACCGGTGAGACCTAAGAAGGCTCTCACCTCTGTCTGGGTCTTGGGGGTTCCCAAGCCAGAATGGTGTCAATCTTGGGTTGTAGGGGCGCCACCTGGCCGCTTCCTACCTGGTGTCCCAAGTACACCACAGAACCCTGCCCGATCTGGCACTTACTGGCCTTGATCGTGAGGCCTGCACCTTGCAGAGCCCTCAACACTTTCTCAAGGTGCTGTAAATGTTCTTCCCAGCTGGAACTGAACACAGCAATGTCATCCAGGTAGGCGGCACTGAAATCCTCCAGCCCGGCCAACACCTGATTGACCAACCTCTGAAAGGTGGCAGGGGCATTCTTCAACCCAAAGGGCATCACCCGGAATTGGTAATGACCTTCTGGGGTTGAGAATGCTGATCTCTCCTTGGCCCCATCGGTTAAGGCAATCTGCCAGTACCCAGACGTCAAATCAAACGTGCTGAGGAACCGGGCAGCTCCCAACCGATCAATGAGCTCATCAGCTCTGGGGATGGGGTGCGCGTCAGTCCTGGTGACGGCATTGAGCCCACGGTAGTCCACACAAAACCGGAGTTCTGGAGTGGCACCGGGCGCCGCAGCCTTTGGGACCAAGACCACTGGGCTGGCCCAAGGACTGTGGGAGGGCTCAATCACCCCTAACGCCAACATCTTAGAGACCTCCTCCTTGATGCTGGCTCTGACCCGGTCAGTCAACCTGTAAATCTTGTGCTTCACAGGAGGGCTGTCACCGGTGTCCACGTCATGGGTACACCAGTGAGTAACACCGGGGGTCAGAGAGAACAGTGGGGCGAACTGTCCCAACAACTGGCGACAGTCCCCTGCTGCTCCTGAGTCAGAGTAGGGGAGAGGATCACACCCTCTACTGACCCATCATGCTCCTTGGTAGACAGGAGGTCAGGAGAGGCTCACTCTCCTCTTCCACCCCATCATCTGTCGCCAAGAGCATACTCACTTCGGACCTCTCGAAGTGGGGCTTGAGGCGGTTCACGTGAAGGACCCGCAAAGGGTTCCTTGGAGCTTGCAAATCCACCAGGTAGGTGACGTCACTTTTGCGCTCCTTTACCTCATATGGCCCAGTCCACTTGTCCTGCAAGGCATAAGGTGCCACTGGGGCCATGACCCACACTTTTGCCCAGGTTGAAATTCGACCAGAGTGGCATTCTGGTCATACCATCTCTTCATTTCTTCCTGGCTTGCTTCTAGGTTCGCCTGAGCGAGTTTCCTGAAGCGGGCAGTTTGGTTTCTAAAGGCCAGCATGTAGCTAAATACATCCTGGGGAGTTTTCCTGGGAGCTGCCTCCCAGCCTTCCTTTACCAAACTCAGAGGTCCTCTGACAGGGTGGCCATACAGGAGCTCAAAGGGGCTGTACCCAAGAGACTTCTGAGGCACCTCCCTGTACGCAAAGAGTAGGCATGGCAAGAGGACGTCCCACATACGCCTCATGGGTTCTGTTAGACCCTTGATCATGCCTTTCAAGGTCTGGTTGAATCTCTCCACCAGACCGTTTCCTTGTGGGTGGTAAGGAGTGGTGAACTTGTAGGTTACACCACACTCCTTCCAAAGGGATGTCATATACTTCGATATGAAATTGGTCCCCTATCAGAAACCACCTCTCTGGGGAATCCCACACGGGAAAAGATCCCCATTAACGCCCGGCCCACCACTGGCGCCGTCGTTGTCCTGAGAGGGATTGCCTCCGGGTACCGGGTGGCATGGTCCACCAAGACCAGGATGTACCTGTTGCCCATGGCTGTCTTGGGATCCAGTGGCCCCACAATATCCATCCCTACCCTTTCAAAGGGTGTACCAACAACAGGAAAAGGTTGGAGAGGAGCTTTGACCTTCCTCCCACTCTTACCACTTGCCTGGCAAGTTTGGCAAGACCTACAGTGTGCATCTAACTGCCTTCGCATTTGGGGCCAAAAGAAGTGGGTGACAAGCCTGTCAAAGGTCTTGTCCTGCCCCAAATGTCCTGCCAAAGGCACGTCATGAGCCAGACCCAGTAGGAAGGTCCTGAAGCGCTGGGGTACCACCAGCACACGGGCTGACCCAGGCTCAGCAACCTTAGGCTCACTGTATAGGAGACCACTCTCCCAGTAGATCAGATGTGACCCGGACTGATTACCAGCTGCCTGGTCTGCAGCCTGCCGCCGCAGACCCTCCAGAGTAGGGCACTCGTTCTGCTCCCTGCAGAACTCCTCCCTGGTGGGACCCCCTTCTTGCTGCAAATGGGTCAGCTCAGAGATGTCTCCCAGTTCGGCTACCTGCTCCCCTGTAGGCACCGGGGCGTCCCCCTCGAGGTCCGCCTCCTCCCGGTCCGTGGGAACTTCGGGGGCTGGTTTCCCGCGCCCCCTGCCCTTTCTCTTGGCAGGGACTTGGGCCACTGTTCCAGGCTCCAAGTTCTCTTGATCACCCTTTCTGGCTGCCATTGACCGAGTAGACACGCATGCCCACTCTGGCAACCTAAGCATCTCCAAGTGAGACCTGAGCTCAACCTCCTTCCATAAGGACTGCTCGAGGTCGTTTCCTAGCAGACAATCTACAGGCATGGTAGGGCTCACAACCACCCTCAAGGGACCTGAGACCCCCCCCCCATTCAAAGGGAACCTGCGCCACCATACATTGGCGCTCTGAGTTGTCTACCGCAACTACTTGGTGGAATGCCCCAGGGACTACTTGCTTCTCAGACACCAGGTGACACCGGACTGAGGTCAAACTGGCTCCAGTGTCTCTGAGAGCCTCTACCCTGTTCCCATTGATGGTCACCCAGGTGCTATATTTCTTTGTGTTAGGGGGCACCTGGTTTCCTGGGACCATCTCACTGTCCCCGAGTGAGACAAGGGTCATTTCTGCGGGATCCCCACCCTCCTGAAGGCACCCCTCCTCCCCAAGCGCTACACTAGCCAACACTTTGGACTGTCCACCGGTGGGTGGCTGTGTCCCCTTTGGGCACTTGGGCTCCCCCTTAAAGTGACCTACCTGGTCACATGCATAACACTTGCGGGGGCCGGTCTCAACAGGCTTCCCTGTAGAGACCCCTTTCTTCTTATCACCGGGGGGCTGGGAACCTTTACCCTGGGTACTAGTTTGGGGCCCTTTAGAGAACTCCGGTGCTTTACCCTTGTCCCCCCCACCTTTCTGCTGGGGACCCTGCCCACCTTTGGCTGAGTCACCCCAAACGCTTTCTTGTGGACCCTGGGACTCACCCAGCGGTCCGCTTCCATAGCAAGCTTCCTGGGGTCAGTTAGCTTACTATCAACTAGGTGCTGGCGCAGATCTGCAAAACATAGACTAGACAAGTGCTCCCATGCAATCAAGTTGTAGAGCCCCTGAAAATCTGTTACACTACTGCCCTTTACCCAACCATCCAGAGACCTGCAGAACACATCCACACATTCCAACCAAGTGTTGGCATCAGACTTCTTACTGGACCTGAACTGATCCCTGTACTTTTCAGGAGTAAGACCATACTTCGTGAGAAGGGCATCCTTCATGTCAGCATAGGTGAGGTGATACCCCTTACCCAAAGCTATCAGAGCATCCCTTGCTTCTTCAGGGAAAAGTGGCCACAATCCTGCTCCCCAATTCTCCTCAGGGACCCCATTCATGTGTATGGCTGCCTCATAACCCTGAAACCACCTTTGTATGTCATCCCCCTTCTTGAACTCCTTGCCTACGTTCTTGGGAATGTGCACAATCCTGTCTGCCTTTCTGGACGAATTGCTGCCACCATCTGAGCCTGACTTACTCCTAAGTTCTAGCTCCTTCAGTTCTCTCTCATGCTCTAAGAGCATCTTCCTCTCCTCTATGGCCAATCTCTTCTCCTCCCGCTCACTCTCCAGCCTGAGCTTCTGCAGCTCGAACTGCCTTGCCTCCCGCCTGTCCTCCAGCTCCTCTGGGGACAGACTGCTGCTGCCTGACCTGGCGGGTTCCCCCTACCCAAAAGCACATCCACCCTGGAAATAGGCTCCTCCACCTCCTCACTGAGATTACCAGGCTGCCCATTGGCATGTCTGGCTGCTACCCAGGCCCTCAGCGCCTTCTGTAGCTCCTCCTTCCTTGTGAGGCCTTTAATTTGGACTTTTAGGTTTTTACAAATCGCTCGTAGCTCCTTTACGGCGTAGGATTCCAACCTATCCTCCTCAAAGATAACTTCCAGAGATGCAACGGATGATGCAATTGATTCAGGCATGACAAAAGTAGTGAGTTGAAACTGGCAAGATCAAAAATAGGCCAAAAGAAAAAGAACCAGTATGTGGTACGTAATGGTCTGCGATATGGTAGTAGTGCACACCAATCACTGTAAGTCAAGTGCAAACACAAGTCCTATCCTCACCGCTGACAACCAATGTTAGAAATGGGATCTCTAGTTGGCAAGGGCTTGCACCTTTGTCCAAGTAGGGACCCTTCTTCCTAGTCAGGGTAAGGGTATTACACTCGTGAAGTAACCCCTGCTCACCCTCCTGGTAGCTTGGCACGAGCAGTCAGGCTTAATTCAGAGGCAGTGTGTAAAGCATTTGCACATAACCAACAGTAATACAGTGTAAGCACTACAAACGGACACCACACCAGTTTAGAAAAATAACCAATATTTTATATACTCAAGACAAGACCAATTACGACAAAAATCCACAATACTATACTTTAAAAATGAATGCTTGATAAGTTAACTTCTTCTTTGCAGGAATAGTTAAAAACAAAGTTCGTACGAGTCGGTAGCTCCGTCCGAGCCTACCGCGATGCTGAAAACCACAGAGTCTAACAGTTCCAGCCGACCGCGTCGATACGGGCCAGCAGAGTCATGAACAGACTCGGTTACAGTACCTTTCTCGTTGTGGCTGGTACGTAGTGTACGAGCCGGTCGGCGTTCGTCGCGGTTGCGGTGCAAGACGGAGCGGTACAAGGTGCGGTGTCCCTCGATGCGGTGCAGGCAGGGGCTCGATGAGCGTCGTGCAGACGGAGTCGGTGAGTCCAAGGCGTGCGATGCAGGGTGAGACGATGCTCGATGCGGTGCTGACAGGTTGCGATGCAGGCGACCTAGCCGGAGTGCGGGAGCTGGCGTCGGACAGCGGTGCGAGTCGGAGCGGTGCGTCGCAGACGTGCGAGCGGTGCCCCAAATGCGGTGCGGTCACGACTCTTGAGTCAGTTGCAGCGATCGCGTCGGTCGGGTCCAGCTGGTTCAGTGAAGCGATGCGATGCGAACTGCGGTGCCCACAGGTCACGGTGCAAGCAGCGGCTCGATGTTGGCGGCGTCGGACGTCGCCCACGGTGAGACCAGGGTTGCGATGCGAAGCGGGGCCATGCGGTCTGTGGTGCAAACAGGTCACCGGCCAGGGATGGATTCGGTTGACGGAGTCGGTTGCGGTTCCCTTCCTCTGTGGCAACTGAAACAGCGTTCCAGGAGCGGTACCCAGAGGCTTGTGAAGTCTTTGCAGTCCCTGAGACTTCTTAACAGGAGGCCAGCTCGGTTCCAGGCCCTTGGAGATACTCAGAGCAAGTTTGTAGAAAGTTCAGTCCAGTCCTTTCACTGCCCAAGACAGAAGCAGCAACTGCAGGCCAGCCCAACAAAGCAACAACACAGCAAAGGGGCAGTACTCCTCCTGGCAGCTCTTCCAGCTCTTCGTCTTGGCAGGTTCCTTGATTCCAGCGAGATCTAAATTCATGGGGTCAGGGCCCCAATATTTATATCCCAAATTCCTTTGTTCTCTGAAGGCAGAGAGGCCTTTGCCTAGTCCAAACCAGTTCTGGAGCACTTTGTTGACAAGTCTCCGTCCCTTCTTTCAGTGAGTAGGCCAGGGACATCAGACGCACCACAGGAGGTGGAGCCAGCATTGTGGAGAAGGCACTGTCCTATTCAGGGCCCAGGTGCGACCCCTCCCACCCATCTACATGTAGATCTCGCTATTCAGCCCTGTGCTGACCCACCCTGTCTCCTGGCATCCCCCAGCCCCTGTCACTCACATTCCAGACAAGGAATACACAACCTCGCAGAGGCAGGCTTGGATGGTTAGACAAGAAAATACCCACTTTCTAAAAGTGGTATTTTCAAACACAGAATGTTAAAACCAACTTCACTAAAAGATGCATTTTATCTTTCTGATTCCAGGCATACTAAACTCGAATTTCTACCACGTTCCCGGGGTCAGTTAGGATTATAAACTGTAATAATCAAAACTGCCCGTTCTGGCCTAGGGGAACAGGTAGCCTTGCAATAGTGAAAAACGAACTAGGCTGTAATTCACTATCAGGACATGCCGCACCCACCAGGGCATGTCCTACCTTTTGCGTACAACGCACCCTGCCCACAGGGGTACCTTGGGCCTACCTTAGGGGTGACTAACATGTAGCAAAGGGAAGGTTTAGGGACTTGCAAGTGTGTGCACTTGCCAAGTCGACATGGCAGCCCCAGGCTGCGCACAGGCTCTGCGTTGGCAGGCCCGAGTTACATTTTACAGGCTGTTTGCGTGGGTGGCACAATCCAGTGCTGCAGCCCACCAACAGCATTTGGTCTATAGGCCCTGGCACTCGCAGTGCACTTTACAAGGGACTGACAGATAAACCAAATAGGCCAATTATGGAAACACCAATCCATAACACATTTTATACAGGAGCACTTGCACTTTCCCACTGGACAGCAGGGAGGAAAGTGCGCAGAATCATTACACCAGCAAAAACAGAGTCAAAACCGGGAGATCAGAAAGCAAAAAGTCAGGGGAAACACGCCAAAAGATGCCAATTCTAACAGCTTGTATTTGAACACACTTCCAAGGACAAGCATGTGTTCTCAGTCCAACCAACCACGCTGAGGAATAGTTTTCCAGCCCATATCCAGTAATTCACTGATCAGAAAACCTTTACATGTCTGCTTTAGGCACATTTATTCCACTGGCAGCAATTACATTAAGAGCGCCATGAGACTGTGCTAAGCTAGTCAGCAACAAGTATAGCGTCTGCCTCAGGAGCAGAAAAACATGTTTTCGGAGTCAGAGGTTAAGCACGCACGTCCTCATGGCAAGAGGCAGGGCTAAAGACGTCAGGTAAATGTAAAGGGCTAGTGCGGAGGACTCCCCACGAACATGAATTAACACAAAGTTCATACAAGATGTTATTCATGTATCCTGGAAGTAAATTCGCAGTATTTGTTATCTGTCCTTCTTTTATGTGCCCATGCATAGGGATACATTTTAAGATTGTATTTGATCAATGTTGATATGGAAGTGAACATTTGGAATTATGCTGGATTAATTTTGCCTGGTTTTTGGACTCTACATCACAGTGACCTTAAACTATAAAATTGTTCTCCTAAAAAAATTTATTACCATATTTGTATGAAATCTTCGGGCATGAGATGAGCAAGAAACGGTTATATCTGCTGTGATCGAATGAAGGTGTGACAGGATGTGAGAAATATAATTTAGCCAAAAAAAGACATACCTTTTAGGATACATGAATAAAGTTTGCATTCAATAAGAGTTTCTGTGAAGGAATCTTCATCAGAAGCACTCACTGATCGATTTCCTGCAGTTCGTTTTATTGCATTTGCATAGCGCCTTGCATCCCAATGTGGGCAACAAAGCACAATATCGGGTACGTATCATGCTAAGCCGTGAGGCGGAGAGGGGGCTCCATGGTTAGGAGGGTGTTGTATTGTTGATGTAACTTAAGTGGGAAGTGTTTTTAATTCCCAGAAGCGATTTTGTAGGTCCTGATAAGCGTTTGTTACCCATATTATCATTGTGTACTTTGCAGGTGAGGAATCGCTTCGCTCACGGGTGCAATTCAAGCCGTATCCTATTTCGTGCTTCTGTCTAAGTGCTTCTAAGAACAGTGTCTCGACTCTGGGCAGCAGGGGAAGCTGTGGGAGTCACTCTCACAGGTCCAAGAGGGAGCACCGCAGGCGGCCTATAACAAGTCTTACAACACAAAACCCTGCCTTGTTCTGTGTAACTCATCTCAGACTCCTTATAAGTTTACTTGCTACTGTAACAAATAAATCACACTATGGGCTTGATTTAGAACGTGACAAGGAGCACGTGGATGGATGACAGGCAGCAACACAGGATTGGGGGTGGAGGGGACTTGAAGGGTGGAATCAACACGGGTTGACCAGAAGCAACACGGAGGGCATGGGTGGAAAGGGAAGAAGCAGAGGGCCAGCGTGGGGTGAGAGAATAACGACAGAGAGCAAGAGCAATATGGGGGGAGGGGACTGAAATAAGCAATGGGCAAGAAAGAAACAGGCATGTCATGTAAGCACATTACTGCGAGCGCATCACGAGGGGCAATGGGGAGAAGTACAAAGGGGAGAAAAATCGACGAGGAGGGAGATCAGAACAAAGTGCGGAAAGAAAAGTACATCAGGGAGACAGCTGGAAAACAGGCGCGCTTAAACAAAAAGAAAAGCAATGCATGAAAAAGGGCAGGGGTGCGTGCGTGTGCGTGCGCAGTCTGCTCTTTTTTGAAGCACATACTCGTGCTTGTGGCGCGCCCCTGCTCGCTCCCGCAAGGTGGATGCCGCCACAAGCACGAGTATGTGCTTCCAAAACGAGCAGAGTGACGGCTAAAGGTCCTCCTATGCAGCGCATGCGCGCTGCGTAGGCGAGACTTAAAAAAGCCACTGGTGCGATTGCTGCTTGATGCTGTTTGGGACATGGGAGGGGAGCCATGGTGATTAAAGAAAGTGAAACCAGCCACGGCATTGCTCTGGTTGATGTTTGGGATGTGGGAGGGGTGTTCTGTGCAGAAAGGCATTACCGTGCTCTAGTAAATAAACAAGTCCGCATGTGGTGCGCGCGCACTGCAAGAAATGTAAGGTATGCAGCTGGCACCCGGCCGCGCTGCTGCTCGCTCCCGAGACCCCTAGGCCATGGGAGTCAACGTTTAGAGAGAAGGCGGGACATGCACCCGCCTTTGGCAAATTGCGGGCTTTCAATTTTTGAAAGCCACTTGCAAAGGCCAATGGAATGTGTGGGAGGAGGCCGACCCTGACGGAGAAGTTTCTTGGAAGCTGGAGTTATTCCAAGAGGCCCTCTCCTAGAGCAACGCATGCGCGCTGCGCTAGGCGAGACCTAAAAAGCACGCCAGGGGAAAGAAAAGAGTTTTTCCTTTCCCTGGGTGTCTCTATTCAGTGCATTCCTATTACACCACCATGGATTATTTTTTGGGTGGGGGAGCGGCCCCTTGGCAATAAAGTGGCACATGTTTTGACCGGTTTTCCTCCTGGGGGCAGATCAGCAGTTTTTTGGGCCAATCTGCCCCCCAGGGGATGGAAATACATTAGACAACATGGATTTACTTTATCAATATGTTTATGGGGAGCCAGGCCTTTGACAACGGTCCCTCCCCACAAAGGGAACATTTATTTTTATTTCGGCACATATTTTGGCCATTTCTGCCCCCCCTACCTGTTTTAGGTAAACCTCAATGATCCCTTCAGTTACGGCCCAGAGTCTCAGCAGCACCAGCCAGGGGCCTCTTGTAGTCTGGAGTCTCCCGGAGAGCCAGGAAGGTAACAACTGGGCCCTGTATGTCTTTGGCTCGGGATGTAGGAGGCATAAGATCCCAATAATTATCCAGCTGTTCCTGGCAATACACAGCGCCTCCAGCCAGCACTTAGTCCGAGGGGAGGGTCGTCTTCCCCAGTGCATAGCAGTGATTTGTCTCTTGGCTAAAATTAGGAGTAAGGCTGTTAGGACATCTTTGACGCAGCACAGGATTGCCACTAACGGGGTCCTACTTATGCGGGAGTCCAAATAGCCAAAAAAGGGCTTACCATTCTAGGGGGGGAGAGGCTTAGCAGACACGGTGTTAACAAGAATGTTGCTGTTGTTCACTTGTCACTTAATTGTGCAGTTTTGAAAGATAATAGACAAACCCGTGTCAGGGTAGTCACTCGTACTAGCAAGACTGGTTGGGTTTGACTGATAATGAAAAGGATGGGATGATTTGGGGCCCCGAAGAGCGGTGCTCAATCACTCCTGGCAATTACTGTGTTTCCCTGACAATTCACAGCTCTACCCTACAAACGCCACCTCTGGAACAAAGCCTGTCACAGATCAGAGTGAATCCATTAGAATCCTCTGATTAACAGGTCCCTGGTGAGGCAAAATGGGGGACTAAGCAGCAACAGAGCAAGTTAAACTAACAATGGGAGAACAAGAGATGGCGGGAAGCATCGTCCAGCAGGTGCCTAGGCCCAGCACCCACTCACTTACCTGGGACCGGTCCTCCAACTAGTCTAGGCCTTTCAGACCCGGCCATGTGCCTAGAGACTCCTGCCTCGCCCTCTCTGCAGCCACCTCTCTCGCACTCACTCATGCTCTCTGCCACTCTCACTCTTGTGCCTGTTTTCTGCTCTCATTCCCTTTTGTGCCCTTCTCTCTTTAGGGCCTCTCTCTCTTTTGCATCTTTTGTGTTTTCTACTCTCTTTTACCACTTTCCTCCACTTTTGCACCCTTCTCGCTTTAGTGCCTCTCCCTCCTTTGCATCTCTTTTGTGTTCTCTGCTCTCTTTTACCACTTTCCTCCACTTTTTCACCCTTCTCACTTTAGTGCCTCTCTGTCCTTTTGTACGCTCTCCGTTTCTCTTTGTGCCCTTTTTTCCCTCTTGTGCACCTTTCTTTTTTGTGCAATTTTCTCGTTTTGGCCTCTTTTTTGCTGTTTTCCTTTTCCAGCTCTTTTCCCCGCTTCAGACTCCCTCAGCCCTTCTACCCGCTCCCGCGCTTTTTTTTCTCCCGCCTCCCCCAACTCCTTATGTGCTTCCGGCTTCACATTCCTGCCTCTTCTTCCAACTCCTAGAAGCCCTGGCCATCATCCCCCCTACCAGTGCTTAATTTGTGCCGGTGCTTTCCGGTGCTTAGCACCGGCACTTATTTTTCAGGGCCGGGTCTACACCTGAAGACCACTGCCAACTCACATCAACGACTGAACTGCACGTGATATGTCACAGTGTATATAATTGACTCACTGCAGTGTAGTTCACACTCTATAACAGTCTCCTGAGTCCCCGGTGAAGAGTGCTGCTGTGCCGAGCCGATGATATCCATATCGGTGGTTACGTGCGAATTTGCCTTCAGTTCAGTGTTGCCAGTGGGCGGGCCACTGATTAGGCTGGATTTGGTTATGTGGGGTAGGGGCGGCAGCAGCGTGCGTGTGCGTATGCGTAACCTTTTTCAAAATTCCAACGCCTGCACACACGCACTGCATGAGTCACCGCCAGTTCAGTACGACAAATTGAAGAATTTCCAGCAGCCAGCGTGTCATGTTGCAGTGTGTGAAGGCAGTGCCACCAGTAACCAAGTAAGGACCCAAATTAACACTGCTTTTTATTAAGCGTGATATGACAGTCACCGTGTTTGCTAAACAGACTTCAAGTCCGAGCAATCATGCCGCCGGCACCGTGTGCAATGCTCTGGGCCTGGAGGCTGGAAGAAGGGCAGGGCCTGGCCCTTTGGCTTAACCCCTTTCCGTCTAATCGTTGATATAGTTGAGTTGACTGTTGACTCGCATGAAATGCTGTTTTTCAGTGCATTTTTTCTCTTTCGGATGTACTTTGGTTTCGGTATTTAACCTGTTGAAAGTTTATTTCATACGTCATCAAGCCTCGTGCTTGTGCAGGTTGTTTGTGAAGTGGTGTGGTTGCTGTTGTGGGGTACGGTGTGCGCCCTTCACCCGCGTGACCCCAGCCGGTAGTGGAGCGATGCTTTACATTCCAGTTAGCACATGGTCACCTCCGTAGTGAGTGCGACAAAACGCACAGACCCCTTAGTTGTATTTGTTTGCTGGCACTGGCAGTGGCACACACTCCATGCAGTATTCACTCGATATTTACTTTTTTTCATGCATGATGCAGGTCGAAGTAACTGCTGTGCCTGCAGCCAAACCGGTCTTTGGTGCAAGTCCCTGTGAATGCCGCTGGTTTCAGCAAAACCCTGTTCAAGTGCCATCCGCTGCCGTAGGCATGTTTTTCATTTGATTTCTGCCCTTGTCCCCGTCTCAGTCCACACACACAGTGCCTGCAGTAGAGGTGAATTAAGGTTTGCAGGCAGTGTTGCACCCTCTCTGTGCCACGGTGAGATAACACTGTGACACCAATGTTTAATTGGTCTTATGGCCGGCTTTATTTTCATTTTAAAAACATCTGCTGCCAAGTTCCTTGCCTCCAGCAATTTTCAGGCAACAATAAAGATTTAAAGATAACTCTGTGATTAATGTTCTTCCTGGAGAGCGATGGGTGTTGTCTAGTTGAGGTTTTGACTCATCATTAGGTTGAGGGTTAATATGCCTGCTGTAAAGAATGTGTACCATGCAGATGAAAAGTACACATAATGTATATAGGGTCAGTGGGTTACTGCTTTTCTAAGAGACATCCTTTTATTACAGTTTATAAGTTAAAAATCCAAATATAGAACAGTGAATTATTAATTGTCGTCAAAGAACTGCATGCACAGTGCAAAGTATAGGTTAGAGCATAGATTAATGTTGCAAAAAGGGTTAATTTGGATAGAAATCAATTCTTATTATTAAAGAGAACCCCCAATTATGGTATTCCATTTTCAATTCAAAGGTTGTGATTCTCCAGACCAAGCAGTCTTAAACTATACTGCCTACCCGTATGAAGACATGTCACTCCAACACCTTGTAATCCTCTGGGCCTGGCTTATGTAACATTTCCTATACTCTGATTTACATTGGTATGATTAATTGTGGGTGGACCCAGTGGAGGAAGTGGGTGGAGCTGGGGGAAAGTGGGTGTGGCCTCCGACAAACATTTTAGCACCTGGACTTCATATTTTACAAATTAAGCACTGCCCCCTACTCCCCTTCACAAGAGCTACTTAATGGTGGCCACTTAAATGAAAGCCTGTCTACGCCTGGACCTCGCCTTGCGCCAAAACCCTGGTCCGGTCAGCCCCCACTGCTACACTGCAGGGATCTTCCGCTTGCTAGACCCAGGCCATCATTCTACCCACTGCTGCCACACCGCACCCCACACCACGGAAGGACCCTTCATATGTGTAATGAGTCAGCGTTGCAGTGTCCAGCCCAGGCGTGGGCCGGATGTTTCGCACCCACGTGCCCAGACCAGGTGTGGCCCGGGCGTGTATATATAAATGGGGCGTGGCCGCACGTGGCTAGTGGCAACCCAACGAAATACCCGAGTGACTTATTTTCACAAGCGCCCAATGCTCGTGAGGCCCTGAGCGCCTCATACACACCCTCACAACACTGGCGACGAGGAGAGGAGCCGAAACCACACCCGCTGCATTGCTACACGACCGGCATCGAGCCCCGGCACCGTGCAGGCTGCCGCAGTGCCTGAGAGGGGCGAGAGTTCTGCCTTCACCGACGGTAGAAAACCGCCGCCGTCCCCAAACCACAGCCAAGCGATAGCAGAACAACGGACTCCCGGCGGGCCTCCGGGCGCACCGGCAGCTCTTGGGCGTAGCCCGTCCGCTGATCGGGTTTTCTCAAAATGTCCGTGCGCCTTTTCCGTTTCCACTGCTGCTTTCGGAAAATGACGCCCCTCCCGACTCTTAGAGTAAGCAGAGGCACAGATAGCGTGCTTTCACTTTCGGAGCCCTTCATTGCTCACACTGTCAGACACGTAGTGAGGCCAGAGTCCAGAGTGCACAAACGCTTCAAGGACTTTCAGATCTGATGCCCTTCCCGGCTCTATACCTTATCAATGGATTTTAAATATGCGCAAACGTACTTGTTTATTGTGGCAAGTTTTATTTGACCAACTTTACATTTAAATAAATAAACTACAGCGCGCCTTCATATGTGCGCCTTCAAAGCCTTCACACGTCCTCCCCTCGTTACCTGGCGAATAAATTGAAATTGTCCCGTGGCTCTCGCCCTTCTCGCAATGCGGAAAAGCTTCTGCTTGAGCCCCCCGTCTTCAAAAGGGAAAGATCGATGGCACAATCCTTCTCAGGCAATGCGGTGAGAATCTGGAACTCGCTTCCCCCATTGCTCCCTGCCACCGTCTCTACCCAGATCTTCAAAGCTGACCTCAAATCTCTTCTCTTCCAAAGACACTTTCAGAACAAATACTTTCATTCTCAGGCCCCTCTAGGAAGTTCGCTCTTCATTGTAAATTTGTACTTTTTCCTGTACATTCCTCACCCTTGCGTGTTGTGTTGGATTTTATGTGTGTGTTCCCTTCATTTTAAGTCCCCTGTTTAATTCACGCACTCTCTTCTCCCTCAAGGAAGTTCTTCCACTATAGGAAATTCTGTACTCCATGCATATAGAAGTGCCTTCCCAGTGTGTTCTGAGTGACTGCCACTTATTGCAGTATTATACCTCTATTTGTATTTTGTATCTTATGTATCATGCACACCTGTCACTTTTTCCTCTTGTAACGCATACCTCTTTTTGTATCTTGTTTGTTTTGTTATTTGCACAATTGTCACTTTTTCCTCATGTAATGTAACGCTTGCTTTTGTATTATGCTCACTTGTAACCTTCTCCTCATGTAATGTTACTGTTCCTATTGTGAAGCGCTCTGACACCTTCGGGTAAAGTCCGCGCTATATAAAAACGCATAAAATAAATAAATAAAAAATATGAAACTTCAGTATAAAATCATGTTGACTGCAGGCGTCCGGCATGGATGTTCTAAGTCAGCTGGTCCGAGATGAAAATGCGATAATTGGGATTTACTTTGCAGGAGTTTGTTTCCGACCTAACCCCACATGGTAGGGTTACCGCTCGTTTTATGATTTGTGGCCACAGAAAAGCGGGTGGCGACAAACAGGCAGCGTCACACGCCTGCTGCGCAGGGATAAGCGAGCAGTCACCGACTCCATACAGGACACGAGGCTGCCAGGTGCATGTACTGGTTGCAAACAGGCTATGCCGCTTCCGGACATAGCGCGCTCCACCAATAGGAAGGAAGAACGCCAGGCGCAGTCCTTCCTCGGTTTCTCTTTCAGATTCCTGAGTCATCGGGTAAACAAACAAGCATCGGAACAGCCAACAGGGTGGCGATCCAGGGAGAAGGGGGCTGGCAGGTGAAGCGAAGCGCACACATCTAGTGGATGAATTGCACTATGTGCAACCACAAAACCTGGGATGACTCCCAGCTTCCCCCACTTTACCAAATCATATGATCCTAGGCAATTGCTTTATTTCACTTTCCCTTTTACTTTTACTTTTATTATCACCACGTATAAGAGGACATCGAAGTACATGACTTGAGGCTGTGTGTACAAAACTGTTTCCTTTGTTTGATTTAATAAACTATAATCTTGTTTATGTATAATAGGAACCCCCTAGGCCACCCTATGAGTGCACATAACAACTGACTTGCCTCTTACTTCACTGTTGGCATTGTTGTCAATGTGGAGGGAAGAATTAATGTTTCTAAATTCATATTTGAAAACTATCACTTAAAAAACACTTCTCAATGCACCAATATGATCTGATATATACTAAGGTGAAATGGTTCTGCATGTTAATGAAACATACATGCCAACTTTTTAGAAGAGGAAAGTGGGAGATTTAAAAAAAAATAATCTGGAGACTTTATTTCTCCCATTGACTTTTGTTGAGGCCTGAACCAGGATTGTCATGTATGGGACTTGCAAGTGTGCTGCTGCAAGTTTGGATATCAGAAATGCAAATATAAGTTTGTTTTCCCATTACCTGTCAGGAGCATGGAGAAAGCGCTATAGCAGGCAGAGAGAGCGTGACAAAAGTTGCGCACTGGCCTGCAGGAGCAGCCTGTCAGCTGAAGCCCGCAGAGGAATCGGGTATTTGCATGCAGGAATCGGGAGGCGGGAGACTAGACTTGAAATCGGCACTCTCCCGCCTGAATCGGGAGGGCTAGCATGTATGATGAAATGCATGTTTTGAATTTTGAAGAGATGTTATCATGTTTTTACAGTTTTGCGGGAAGATGGCTTTGAAAAGGAAGGCGTTCCTAAAGTTAAGTGGTGCAGGACAACTTAGTTACTTCCTTTTTTTTAACTTAAATTAACCTTTATATAAAAGCTTGCATCTATATTTACCATCTTTTTAATGTTAGTACTTAGTTGAGTGAACAGCAGCCCAGTGCTGATGTTGATTAGGGGGCCGCATCTTAAGGTCAGGAGGGCCGCATGGTCTCAGGTCCTACTTTTGAGTATCACTGGTATAGAAGAGGGTCACGAGATAAGGTAGAGATGGGCGAGCGGAGCCAGAGCCGACCTCTGGCTTTAAGAGCTTGCTGTGCACAAGAGCCACTTTAAGAGCCTGCGGTGCACAAGGCAAGCCTAGAAAATATATAGCCTTGTAAATCATGCAAAAGCATTGGATGAAAATATGATAAAAATACTGTCAAAATAAAAAACGGTGTATTTCTTTTGCAGATGAAGCGTGTCCCCTTAGTACCTCAAATTATATAATTAGATTGAGAGGTATTTATTAAAAGTGATGCTTTTTAAGCATGAGCTTAGAAATATTGATCCCTCCTCCGCTGCCTTGAGGACAAAACCATTATAAACTAAGACGCATAGCTGCCAAGTTTCAGAATCCCTATGTGTGACATTTCTATGGTTTCATTGTGTTTATGAGTGACGTTCTACTGCCAAATGTGTGATACTTCGAGTGACACTTTGCTCTGAGTAAATCAAAGCAATGACCAGTATTTGCATGCCTCTCTCTTACTTTTCTGTTAATGTATCCATACATATTTCACAGCAATAAACATACCCCTAAACCAATCCAGACTTATTGGCATTGCCACTGTTTATTAACAATATCAACTGAATGAGGAATAATGATTTTTGTTGTGAATAATCAGAATTGAAAATGTTTTAATACTGAAAATAATACACTGTAAATTATGCATTACTGAGGTCTGTGGAAGGAGAAGTTGTCTTCAGTGTCTCAATCATGCCCATTCTTTCCTTCTCACCATTTTGCTGTGCAGTCTCTCACTCTTTTAGGAGCTTACACTCTTTTTCTCACCACATCTTTGTGAAGTTCCCAATCTGCATATCTAACATGTCCGCTCCTTCCTTTTCCTCACTGCCTTTTTACTCTGTCCTTCAGTACATACTTTCATGTGTAGAGCCCTAACCATCAACTCGCTCACACCCACCCACCCACTCTCTTCTCACCTGTAACCACATTTTGTTTTCCAATGAAGCTGTCAGCATTTTAACAGCTGTGTATATATCCTTCACACACTTTCACAGTAAAATGTTAATTACAATTAGCACATGTTACAATCCAGTCAATCGCTCTGCAGAGGCCAAGGACTGGATGAGCATGTAGCCTGAACATCTTTATAACACACTTTTAGGCTATGTGAGAAACTCACACTGCCTTGAGTCTCAGCTCCGGAGCTCTCAATTATGCTCCATTATAAACACCAATTCAACATCTGAACTCACGAAGACGTCTAGAGGCAACCTTGTTTACAGTGTGCACTATACAAGATTCATACGCTCCATGGAAAAATACTACAGAAGGTCATCTAGAAAAAAACATATACTCTTGGTGAATGCAACATGAAGAAAAACATGAAATGTAAACAAGGGCTGCATCTCTGACATAGAATATCTTTTAACGGTTGTAGTAACTGTTGAAAATGGATAAGCATCTACAATGGGACCTGAGCTCCTTGTAGATCTAGGGCCCTATGGTGCCAAAAGTGTCTGGGTGACAAGAAGATAAAAAATGTCAAAATTATAAAACAGTACAGCACAGCCCAATTACAGCATAGAAGGCCGGAGGCCATGTGAGTAGAGGGTAGGAGGCAGCCTGTCTCTCCTCTGTCACTGTAACTGCATGTGGACCATAACGTATGCAAGCTGGGCCCAGGCTGAGAAGGAAACATCTTTTACAATGCAGTTGTAACCACACAGTACCTTTACCATGCAGCCTTTACAAAGCAAATCTTTACCACCAATTCCTTTACCACGCATGGTAAGTGTAGTAAAGGTAAGTATATGTGTGTGTAGTGTGTGTATCTCTTTCTCTCTTTCTCTCTCTCCCTCTCTCTCTCTCTCTCTCTATATATATATATATATATATATATATCATCCGAGGTTGGTTCACTTTTGCCCGGATTCTCGGCGCTCAAAAAGGTGCGTGACCATCGCGGTTGAACCAAACCGCTACATATCCAAACAAATCCTTCGTGTAGAAAGAACCAGGTCGCACTCCAGCAGTAATGATTTAGCAAGTTAATTTATTCTTAAATCCTTTTTCGACAGCATGCACAGACCCAACCAACGCGTTTCGGTATATCGTAATACCTTGCTCACGGCTGATTTTTTGGCGCAATCCACCTTATTTTTAAATTTAAACTACAGGAAAGGCTAATGCATCACTTCCTGTTTGTTATCAGGGGTCCCTCCACAGCCTACTGGGAGATGTAGTCCCCTGTTATTTTCTGTGAAAAAATGTGCAAAAGTAATAGTGCAAAATACAATCTTTACAGATTATGTGAATTAAAATCAGTATCCAACTATATCACCAATCAGCAACCATCAACTCTTCCATTTCTGCCTGGTTCAAAAATAATAGGTGTTCCGCTATATTTATTGTTCCCAACAACATTATATCCCTTCAGTGGGAATATTGTTATGTCCATTCTTTTTCCGACTCCTCTTTAGAACCTCCAATGGCAGTCTGTTTCATCTATATTCACAAAAACCAATTGGATTCACTCGAGTCATAGGTTTCTTTGGACCCCTTTAACCCTCTAGTGGGGATATGTTGCCGAACTCTAACTCGAATGAATTCACTCCATTCTTTTGGATTCTCACCCATTTTGACCCTCAAGTGGGTCTATATTCCATTTGGAGTTTCACCCATTTTCTAACCCTTCAGTGGGTGAAGTATTCCCATGCGGATTCCAGCACTTATGTTGTCGATGATGTCCTCTTTGGTATTCCTTGGATTTTATTGCACATTGTGGGAGACTGTATGTTTGATTAGATGTGTATGTACAGTTCCTCTGATTGATTTAAACCATGAGGCGTCATGGTCCTAAGATTTAAAATATGGCGTGACTCTTTTTGTCGCCGTCTTTTCTCTCTATTTCCTCCACGTACATTGGCTGGTACAGTTTCTATCCCATAAAATTTCAGAGTTTTCCAGTCTCCATTGTGGTATCCAATTGGTTTTTGTGAATATAGATGAAACAGACTGCCATTGGAGGTTCTAAAGAGGAGTCGGAATCAGAATGGACCTAAAAATATTCCCACTGAAGGGATATAATGTTGTTGGGAACTATAAATATAGCGGAACACCTATTATTTTTGAACCATGCAGAAATGGAAGAGTTGATGGTTGCTGATTGGTGATATAATTGGATACTGATTTTAATTCACATAATCTGTAAAGATTGTATTTTGCACTATTACTTTTGCACATTTTTTCACAGAAAATAACAGGGGACTACATCTCCCAGTAGGCTGTGGAGGGACCCCTGATAACAAACAGGAAGTGATGCATTAGCCTTTCCTGTAGTTTAAATTTAAAAATAAGGTGGATTGCGCCAAAAATCAGCCGTGAGCAAGGTATTACGATATACCGAAACGCGTTGGTTGGGTCTGTGCATGCTGTCGAAAAGGATTTAAGAATAAATTAACTTGCTAAATCATTACTGCTGGAGTGCGACCTGGTTCTTTCTACACGAAGGATTTGTTTGGATATATATATATATATAAATATATATATATATATTTTAACTGAAAAAAACATAAAAGGTTAAAGTAACGTAATCGCTGAATTTCTCATTGACAATATTAACGTTTTGAACTAAAAAAACAAAGAATTAGGAAATATAGTTAGCAGCACTAACTATAGCTTTCACCCCCGCCATGCACTGCTTATAACCTCACATATGAAATCACTCATGACATATTCTATGACATCATTGATGACATCACCCAACCTTTGTTTTCTTGCATATTGCTCTATAAGTTACTATGGCTTTAGATGCCTGACAGTAACTACAAAAAAGCTCAGGAGAATATCAGCCATTACTACTGCCACCACAGATACAACTCACTTAGGTGGTATAAAGAAGCATTATAGGCAACACAGCCTATAGCATACACTTCATAGTTAGCAAGTTAGCATAAATCACATTAAGAATCAACTACACATATATGGGAAACCCTAATTCGCTACAATCTTTAGTCTCTGTACAAGTGTTGAGAGAAAACTAAAATACTGAATGCCAGTTCAAAAAACAGTAGCCTACTACATACATCTTTAATCTATATTATACCCATGAACTCACTGAGCCTATATTAAGAAATAAAGTTGATATCAGCAGAAAAGTGGGTTCTGTAAACAGTGTTAACTCCATGGAAAGAGTTCATTCTTTGCAAACACTTAAACTCTCATGATAAATACACCACAGAGTATTCAAAAAAATCTACTGAGAACAGTGTACACTCTATGCAACAGTTGAATCTAAACACTATTTGCTTAATAATACCACAATCTGAAGGTGCTAAATACATACTACCCACACCCTTCATGCTCCGGCGAAAACCTTACAGATAGGTCATCTTTTCTAGCAAAACTAGGACACGTACCTAGTTGTTAGACCAGACATCCTTACATGGGTGTTTCTTTAGACGTTTTGCCTTTTGCCTCTCCTTTTTGCTAATTCTTTTTGTTGGCCTTAGGACAATGAGCACTTTACTACTGCTAACCACTGCTAAAGTGCATGTGCTTCTCCCCTAAACATGATGAGATTGGTGTATATTTGATTGGCAAATTTGTTGTTTTGGTAAGTCCCTTGTAAAGTGGTATACCATATACCCAGGACTTGTACTTCAAATGCTACTAGTGGGCCTGTAGCACTCATTGTGCCATCCACATAAGTAGCATTTCAAACCTGTCTCAGGTATGCCACTGCAGTGCCTGTGTGTGCAGTTTACTGCCACTTCGCCTTGGCATTTAAAACTATTTGCGAAGCCTTGAACGCCCCTTTGATTACATATGTCACCCCTAAGGTAGGCCTTAAGTAACCCTAAGGTCAGGGTGCTATTTAAGTAAAAGGTAGGACATGTACCTTTGTTTTGCATGTCCTGGTAGTGACAAACTACTATTTATTATTTAGTTTTTCACTACTGCAAGGCCTACCCCTCTCATAGGCAAGCACTGGGAATTCTTTAAGATACTTTGACGCTGTAGTTCCTGATCAGAGAGGAGGAGCTTTTTTCAAATTTGATATGTTTGGAATGGTAATAATAAATCATCCTCACTGATGAAGTTGGATTTAACATTACTGTTTTAGAAATTACACTTTTAGAAAGTGGATCTTTCTCTATACTTACTCGTCTTTGTGTCTGACAGCCTACCTCCAATACACGTCTGGGTTGGGTGACAGCTACACTTTATGCATTCCCTCTAGACAGCCACAAACAAAGGAAGGTGAGGCTCATCAGCATTCTGAGCCCTCCTCTGCATTCCGTTAGCCTTCCTGGGCAGGAAAGGGGAGAGGTGGCTAACACTTACATCTGAATAGTCTGTGGCCTGTCCTCACACAAAGCACAAATTTACCGCCCAGGGTTAGCCTGGTAGATAGAACTGGGCTGAAAGGGATCCTTGTGCACTTCAGAGAGTTCTTTTGAAGTATAATTACTGGGGCTCTGGCCCCACCAAGGCAGACATTGCGTGGGACTTGTAACCAGACACTGCTGGCTCTACATCTGCACATTGCCAGAAGGACTCCTGTGCTGCCAGGAGGGACTGCCACTTTGCTAACTGCTTTGTTGTGTTGGCCTGCTGCTTGCTGAGTGCTGTGCTGCAGGAGTGACTGTCACTCTGCGACCTGCCTTGTGTACTGACCTGCTCCCTGCTATCTCTGTGGTGTGCTCTCTACCCATGTTTTCTAAGGGCTTGTTGTCTTAGCCCTGTTCCCCGAAGTCTCAGGGCCTTAAAAGACTTCAAACTCCCCTGACTGCAGGAGAGGTTCTACAACAGTCGAGCAGTTCGCTCTGACCTCCATTTATAAGTGACTTTGTTTTCAAATTGACTAGCACGCTTCCCCCTTTGCTGAGGACTCAGCGCTTCAACAACCAGCTGAACTCTTGCTGATCGCTGCCGCACTCACAGCAGCTGCAGCGCCTTTAGCTTTGCTCATCGCGACTCATTACCTTGAGATGAGGGGCATGTCCTGAAATGCAAGGCTCACCAGCGCAGCACGGTACTTACTGCATCAGCCACCGCGGAAGGGTCTTGATCAGCTGACAACGCTGGCCTCAATCATGAGGCCTGATGACAACTCCTGCAGCCTGACACCTGGATTAACCCAGGTGCTGCGGGCTTACATTCTCCAACAACACTCCAAGGTACTGTACTTTCTCAAACCTGTGCTCCCTCGCGGGCTGCTTCCCAGGCACCGGTGCACAGTCTGCGTGGCCCACTGACACCCTTCCAGTGCCTTCGGACTCTGGGGGTTTACTTGCATTTCGATACCAGGTGTCAGCCTCCGTGTAGGGTCCCCCTTCCTCATTCGATCGTTTCTCTATGGTCCAGCGTGACCACACACGAACAGTGAAATACCCGGTGAACCCTGAGCATTGTATTTTTCTTTTGTGACTTAAAACGTGCACATCTTGAAAAGCATATATCGTATTTATATCGTTTTGGCCTCAACTTGCTAATAAAATAGAAACCTATTCTTATAAACCTGTGTGGAGTCTTTTTGTGGTGTTTTCATTGTGTTATTGTGTGTGTGCATGTTGCACAAATACTTTACACATTGCCTCTTTTGATAAGCCTGCCCACTCTGTGCCAAGCTACCAGAGGGTGAGCACTGGTTAAATGATTTTTGTATTTAGCTTACCCTGACTGGAGTGGTGTTTTTTCCTGGCAAGTTTGTACACCTTAGCCAACCAGAAACCCCATTTCTAAAACTAGTGCACACAGTCTTCTTTGTTGAGTATAAACTATCAAGTGACAAGATTCTCTCTAATAACTCAAAGTTCCTTACAAAAGTTAGTATCTACTACGTAGAATCGCTCTCCTGTTGGAAACGCTTTCTGCACAAAAAGCATAAAAAAACAGTTGTGTGGAGCGTAAGAAATACAAGTCAGCTGTCAGTTGCAACCAGAGTTACTCTTGAATGCAAACATTTGTAACATCTTCAATATCTGTACACAGCTATAACACATTAGGAGGAGCACTTGCGTTTGGTAAACAGTTACATCAATGAGCAGGCCCCAAGCTGTACAAAATTACGCAGAAAACAAGAATGGTAGTTGCCAGCCACTATGTAAACTGTAAAAGAAACTTGCACACTCATCGGATGATGTCATCAGTGATGTCATCTTCTTCTTCTTAAGTCTTTATTTCGATTATAAAACCATAAAAGACATACAAACAATTAAAAAATAGGCAGGGTAAAAACGTGGTAACAGAATAGTTGGGTGATGCCAGGGTTACATTGATCTGGGACAGACACAGTGAAATATTTAAAAAGGAACATTAATCCATCATTTCAGCGGACACTAATGTACTATTAAAACATTTCATTAGGAAAGATATGAGAAGAGATTTCCGCTCAATTGTGATTTGTAAAGGGAGCGGAGAATGGTAAGACCAAACAACATACAATCTAAAAGATAAAAGCTACCCAGGTCTTACACAAAATCAATAGGCCCCACCACAATTCTCGGCAGTGTGGCCGACACAGGCTGCCACACAACCCACATGATAAGGATAGAACAAAATAAAACAGATCAAGTTAATAGGCCCTTGAATTTATTTGCCTGAATCACCCATGCCCAACTCAGAAATTTTGCCGTAGCAATGACAATAGGTTCCTGGGTACATGTCTGTAGGATCCTCAGGGCCTCTATAGCGTCTCTCGTGCCTAGGGTGGAACAGATGGGTTTGAGCCATTTCGTCCTTGGTGGCCTGTAGGTCGGACAAGCAAATAGGATATGAGCAATTGATTCAGATTGTGCTAAGCACAGCGGGCACAATTCAGACGTTGACTTGGACCATTTGCTAGAGAAAACTCTAGTTGGAAGGGAGCCCACCCTAAACTGATGGTAAAGCTTCCTATCCAACGGTTTTGAAATAATATCCCAATATTGTTCAAATCCAACCTCATGTTTGATTGACAGGAAATCCCTAGTCAAAGTAGGCCCTATGATGGAAGAGAAACACTTGGACTTCACCATATCCATATAAGCCGCTTTAAGCTCTTTTTTTGTCGGCAGGGGAGTCGTTTCTGGGTTCTCCCACAATGTACCCATCCCCATATCTATCAGGGTTTTTTTATGTGCTGAAGCCACTTAATCTTACTTAGGCACCCTACCCCCTAAAATCCAATAGAGCTTTGGCGTACAAAGAGAGCTCGGGGTGGCCCACAGCCTTCTCCACAAGGCTATAGGCCTGAATCGGGCCAGGTCCTTAATACAGACACATCCCAGGTCCAAGAACAAAGGCACCAATGGGGTCGATTACGGCAAGCCTGTTAATGCCCGCATAAATTTGTTTTGGGCGATAACAATGGGAGTAATATCCTCATGACCCCATAATTCAGCACCGTATAGAATTGCACTGGTAACCTTTGAATTGTATATTTTAAGAGCGGGAGCTATGGGTTTGGTAAAAGAGAGCCTATGCTCTTTTAAAAGAGCCCCAGCCAACTGCGCATGCTTCAGAGCAAGCATGTCAATTTGAGGCTTCCAATGCAGTTTCCTATTTAAGGTTACCCCCAGGTAGGTAAACACATCAGTCTGCTGTAATGGAACATTATTCATGTGGACCATGCTCCTCTTAACTTTTTGTGGGTGGAGAACCATAAACTTAGTCTTGTCCACATTGACCACCAGCTCATGATCGCGGCAGAACTCCTCAAAACGGGACAGGGCCACCTGTAGACCAGATTGAGTCTTAGAAAGAATCAAGGTGTCGTCCGCGAACATGAGTAGGGGGGTTTTCAGGCCCCCCAAGGTTGGAGCATCGGTAGAACATGTGGAATAATACTGTACAACCCTGTCGATAAATAACGAAAACAGGGTGGGAGCAAAGACCATCCCTGGCGCACACCCTTTAACACCGGGAATCTGTCAGTGACGTCACCGTGTGTGCCCCATCGGACCTGAGCATAATTACGGTCATGCAATTTGACTATCATTGCTAACAGCTCCAACGGCATCCCCACTTCCAGGAAGGCACTCCACATTTTATTACGAGGGACAAGGTCAAATGCAGACTTCAGGTCTATGAAGGCCGCATATAGCGTACCCCCACCTAAGATAACAACCCGCCAGTATATCATCACAAACCTAAGCACTTGGTCGATTGTGCTGGTGTAGGGGCGGAAACCTGCCTGCATGGGTGATAATATCTTGGATTCCTCTATCCACAGCTGGACTCAACTCAATACTAGCCTGGCAACTATTTTCTGAATAGAGTCTATAAGACTGATGGGCCTATAGTTGCCAGGTAATGCACGGTCCCCCTTTTTATACACCAGAATGATGACAGCACCGGACCAGGTATCGGGAATACACGCACCACTGGCGATGGCGTAGGCCAGATACTTAATATAAATCACCCAATTATCCTTGTCATGGACGAATAGGTCCGCCGGTACACAATCAAGACCCGGGGCCCTTCCACTCGGGACCAGGGAGAGGACTTTCGCAACCTCAGATTTGGTAAATAGTAGGGTGGGTATCGATGTAGAAATTTTAAAATCTTCCAGGTTATTGGCGGACATAGAGAGCTGGGCCTTATAATACTGGGCCCACTGTTCCGGTGGAACGTAATTAATGGGTGTATTAGATGTCCCACCGCTCCCCCGCTTCACTAACTGCCAAAATTTAACCATACTTTTCTCATTGCTTGCCAGAAGCAGATCATGCCAGCGGTTGTCGTCCCACTCCTTTTTAGCTTTTAATTGGGTTGCTTTATAATTAGCCCTGGCATGTTTAACTTCTCCCACATCTTTCGATCTAATAGCCCTTGTCAGTTGCCGGTACGCCTCTCTACAGGTTTTATTGTACCAAGTAGCCATCGATATCCCTTCCTTTGCCTTTTTTTTACTGGGCTTAAGGAAAAAGGTTTTAAGATTTAAAAACAGGTCTCTATGAACCTGAGGGGCGATTTGATTAATATCTCCCTGGGAGGAACAGTTTTGGAGACAAGTTATTGAATGGGCAACCAAAACCTTCATCGCACCCAAATCCCCTTCATTCTCAGTAATCCAGGGCCATCTTACTCTCCTCATATCATTTGAAAGCGATACTTCAGATCGTGTACCCTCCTCTACCTTATTTGGGAAGTTTAGTGTACCTGGGGCCTTGATTGTCAAGATTAGGGGGTCATGGTCGCTTTCAGTGCGTTCCTGGACCAACATATCGAGAAGGGAATGCCACGATTCGATGTTAAGCATGGTAAAATCAATGCGGCTGCTCCTTAGACCATTATTAAATGTATGTGCACCCTTCCTATCTTATTGGACCTCCCGTTCGCTGCTCGCACACCCCTTTCCAGGCATAGCCCCTTAAGTTGCAAGGCAGCTTCTGTCCATTTTTTAATAGGGCACAGATCTAGGGACGGAATGTTCCACTGCGAGTCCTCATCGGAGCTTAAATTACCGTCCTCTGGATCAAGCGGTTCAAAGGTGCAATTAAAGTCCCCCAAAATTAACAAATTACACCCACCCCTCTGACTGTCTAGGAAGCTGTCAAGGAGGGCGACAGTCTCCTCCCGCCTCCCGCCCGGTTTCCCTCTGGCGTAGATGTTAATTATCAGTGTATCTCGAACTTGGTCCGTCCGAAGCCGTAATACCATAATGTCCGGGCTATCGATAGGGACCGCCTCATACCTGTACCCCATTTGCTGTCTCACCCAACAAGTGAGGCCGCCTATGGGTCTACCTTTCCGACCCCGTTGGGCAGATTTAGAAAAGTTTAAAAACCCAGGATGGTATACCAGATCGATAGACCAAGTCTCCTGGAATGCCAGAAGGTCAAACTGATCGATAAAAACCGCCCAATCACAAGATACTGTTTTGGACTGAAGGCCTGCAATGTTCCAAGAGCCCACTGTCATAACAGACCTGGCATGCCCTTGGTGCGGGCTTCCGGGAGGAAGATAAAAAGGAGGAACAATCTCCTCCACCTGCATATCAGGACCATGATAACAGATAGGTAGGGTGGAACCTACTGGGTGGGCATCGCCCGGGTCAACCCGCCCTTCCATTCTCTGTTTCACTTGGATGGTGCGTACTCCCCCATGCTGGCCTGGGTAGTTACGTATAGCATCCCCCTCTGTCGTGATATCCCGAGTTCTTTTGGGACAATTGGGAGGGGTCCAGATGGGGGGGCAGTTACCAACAGCCTCAGACTCCCTAAGCAAAGTAGACCCAGATGAATCTGTGCGGTCGGTCTCAGCGAGTCAATCAATGTCTTCTAAGGAGGTGAGGACATCAAAGCGGTTGTTAAGGGGTACAGGATGGTTAGTATGACCATGTGTTTGGGAAAACCCACTCCTTCCAACCGTTCTGGTGGAGTTGATGGGTCGGTAGAAGTACCCCAGAGGGAGAACAGAGATGTCGTCCCTAACAACAAGGTCCCCAGCCCTCTCCAAAATTTGCTGAACCAGACCAGGGGACCTGAAGCTTAATACCACACAATCACCCCTGAGGGACTTTTGGGACCTCCCAACCCATGGTATTCTACGGACCATTTTAAAATCATTAAATAATCGATTTTTAATCCCCGTCTTTAAACTCAAAAGGTATAAGGCCTTATTTCTCAAGGTTGACCAATCCTCATTTGCCTGCGGAGCTAGCCCAGGGACATTACCTAAGACTACAGTGTAGGGAGCAGCTTCCGGAGGAAGATGTAAAAAATTAGGAGCACTCTGAGTACTCTGAGTACTTACAGAACGTGGTCGATTGGGAGAATGTGTGCATGTTACACTCAAATCATGCAGCAACCCCTGGACACTAGGGCCTCCCGGGTCGAGGGATATGATGACTGGCAGCAGGGGCTGGTTCGATGGAATTCCGTGCCTTGGTGGCATCCCCCCTGTTATCCCGGCCCCCCCCTTCCCCCAGAGAAGGGCCACCTCCAACATCCGTCCGTATTCCAGCACAGTTCGATGTAGAGGGAGACAGAACCTGCTCCAATTTTATAAGTCTTTCCTCAATCTGGCTCAGTTTTTGCATCAGGGGGTCAAGGAGGTTTGAAATTCCCTGCACTATCCGTGTATGGAGGGATTCCTCAATAGGGGTGAGTGGGCTAACGACGTTGGTAGTAGCCATGGTAATTTGTCTGCATCCTTCGTTTGCCTTCGTAGCAGCCTTCCGTTTGACTCCACATGAGGGTTGAGGAATAGCCTTAGTTGGACCCCGGCCTTTCCTTTTCTTCAATGGTTGTTCCCCTTTCTCAACCTGCTTTGCTGCCCTGCCCCTGGTCGAAACCATCGATGTGCGTGGATTAGTGTCTAGGCTGAGTGAAATATCTGGTAATGGGGTATAGGAGCCCTGACTGAACTGGCTTGAAGATGAGGGCGGTGGGGCGGGAGATGTATCTATGTGTGTTAAATCGGGGGGGGGGGACCATGCAACCATTAGTCACGGGCAGTAGGGAATCTAGAGATAGCCTGCGTTCTGTTCGTTGGATCTCATGGATCAACGCTGATTCAGCCCTTGACAAAAAGGCATCAAGCGTTCCCACCACCCCCCCCACCCACTCCTGCCTTGCGTTTGCTGGATGGACCAGGTTGCATCGCCAAAAATCAGATAAAACTAGACAGTGCCTTGTTGATGTAATTATGTAATTATGAAAGTCAGATAAGCATAGGGTGGCCCAGCCTCAACCAGCCTCAACCAGGCTCAGACGGGCTCAGACGGGCGGCGGGAAAGTTCTGAGGTAAAAATGTCAGCACAGCACAGCAGCCCACCAGCAGCCCACCAATAGGGCATCAGGACCCAGCAAGGAGAGGCTCCCCGCAGCAGTGGGAGGCAGGCAACAGGTATGGCAGCGGGAAAGTTCCGAAATAAGATGCCGGTGATTTAATGACCCGACAAGCAGCCCACCAACAGGGCGATAGAATCCAGCAAGAAAAGGCTCCCCACAGCAGCAGCAGGCAAGGCAAGGCAACAGGCACGGCAGTGATGTCATCAATAATGTCATCAATGATGTCATCAGTGATGTCATAAGTGAAGTTATAGATCATACCATGAGTGATGCCATATGTAAGGTAAGAAGCAGTATATGGCGCGGGCACAAGTTATAGCTAGCGCTGCTAACTATAACTGCTGAATTTCTGTTGTTTTTAATTCAAAACATTAATATTGTCACTGAGCAATTCAGCTATCTGTAACATTACTTTAACCCTTGTTTTTCTCAGTGAATGTCCAAGTTTAAAAAAAAACAGATCTTTTTATCACACCTAACTATAACATTACTTTAACCATTGTTTTTTTCAGTGAATTTCTAGTTTAAAAAAAAAAAGTAAATTATTGTGTGTGTATGGTAGAATAACTGAATAGTACATCCTATGTGTGGACATTATTCTGAAAGGGAGTTACTTTGTATTGTAACTTTACAGAAAAGGGTGCACACTTTGCAAAATGTTTCCCAATAATATGTTTGAGTACAAAACATAGACAATCTCAACACAAATATTTATGTATTACTATCTGCTCAATTTTTCTGACTCTCATATTGAGACATTTTCCCATCAAGTTCATTAATAATGTAATAGCATACTTTTCATAGCCTTTGAATATGTTTATATATTACATTTGTAACTATAATTCAGAAAGAGAATAATCCGTTTTTTTGTATATTGTATAGTATTAGCTTTCATTATATAAAGCTAATTTGTAACTGTGTGATTGCTCAATAGAGTTCGATATTTAGTTTAGTCTACTGGTTGGAGTTCTTTTTCATGTGTTCTCTTATTACTTAATGTCAATCTGTAATAAAAGTCATTAAAATATGGTTGTAATATTCATTTTTAGGTCGAGGTAGACAACGCAGCTCTCTCTTTGAGACCTGCTGTAATCAGTCTGTGTGAATCAAGTCCATCTCCTTTTTTAGGTCTCGCCTAGCGATGCAGCGCAAAGCGCTGCTCGCTATGCGAGATCTATTGTTGCCGACTTTTGCTCCGATGCGGGACACGAGATGTGCACGCGCTTGGTGCGAGCAGGAATTGTAATAACGCCGCAAGCCGTACGCGTGCACATCAACTGTCTGTGCCGAAACTTAAACAGACAGGAGATATGCACGCGTACGGCTCGCGGCGTTATCACAACGCCTGCTCGCACCATACGCGTGCACATCTCCTGTCCAGGCAGCCGATGCGCACGCTCACGGCGTGTCTTCAGCTTAACTTCCCGCTGGTTCCGAGGAGTCAACATGGCTGCGCCCTGTGAGTCGGATCTGCAATCCGATCCCGCTCCGCCGCCACTGAAGATTCCAAAGCGCGAGGCTATGTCCCCTACTTCACCTGGGCTGAGCGATGGACGCCCATCGTTGTCGGCGCCTTCTACCCCAAGCCATTCGTCGCCTCTAGAGGGATGCGCTGGTGGTCCGGGCCTTGCCTCGCCGCCCTCAGTCTCCTTTTCCACGTCGGCCGCTTGTCGCGGCATGTCCTGGACCCCAGCAGAAACTAACGCGCTTATAGCCGTATGGGGCAACGAGCGATTGGTGGAGGCGCACTACCAGCAACTGGAGGGCTCAGGCACCCTATTTGCCAGCTGTTTCTAGTAAGTGCACTCCTTGTTTGATTTTGAAACTGTGCTCCAAATAGGAAAGTTCAGATTTAATTTTTTGTGTTTACACCCTATGTAACAGAAAGGAACTCCAGCATTTAAAAATCTGTTCACACTGAGGTCACTCAAACTGCGAGCTCTCCTTCTATAGCTCTTGCGTGTTGTCCCGCGTTTTGCTGTTTCCCTCTCCTTCCTCAGAGAGCTTCACACTGGGCGTAGTTATGTTTTCACATATTATTTCTCCCTCCTGTCACTACCCTCCTCTAACTCTGCCTCATGTTACTGTCCTCTCTCCTTTCACTTCCCATGTCCCCTCTCCAATTACTGCTCATCTCTCCGTTATACAACATGTCTCTGCCACTGCCCATCCTGCCGTTGGCATTGCCCTAAATTCTGTAATCATACACTGTCCACCCTCTTCTGTCACTGCCTCACTACAGTATATAATCGCCTTTCTATTGTCATTCCATTTCCTCCTGTCACTGCTTATCTTTCTCTCCTATAACCAGGGCCAATGGAATTATGCAATTATGTGGCTGCAGCAATTTTCGCATAATTATAGATTTGCCGCATTCGCCACATAATCCATCATCTGCTGCAACTGCAGATTTTGACAAAAATGTTTTTGTTTCCAGCTCAAACTGTTCAAAAGTTACTAAAATGCTGCTTGCTTACAGCAGTTTTAATATCTTAGAGTTTCTTGTAGCTCAAATAGGTGTAATTTCTATGATTTATATATGTTTCCCTTGTCTATATTGCTTGATTTTGCTTGTAAGATAGTGTCACTCATAATCTTTTATGCATGCCCATTTAAAGTTGGTGCTGTATAAAAATGCACAAATTCTACTTGCCACAGCTGTAGAGGCAGTGGTTGTGTAGGACGGGACAGTGTACTTCAGCTGTATCCACGCATATAAATTACAAGACATTTAAAGGAGCACTTGTTGTAGGTTTAGTGACCTACCTAATCCAGTGAGATATTTCACTGAGCAGTTCAAAGCCGCAGCAGACATCACAAAATAATTCTACTATGTCTGTTGTTGGTGGTTGTTAGAGGTTGCGGACTGGGGAAACAGGACTATGTGTTTTCTCTGCCCCTTTATATCTAGTGCTTCACAGACCGTGCATATATGTGTGCATTAATTGCTTATCCTATAAAATACTATTTATGTATGGACGACATATTTTCAAAAGGGACATTTTTGCATTACATTTGTTTAAGGTGTTTCTAATACAACATATGTTTTTAAGTTTGAAAAGCAGAAGCATCAATTGCTGATCAGAGATCGAGTATTTTTGGTATTTACACGAGTTTGAGCTATTGGTATTGTAAATGCCAATGCGTTTTATTTATGTTTCTTTTTAAAAACATGGATAAAAGGCATTGTCATTTACAATGCCAGAGTTTAAGCTATTGGCATTGTAAATGACAATGCCATTTATTTATCTGTTTTCAAAACCAACACATGGATGAAGGGTTTGTCATTTACAATGCCAATGGCTCAAACTTTTGCGAATGCGAGACCTATTGCATTGCAAATGCTTGTTACCAATGCTTTTGATTTGTCTATGTCAGTGTCCTTTAAAAATCCCTGCTTCCTAGTGGTCAATACTGCCTCTTTGTCCCTCCTTTCTCTCTTCTGTTCCTCCCACAGAGCAGGGACTTAGTACTGTCTCATTCCGCTAGGGTTCTTTATCTAATCTCTGGGGGACTCTTTTCGTGCTTGGTTTCCTGCTCTGTTACTGTTTGTTTGTGCTCAGCTTCAACGCCCTAGCTGCTTACATTCAGATATAGCATTCTTCCTCCCACCTCCTCCTAATGCCACAGTTGTGTTCTTGCTGCCTTTTTTACTGCTGCCTCCCCCACCATGACTCCTGCTGGGTTGTTTGTTTTAATAATTGTGGGCATTCAGCGATGCGCCAGTTTCACTAGCACTGACCTGGTATCCCTTTCATTCTTGTGTATTTTTTCTGCTCTGCTCCAGTTGCAATGCTGGATGTGTGTTCAGCTTCTGCTGTATTTTATTGCATCTTGCTTTTCCCTTTGTGTAAGAGACAGGGGCGCGCTCGACTGCAGTTTCTGTAAACAGGGCTATAAATCGTGTGGAACTTGGGCCCCTCTTCATTTTAGCACTTCATCTCCGATTTCACTGGCCTCCACTTCACCTCCAGTGGCCCCTCGCTCAGTCCCTCTCTTCCCTTGCTCCAGAGCACTGCTGCCCCCACCATATGCCACTACAAACTGCCCCTTGTTGACTCTGACACTATACAGAGCCTTTCAAAACACGGCCAAATATATATGGCATAAGTAAAATCACAGAGAATTAGTCCTCCTTTTAGTTACATTACGCTCATGTACGTTATCACACGGGCATCTTATACAATCGTGGGTTTACTGCAGTGCTTTAAATGGGCCGGTACTCACCGGTACTGAGTACCGGCACTTCTTAAATTTATCACTCTGAGTACCGGCACTTCTCCACTGCCGAGGAGAGTACCGGTACTCATGAAAAGGTAGGCGCATTGGCTGAGAGTGCTAATGAGCAGGAGTGGAACGTGTCTGGCAGCTGATGGAGCAGAGTAAATGAAAAAATGTAACCCCTAACAAATTTCATAAATAATTAATAAACATGTTCGTTTTAAATGTATTAATCAACAATGTATGTGAAGGGAAGGGTAACACGCAAATATATGTGCTGAATAATCTATTTACAAATGTCTGTGTGTCTAATATAACATAATAAATTGCGTCCTAATTAAATAATAAATGCATGATCCGTGCTTCATAGAACAAAAACGTGATGTTGCAAAAACAATAGTGATGGTGAGTAAGGAACAGCTTAAATGTTGCTTTCTGCTAGGTAATGACTAATTGGGGTACGTAGAAGACGGGAGGGAAACGAAAAGGCTATATTTCTCTATTTTAATTATGTTTTGTTTATCCTTAAAATAGTGCTTTTAAGTCTAATCGAGTGGCGATATAAAATGGCTGCCGGTTGCTAGAGTACGCATGTGCTGAAAAAGACACGTGATAAGGGAGAAAAAGCTGGAGAAAGACTGACCACGTGATGGTGCTGAAAGGCTAGGATGCAAGAATGGTCAAGGCTGATGTGACCTATTTGAACTGATAATGTGCCGTGGTGATCAGCAGAGAATCGTGGGAACAACTTTAAGAGAAAGTACAATGCCTGCAAAGTTCTCAAATGTATCGAAAGAGGTTACAAATGTACTGATCGAAGCGGATGGAAACATGTCATGAACTGTGAGAAAGGAAATGGACATATGCATTCCAGAAGAACTAGCTGGATCTGGGAGAATTGATTAGAAATTAAAGGATGAACTGAATTGACCAATGAGAGAGAAGCGTGTTAATAAAGTTGCAACAATTTAGTTAGCAAAGCTAGAATTAGGGTATAAGTAGGCCTACTCTGAGTGGGAGGGGTATATCTCTCTTTTTCCAGATCGATCCAGTTTACTGAGCGGGAGATGTTGATGGAGTTAGAATTGCTGAGAGACTGTTAGATGAGACGAGTTGCGGTAGCTGATGCTGACGAGCTGAAGTTTCTGTTTGCTGTCTTTATTTTCCAGTTGAGTATGAGAATCATATTATTTCCCAACTTTAATCTTAGTTTAGAAATCATCAGGCTAAATTAGGAAGATAGGCAGGTTAATTAGGATTTTTCCTCATGACAAAATTCCTTTCTGCAATAAAATTGATGTTGCTTAATAAATATTTGATTTAATAAATGTATGAATAATTGGATAATAAAGTCTAAATTCTTTTCCATGCCTTTAAAATTATATAAACTTAAGATTCTTAAACCAAATGACTCAGTGATTATTTACTAAATGTTTGCAAAATTAGAAATAAGTTATTGTGATTTATCTGGTCTTGATCACTATTAACTAATTTTTACTAGATGATCCATCGACAAAACAATGAGCAGGAATATCTTGTGAAATAACTAAGAAAGTGATAGGTTATGGTAAAAAGGTATCCCGGCTCTTTCCAGCGGTACATCATTGTGTTTTAGTTTTCTTTCTCCTAGAAGGATAATTTGTAAAGTGTAGAGGAAATCCAGGTGAGTGTGTGGGTGTGTGTTTTAGGCGATGTCATGGGCCCCATCGTCATGTGGATGTAAAAATAAGTCGCGCCTGGATGACCGATGATAAGTGACCTGGGAGAAATTGTTTTTATTGTATCCGCTGCATCAGATTTCTTGGTAGCAGAGTTATGGTTTCTATAGATTAGTTTAGTGATTATTGATTATTGATTATTTGATGACTAACACTATATGTTGAGTCGCGTTATGTTATATGTAAGTTTTCACGCTTCTGGGATGTAGGAAGTGGAACACGTGTGGCAAGAGAAGTCACATGGAATTTGGTACATGGTCTGAATTCATTTTGGTAATAACACAGGTTGTGTTATGTTAGGGATTTTCTGTACGAAAGGTGTGTAACTGAGTTAGCAAATCACGTTTTCTTGTGAAACTCTGGCCTTAATTCTCAGGAGCAGTATAGTCTCCACATGTGTCTTATCCCCAGAGAAACGGGTTTACTGTTTGCTTGAAAGAAGGGTAAGGTAGAGGGAAGTGCTACTTTATCGGCGAAAGTTAATAATTCTGTGGTAGGGTAGAGGTAAGCGCTGCCTACTGGAAATACAGGATTCTTGTGTAAAAGGACAAAACTGTCACTTTTGTTTAGCGAATCAGACTATGGAATTATTTTAAATGGTGTAACTAACGAAGAAACATTGAAAAGAAAATTGCCGCTAATTTTTGTAAAGGAGGGGTAAAGAGCAAGAGTGACGTAGACAGTGCCGCGCTAGGATTGGATAGTGCGCTAGTCACGTGAACGCAAAGACAGGAGTGACGTAGAAAAGTGCCGCGCTGGGATTGGTTGGTGCGCGGAAAAAGAAAATCAGTCTGATTGGTGTGTTGGTGTGAATCGCGCTGTGATTGGTTAGGGTTCCGTACACGGAACAGTGTTGAATTACGGATTGTGTTGAAGAGAAAACCAATTGAAAACATGCCATATTATGAGTATGAAAGGGAGAGAACGTCATGGATGACAAAAGTTAAGAATTTCTTTAAGAAAGACAAAAAGGTTGTGACTAGAGAGGGACAAGTAATTCCTCCGCCGAAATCAGCAGCTTCACATATGATGCTGAAATATGGATATCATACATGCATATGGTTAGAAAATTGGGCAAAGTATACGAAGAATGATGGAGCATTAGCTTTCCCTGAGAATGGTTCATTTAGTGTAGCGGTTTTGCGGAACTTGAGAGAAAAGATGACAAATTTAGAACCTAGACCTAGACCGACACAGTTTGAAGCATTGACGGAATGGGAAGATGAGATGTATGAGCGAGAGAGATTCAGAGGTATGAGGAATCATGAGTTTATGCCCGGAAGAATGTGGGGAATAAATCATGAGGATAGAATAAAACGATGGAGATGTGCTAACATGACAGGAGGTTTGTTTCCGGCTTTTACAGTTGAGGAAGAGACTAAGAGAAAACGTACTGAGAAAAAGAAACATATGGAGAGGGAAAAATATATGCATGAGAGTGAAACGGATGATGAATTGCTGGAAGATATTCTAAATAGAAATCCCCCTCTGTATCAGCAGAGTTCTACAGTGGTGACACCTAATGCGCCGCAAATAGAGACAGTGCGAAATAAAAGTCCTGAAAGAAGATTTGAAATAAATAGGTCACAAAATCAAATGAGAACTTCACAAAATGAAGGAGTAGAAAGTGACAATGCAACTGAATTAGCAAGAACAACAAAAGAGCTGACTGAGAAAATTAGAGAATTAACAAAAAACATGGAAGCTGTAACTGTACCCGTAACAATAGGTCCAGTAATACCAGTTTTTGAGAATCAGAAAATTGATGAACGCTCTTTAGTGCTTCCTATGAGTTCACAATTTCAGAGAGAAAAAGAAAGGATGGAACCAAGTGCAAGTACAAGTAATTTGGCTAGTACCTATAGACCAAGTCCACCTATAAATTTGACAGTGAATGAGTGTAATGGTAGGAAAATGCCTATGGTAACAGAATCTGCAACAGTGACACCTGAAAAGAGTGGTAATTGGATAGAACTAAACAATACACCTATAGGTCCGACTCCTGATGAGTTAAATGAGTGGATGAAGGCATTTAAAATAAAAGAACCAGAAGAAAAACCATTAGATGTAATTAGGTTAAAGATTGACATGGAAGAATTAATTTTAGGAACGATTGGTACAGAAAAGCTGAAAAATTACCAGGATGATGAGATTATGTTTCTGTGCAAAAGTATTACATGGAGAGCTAGAAATTTACATGACAAGCTGGAAGAGATAGCAAGTGAAATTGGAGTGGATTTTGCGAGAGTGAAAACATTGCAGAAACCGTACAGAGTAGACTTTTGTGAGAAAGATATTGAAAATTTGAACACAGCAGGAAGGCTGACACAGATAAAAGAGTTAATTGTTTTACTGAGAAAATGGGGTGATGTGGACAGATGGAAAGTCAGATGGTCGAAAAAGAATGAGAAAACTGCAGACAAAGCTTCTTTAGCTTTTATGATAACTGAAAAGGAACCTGTTGCAAGAGAATACCCTATGAGAGAAACTCCAGGTGGTAGTTATGTGCATGTTCCATGGACTAGACAGGATAGATTGTCATTTACAAATGAATTCCCGAAGCTGAGAGAGAAACCAGTTGAATGGTACCGACAAGTGGAGAGGTTTGTGAAAGTTTCAAAGGTGTTGTGGATAGATTTAGATGGATTGTTTGACATAGTGGTGCCAACTGATTTGTGGACTGAATGTAAAATTACAGTTGACTGGCCAACTACAGAATATCCATGAGATCCTAAGACAGGAGCTCCAGGTCCTGAGGTGATGCGGAAATATGATAAGGTGATTACCTTTTTGAAAAATAAGATTCCTCCTAAAGAAACAGATTGGGTAAAAATAGACAGAACTACACAGGAAAGTAAAGAGTCAGTACATGCATACTACGAGAGATTGTTGTTGGTTTTCAAACAGTATAGTGGTTATGAGGAGTTGAGTGAAAAGGATATGAGTCATTTTGTATATAGATTTGTGTTTGGACTGAAACCAGAGATAAGTGAAATGATTAAACAGCATATGATTAATTGGCAAAATGGCACTGTAGATGAAGTACTGAGGTATGCTAAGTATTGTAGTGATGATATTGAGAGTAGACAGCGTAAATTGAAAGAGAAAGCAATGTGGGCACAGGTGAAAGTGGCAGAAAAACAAGAAGCTCAATTGAATAATAGTGGGAATGAAACAGGACAGAATAAATCCCGACCTAACATAGGTAAAGGGAAAGGTCAAATGAGTCTAGAAGAAGCAAAGAAAAAATGGCCATGTCATAATTGCGGAAAAATAGGGCATTGGAGAAACGAGTGTAAGTTCCCGCCTAAACCTAATCCAGAAAATCAATCATTAAATCCACAGGTGCAGAATGAGGTAGTTGTTCAACAAGGTCAGGTGCCACAACCACCACTTCCCAACAGTGTTAACCAGCAGAGATACAGTACAGAAACAGGATTCAACGGAGGAGAGCAGGTAACACAGTTGCCGCGAGCAGCTAATATTTCTCAGTATTGGTTGCATCAGAATGAGGATGAGTCGGATTAAAGTTTCTGACGGTGCCTAGGAGAGGGAAAAGAGTGCGTACTTGGCGCAACTCTAGAGGTAGATCAGTCTGGTCCCTTTGTGGATGGAGAAGTGAATGGTGCAAATGTAACATTCCTTGTCGATACTGGAGCTACCCGTTCTACTGTTAGGTCAGTGGAAATTCCAAACCTTCCTCTCTCAGGTGAATATATCCAAGTAATTGGAGTAGCAAATCAACAGATTAAAACACCACTTACTGAATTAGTGGAAGTAAAAATTGGTCCTTTCAGTAAAATGCATAAATTTGTAGTTTGCGATTGTAGTCCCGTAAATCTTTTAGGTCGTGACCTTTTGTGTAAGATGAACTGCACAATTTATTGTACGCCAGATGGAATTGGATTTCAGACCCCAGATGAAGATGTATTGTATAAAGTGACATTGATGAATCAGGAACCAGAAATAAATGGTTTGTTTCCTGCATTTGATGCAGAAAAGCTTCCAAAAGAACTGAAAGAGACAGTAAAAGAGAATGTGTGGGATTTTACAGGAGAAGATATTGGATTGATGAAAGAAGTAGATCCCGTAAAAGTAACAGTAAAAGAAGGAACAACTTACCCAAATACGCCACAGTATAAATTGACTCCAGAAATAATTGAAGGAATAACTCCTGTGATAAATAAAATGATTGAACAGGGAATTCTAAAAGAAATAATGAGCAGTCCATGTAATTCACCTATAATGGGATTGAAAAAGCCAAACGGAACATATAGAATAGTACAGGATTTGAGAAAGGTCAATAAAATAGTTGTGCCTTGTTGTCCAATAGTGCCAAACCCTGCAGTAATTCTATACCAAATTCCACATGAAGCTGAGTGGTACACCGTGATAGATTTGTGTCACGCATTTTTCTCTATTCCTTTACATCCAGATAGCCAGCCATTATTTGCGTTCCGGTTCGGAGAGCGTATTTTGGCATGGTGCCGAATTCCTCAGGGGTATACAGAAAGCCCCTCAATCTTTAATCAGATTTTAAAGAAGTCCCTGGAAGATTTAAAAATGCCAGAAAAGTCAGTGATGGTGCAGTATATTGATGACCTGTTGGTGGCATCGAAGACAAAGGAAGCATGTGTCAGTGATACAATTGCTTTACTGAACCATCTAGAGAAAAGAGGACATAAAGTGTCCCCTTCAAAATTGCAGTTTTGTTAAAAAGAAGTCCAATATTTAGGGCATAAAATTGAGAAAGGAGTGCGAAAGATAACGACTGAGAGAATAAAGATGATTCAAGGAATGAGAGCCCCAATGACGCAAAGAGAGGTAAGAATGTTTCTGGGAATGGTTGGATATTGCCGACAATGGATAAGTGGTTTTTCATTGATTGCTAAGCCATTACAAAAACTGACCAAGAAGGATGTAAGAGATCCTTTTGAATTGAATGACGAAGAAATGAAATCTTTCAAAGAATTGAAAAAGAAATTGTGTGAGGCCCCTTCTTTGGGAATGCCTGACTACGAAAAGGATTTTGAATTGTACTGCAGTGAAAGAGATGGATGTGCATTTTCAGTTCTGGTACAAAAACATGGAACAATGAAGAGACCAATTGCTTATTTTTCAGCTGTTTTAGATCCTATAGCAAAAGCGTTGCCTGGATGTCTGAAAGCTGTTGCTGCTACTTGTGTAAGTCTGGAACAAAGTGAAGGTATAGTGATGGGGTATCCACTGAGAGTATATGTTCCCCATTCAGTAGAAATTCTTTTGACAAGAACAAAAACACAGTACATGACACATAGTCGGCTGACTAAGTACGAAAAAGTAATCTTGAGTGCAGAAAATGTGACCATAGATAGATGCATGAATGTGAATCCTTCGACATCATTGCCGGATGAAGAGAGTATAATTGAACAAGATGAAGTAGATCATGATTGTCTGAATGTGCTGGAATATTGCACAAAACCAAGAGCTGACATAAAAGATGAACCTTTAAAAGAATCAGAGTATGTCCTGTTTGTGGATGGCTCATGTTTGAGAACAGGAGAAGGAGTTTTAAGCGCAGCTTACGCAGTATGCACAGTGGCGACTGTGATGGAAGCGTCTTGTCTGAAAGGAATAAGGTCTGCCCAAGTTGCAGAACTGATTGCTTTAATTCAAGCATGTAAGTTGGGAAGAAATGTACGAGTTACGATTGTGACAGATAGCCAGTACGGTTTTGGTATCGTGCATGACTTTGGTCAGATTTGGTCACAAAGAGGTTTCTTGACGTCTGCAGGAACACCTATCAGAAATGGAGATTTTGTGAAGAAACTGCTTGAGGCGATACAGCTGCCTAAGCAGATAGCTGTAGTAAAATGCAAAGCACATAAAAAAAAATAAAGATTACATAACTATCGGAAATAACTACGCCGGCGAGATAGCAAGATATTGTGCAGAGAACATGGTATCCCTGAATAAGAATCGCGAAAGGGAGCATATTTCTTCTCCTTTGCTTTTTACTAACACTGTCGAGACATGGGATGAGGTGAGACAGTTACAGGAAGTTGCAAGTGATGAGGAAAAGGATACATGGATAAAAGCAGGATGTAGAAGACAAGAAAACAATGGTGTGTGGGTTTACAGAGATGAAAGACCAGTTATGCCTGATAGCATGATTTCAGACATGGCACGGATGTACCATGGACAAGCTCATATTGGGAGAGATGCAATGATCAGACTTTTTAGACAAACATGGTATAACCCAAAATTCAGAGCAATAGCTGAAAGTCTTTGTCAAAGATGTCTTATTTGTCAGCAGTTCAATCCAGGAAGAAAAACCATAGTGAGTCTAGGAACAATAGGACGAGAAGGAGGTCCGTTCACTAGAATGCAATTGGACTTCATTGAAATGCCCCCTTGTAACAGACTAAAATATGTTCTAGTGGTCGTCTGTTTGTTTTCTCGTTGGGTGGAGGCATACCCGACAAGAAGGAATGATGGAATAACAGTAGCAAAGCTTATGCTGCGAGAATTCATTCCAAGGTATGGTTTTCCAGTCACGATTGAGACAGATAGAGGAACACATTTTCAAAATGAGCTGATTCAATTAATTTGTGAAGCATTAAGTATTAAACAGAAACTGCATTGTGCATACAGACCAGAGGCTTCTGGGGTAGTAGAGAAAATAAATGGAACAATTAAGAACAGGTTAGGAAAAATGTGTCAAGCTACAGGACTCAAATGGCCCGATGCACTGCCCCTTGTCCTGATGACCATCAGAAGTATTCCTGAAAAGAAAACTGGACTTAGTCCTCATGAAGTGATCATGGGACGGGCAATGAGACAAGCACAAGTACCTGTCAACAAGTTACTGACTATAACTGATGATCTAGTACTGGATTATTGCAAAGGACTGGCTGATGTGGTGCGTTCTGTGTTTCATCAAGTTGGACCGGATGCGACCACTCTTGAAAGAAAACCAGCCCACGACTTGAATCCAGGAGACTGGGTCCGCATAAAAGTCCACAGGAGAAGAAACTGTCTAGTTCCTCGTTGGGACGAGCCACGACAGGTAATCCTGGTGACAACGACTGCAGTCAAGTGTGCAGGAGTGAAAAACTGGGTCCATGCCAGTCATACAATCAGAGTTCCAGAACCTGAAGATCGACATGTGAGTCGACATCTGGAAGTGTGGGATGACAGTTCAGTGTCTGAGACAGAAAGAAGAAGAAAAAGGGTGCCAGAACTTGAAGATCGACCTGAAAGTCGACATCTGGAAAACCCGACTACAAGTACCTCTATAGAAGAAGAGGAAGGAGAAGAAGAAGAAGGAGAAATAGCAGAAATTCCAGAAACTGAAGATCGACCTGTAAGTCGACATCTGGAAATATCTGACACAAGTTCAGGATCTGATGATTCAGTTGAAAACTGTGAAGAATTTCGAAGGAAAACTTGGAAATTTGAAACAATTAAAGAAGAGAATGAACAAGAAAATGATCTAAATGAGCAACCAAGTACAAGTTGTGGTGGAAATGCTTCAAAAGTAATATTAATAGACAAAGAAGGGAAAGAGACAATTAGAAAGCTAGAAAATCGAGAAGAACCCCGAGGAGCAATAGGGACAGACAGTAAAATAAAAGAACAGGGAAAATTAGAAACAGAGAGTGAGATAAACACCAATTCGGAAGAACCTCGAGGAGGGACAGTAATAGGTGAACAAAAGAAGGAGAAAACAGAACCACAAGTAAAAGAAAGTGAGATCATAAGTTTCAAAATAAGAGACAATTTTGAGAAGGTTGAAACAGAATCTGAAGAAAGCGGAGAAGAAGAGAAAACTAGAACTGAATCAAGAAAAAGAAACTGGAAATCAGAAAGAGGAGAAAAGGAAAGTGAAGCCAAAAGGCCAAGAAAAGGAGACAATTGGCCCAACAATATAAGAAAATTAAGATACAGAATAATAAGAACAGGTGAAAAAAGTGCTGAACAGGTGAATGAAATAACAAGTCAAAAAGAACAAGAAAAGCCAAGTGGAAAACGATTGCAAAAGTCTAAAAGAATAAGAAAAGTAAATTCAAAATACAAGTCACCTGAGTGGTTGTATATCGCTCTAACTGATTATAAAGAAGAAAAGAACACTCACGAGAACCCGAAAAGAAGAAACCGAATGAGTGGAAGTGAAGTGCAACAAACCTGAAGTGAAGACTTAAAGTTCTTCTGCCGGATGGGACAATTTTACTGGATGTGACAAATCACCGGATGTGACAACGAAAGAATTCTGAAAAGAATTAAAAGAAAGTACCAAGCAAAGACTTTTGAATGCAGAGTGGCATCTAAGTCATTTCTGAGGTGTAGTGACACAATTTTCTGAAATTTAACAAGAGATAAAAAGAAAAATGGAGAATACTAGAGATAGAAGAGATAAATGTGAGTTTCTAAAAAGATGGTGTAAAATGTACTGCTTTTGTACAGGATTATTAATGACAATATGGATAGTTTTGGCAATCACAATTCCTGTTAGTATAGCTGTGATAGAAACAAAGAATAATACTAAACCAGAAAAGGAAGCTAATAATCAAGAACCAGTTATTTTAAGAAGTAGTGCAGAATTACATAAGGATAAGTCAGTAGTAGATTTTTCTAAAAATGTTTTTACAAAATTGTTGTACGAGTATGTAGAGACAATGGATGTGAGAGATTGTTATGTTTGGATGCAGTTGCCTGCATCAGTGACAGAAGGTGTGACTTATCATCACCTACCACTAACTTATGGAATAACATGTAGTGTCATAGCAAGTTTATTTTACAAAACAGGTAGATTAGAATTTTATGACACTGATGTAGATAAGATTTTTGCAAATGTTCCTGTAGTTTCAGAACTAAACAAAGTAAAACAAGCAAAAGTTTTAGGAGAATTCTTTTTGGAGCATAGAATTTTAACATTAGAGGAAATAGTTAAAAACAACCTTACCTGTGAGTTAAAGAAAGAAGAAAAGGTATTTTTAGAAATGGTTGAAGAAAGAAGAGTGAAATTTCAAAAAGAAGCAATAGAAGAGAAAAGAACACATCTATGGACGTTTGAGGAAGAAAATCATGAAGGGAAAAAGATAAATGCAGCAATGACATTAGATTGGCCGCAAACAGGAAAGTTGTGTATTAGGAGAAATAAGACAGTTTATGACAATTATTTTGTAGGTTCCAGTATCTGCCATGACAATTACCAAATTTTGGGAGGATGGGGATTCAAAGGTGGAAAGGATCCAATATTTCCGGGTATCTATTAAATTTGTGGGAATAGAGCTTATTACAGGTTACCGGACCATTGGTATGGAACTTGTTATGTAGGCCTGGTCTTTCCAAAAATCTTTCATATGGACAGAGAAGAAAAAGGGACATACAAGATGATTAATAGCTTTACACGTAGAAAGAGGGAAAGTTTTTCAGAAATTGTAGGTGACATTTTTGGAGCATTAATACCAGCAGTGGGAATATCTTTGAATGCATTTAAAATTCGGAAATTATCCACAGAAGTAGATCGTTTGTCTACAGATACTGCGGGAGGGTTCTTGATGGTAAATACCGAAATGGTTGCCATAAGAGCTATGGTGATGCAAAATCGGCTTGCCCTTGACATTCTTTTGGCAAAAGAGGGTGGAGTCTGTGGAATGCTGAAAGTTCAACATTGTTGCACTTACATTCCTGATAAGAGTGAAAATATACAAAAGTATATCACAAATATTACAAATTTACACAAAGATTTAGTTCCACTGGAGGTTGAAAGTGTCCTTGGAAAACTTGGTAAAGGGTTTTCTTCAGTAGCAAATTGGTTAACAAGAATGAGTAGACTAGTGATAGGGAAAGTTATAATAATAGCAACTGTAGCAATAATATTAGCTATGGTGTTGAAAATTGTAATAACGTGTATAAAAAGAAAAAGAAGACAAAATAAGATAAAAAGAAATAACAGAATAATGAAAGAGAGAGAGAGAGAAATGGGTGAAATTGAGTTAGAGAAAATGAAAGAAAGTATGTACAAAGAGACAAGAAGACAAGATGAAATGGAAACAGATGTATAACTAACAAAAAAGCTAAAGGATGAAAGACATATGCTGCCTGAAAAAGAAGTATAACTTGGGTTTTATGTGGTGATTTAAAAATCACCAAAGGGGGAGTTGATGGAGCAGAGTAAATGAAAAAATGTAACCCCTAACAAATTTCATAAATAATTAATAAACATGTTCGTTTTAAATGTATTAATCAACAATGTATGTGAAGGGAAGGGTAACACGCAAATATATGTGCTGAATAATCTATTTACAAATGTCTGTGTGTCTAATATAACATAATAAATTGCGTACTAATTAAATAATAAATGCATGATCCGTGCTTCATAGAACAAAAACGTGATGTTGCAAAAACAATAGTGATGGTGAGTAAGGAACAGCTTAAATGTTGCATTCTGCTAGGTAATGACTAATTGGGGTACGTAGAAGACGGGAGGGAAACGAAAAGGCTATATTTCTCTATTTTAATTATGTTTTGTTTATCCTTAAAATAGTGCTTTTAAGTCTAATCGAGTGGCGATATAAAATGGCTGCCGGTTGCTAGAGTACGCATGCGCTGAAAAAGACACGTGATAAGGGAGAAAAAGCTGGAGAAAGACTGACCACGTGATGGTGCTGAAAGGCTAGGATGCAAGAATGGTCAAGGCTGATGTGACCTATTTGAACTGATAATGTGCCGTGGTGATCAGCAGAGAATCGTGGGAACAACTTTAAGAGAAAGGACAATGCCTGCAAAGTTCTCAAATGTATCGAAAGAGGTTACAAATGTACTGATCGAAGCGGATGGAAACATGTCATGAACTGTGAGAAAGGAAATGGACATATGCATTCCAGAAGAACTAGCTGGATCCGGGAGAATTGATTAGAAATTAAAGGATGAACTGAATTGACCAATGAGAGAGAAGCGTGTTAATAAAGTTGCAACAATTTAGTTAGCAAAGCTAGAATTAGGGTATAAGTAGGCCTACTCTGAGTGGGAGGGGTATATCTCTCTTTTTCCAGATCGATCCATTTTACTGAGCGGGAGATGTTGATGGAGTTAGAATTGCTGAGAGACTGTTAGATGAGACGAGTTGCGGTAGCTGATGCTGACGAGCTGAAGTTTCTGTTTGCTGTCTTTATTTTCCAGTTGAGTATGAGAATCATATTATTTCCCAACTTTAATCTTAGTTTAGAAATCATCAGGCTAAATTAGGAAGATAGGCAGGTTAATTAGGATTTTTCCTCATGACAAAATTCCTTTCTGCAATAAAATTGATGTTGCTTAATAAATATTTGATTTAATAAATGTATGAATAATTGGATAATAAAGTCTAAATTCTTTTCCATGCCTTTAAAATTATATAAACTTAAGATTCTTAAACCAAATAACTCAGTGATTATTTACTAAATTTTTGCAAAATTAGAAATAAGTTATTGTGATTTAGCTGGTCTTGATCACTATTAACTAATTTTTACTAGATGATCCATCGACAAAACAATGAGCAGGAATATCTTGTGAAATAACTAAGAAAGTGATAGGTTATGGTAAAAAGGTATCCCGGCTCTTTCCAGCGGTACATCATTGTGTTTTAGTTTTCTTTCTCCTAGGAGGATAATTTGTAAAGTGTAGAGGAAATCCAGGTGAGTGTGTGGGTGTGTGTTTTAGGCGATGTCATGGGCCCCATCGTCATGTGGATGTAAAAATAAGTCGCGCCTGGATGACCGATGATAAGTGACCTGGGAGAAATTGTTTTTATTGTATCCGCTGCATCACAGCCAAGGCGCCGCTTCTGTAGCCCCGATCTGAGCCCCAGCTGAGCTATTCAGCAGGGCTCATTTGAATAATGTCCGGTGCTCACCATCACGCTGTGCTTGACAGAGCAGGGTCGAGATTCATTTTACCTGCTAGTGTGCGCGTGTGATTTTCAAAGCGCAGCACTTCAGGTAGTGAAAAGTCAGTGCAAGGTAATACTTTAAACATAGAAATTGTATCAGGGGCAAGGGCGGCGGATTCTCACACTTCCCGTACTTTCTCTCGATCTGAGGGTTAATGCCCAGACAATGCGATCGAAGAGGCCCCTGGAGCGCTAATCTAACTACTTTCTGCACTGAGGCACCTACCTTCCTAACGCCAAATGCCTCAATTACCTGGTCTGTGCATAGAAGGCTTTCTTATATGCCAAAGAAGCTCAAAACTAGCACCGCCAACCCTGTTTGCTGTTACTGTTCCCCGGGTCACGTCAGGTCCCACATGGACACACTGTTGCGGAGGAGCCATGTCCGGTCGGCGCCCATGCTGTGGCAGGATGTTGCATTTCCTGCCTGCCAGCCGGGTCCCAGGGCACCCAGGAATTCCCATGCTGCATGGAGTTAAAGGAGGAAGCCGGTGTTCGAAAATCAATCACCTGCTCCTGACCTCGACCTGATGTGCTATTGCTGTGCCCAGCCCAGCAGAGCCCAACTTCTGCCCCAGACTCACCACGCCAGCGTGATTGTCTCAGAATGGGAGCAGATGGCACAGGCTGAGACACTGAAGCAGGGCTCGCTGTCTCACTCTCTGAAGAAGAAGAGACAGGCTAGTGATCCACGGGGTGCCAGGCCAGCATCTCCTCTCGGTGGAGCTTCAAAAGCACCTGCTGCAGAGTCTGACTTCCTTGTTGCTCAAATGAGTGTGATTTCTGATATTTGTCTATTTCCATTGACTTCATTCCATGATTTTGGTCGCAAGAAAGTGCCACTCTAAGTGTTACACATCTAGTTGTTGCCTGACTCTCGTAAAGCCACTGAATCTATGAAAATGTCACACATAAGCAATCTGAAACATTAGCAGCTATACTCAAATGGGTGTCATTTCTGATATTTATATGATTCCCTCGTCTTCATTGCTTAATTTTGCTAGCGAGAAAGTGTCACTCATAGTCGTTGAAATGTCACTCATAATTACAATGAAAATATGAAAATGCCACACATAGCAATCTGAAACCTTGGCAGCTTTGGGGTCCATTCAGGCCCTGTGCTGTCAACCACATTCACACTATCCTCTGCATTTGCGCAAACACAGGAATCATGACAGTCCCCTGGCAGCGGCAATTAAAAAAGGCACGGTGAAGAGTATAAAATGGCTTCTAACATACCGGAGTCTTTTGTGTGTCTGCTTATGTGTGTGTGTTTGCCTTCATTTGTATGCCTGTTTTTTTGTAAGAAAAAAGTGAGAGAAAGAGAGAGAGAGAGAGAATCAAGACACTCTCAGGAGGTATCTTAAAGAAAATGGGTGGCACTTTGTGTGTACATGTCTGCTCGGCGACAAAGGTTCATAAATAACGTAGTAGGGAGGGTTGGTGGGTGAGTGAGTGAGTGAGTGAGTGGATGGATGAGTGAGCAAGGGTGGATGTATAGATGGATGAATGGATGGATGAGTGAATGGATGAGTGAATGGATGTATGGGTGAGCGAGGGTGGATGATTGGATAAAAGGGCGGATGATGGGTGGATAAGTGAAAGATTGGGTGGATAAGTGAAAGATTGGATGGATGAATGAAAGGGAGGGAGGATGGATGAAAGGGTGGATGATGGATGAGTGAAAGGAGGGATTGAGTGAAAGGGTGGATGGAATGAAAGGGTGGATGGTATAAAGGAGTGAAAGGGTTGATGGATAGATGAGCGAAAGGATTGATGGATGAGTGAAAGGGTGGATAAAGAGATGGATGAGTGAAAGGATGAATGGATAGGTTTAAAGATGGATCGATGGATAGGTTTGGATATGAAGGGTGGACAGACGGAATGGTGAAAAACTGAATGATGGATGAAAAACTGAATAGACGACAGAATGTAAAGGGTAAATGGTGGACATCAGCAGGTAAATGGTAGGATGAAAGGATGAACGGATAGATCGATGGAAGAGACAAGAGACATCTTCTGGAGTGGGTCATGATGATTTGCTTCATTTGCTTGGTGCCATAAGAGCTTTGGTTCGAAGTGGGGGTATTTTCAGTTTCTTCCTACTCACGTGCTCAAAAATATTTAGTATTGTGCCAAACAACAGCAGTTAACAGTATGGCATTAAGAAGGTGCAACTACTGCAAAAAGGAAATGTTAACATATTATCGCATTTCTCTTTCATTTTGTGTAATGAGTTAACCTGCTTTGTTTATATAAACACATTTATCATGTGTTTTGGTGTGTGCTGCAACTATTATAGAAGTCGTTAAGTATCATCATGTCTTGCCCTTAGCCCCGCCCCAAGCCCCGCCCACTCACTACACCTCTAGCTCATTTTAATGAGTACCTGCACTTATTTTTTCCCATTTAAAGCACTGGTTTACTGTCTTTAATGGCATATTAACAGAGGAAAATTCGAAAGTACCGGGTGCACACAGAAGTGGCTAAGGACTATTCCATGTAGCTAACACAGCTTTTATTTATTTTCACCACATTTAATTTTCTTCTGTTGCTCTTTGTAACCAGTCATATGTTCATGCGTGATGCTCATTGAACGCAAACTAATTGGTTATTTACACCTAGCAGCAACAATAGAAAACCGCATCGGAAAATCACTATCGGCTGTAGACGGGTGATGGGTTTCAACTCTCCTGATTCACCCTTTATTCACATTATGTGGCTCAGACAAATCATGTCCTTTTTCTGTTTTAGAAACTACTGGCATCTTTGAGCTTTTGAATGTTTCATTTTTTTAAAATGTTATTTTTACATTGCATCTTCGTTGTTTCCCCACACCTCAAATCCCCATATGTTTTGATTCGCAGCTAACCTGCTGGGAGGGTTTTCTTTTCTCCCTGCCTGCCTCCGCACAGCCTCATATGGCCTGGTACTACCTAGGTCCCCTCTCACCTTGACTACCCAAGACCGCCCCTTGGAAGTGATGGATGTGTACTCCCTCCCCCCCAAGGCAAGCATTTCAAACCACACTCTTTTTGGATTAGGGGGAGTGACCCCCCCAGCCGTATTTATTACATAATTAATAAACATTTGATTATTATTTACATTATGTACATTACGCAGAAAGTCCAGATACATTGATAGATACATGATGTCACTTGCTAACCTTAACATGCTCTAATACAAGTTTACTCCTACCGTAATCTAAAAAATGTATATACTTTACTTTCTGCGTGTCCCCTCTAGAGCCTACGGCAAGGTCAATGACTGTCAGCCCCAGATCCCGGTAACTACTAATACTCCACCGGAGTAGGCTTGCGTAGGGGGTACAGCTTATCGGACGGATACTTTCCCCCGGGCCCCCCCTGTGCCCTGAGCCTTAAACTCCATAACGGGGGCTGCAATTCTGCATACTTGCGCCCTGATGCGCATGCGCGTGTGAGGGTGGCCACAGGCCTACTGGAAAGAGTGACTCCCCTGGCCCCCACACCCCGACAGCCTACTGACTGGCTGTCACTGCCCCTGGAGTTACATGGTGCTGGCCGCTAAAGGGCCAAAGACTATGCTTACCAATCATGACCTTACCGCCACAGGCCAGCATAGTTGCCCGACTATCTGGCCTCCCCCTCAGCCCACTAGGAGGTCATGCCGTGCGCCTCGTGCCCTCCAACCATGCTAAGATGTCCTCCATAAATGCCTGGTTCCCTTTGGATGAGAGGTGTACCCCGTCTTGCAAAAAGAACTGATCACCCCGGATGTACCCATGTCCTATTGACTGCAGTTTTGGGGTCCTGAACAGCTTATCAAACTTGTTGTTGATCCGCTTTACCGCGTGATTCAACGCTCGGACTGACTCACCCCCTCTCCATTGGAACCTTGGGATCATGTGAGACCAGACGATCATAGCATCAGGGCACCTCTTCGCCAACCATCCTACCTCAGTGAGCAGGTCCTCTACTAGCACCCTCCGTCCCAGGTGAGCCAAGTCGTTACCCCCTAGGTCCAGGATCCAGATTGCTGGTGGTCCCTTACTTTCTTTTAAAGCGCAGTTCACCAGCTCCCTGAATTGCCCCACGCACAGACCACCCTGTCCATGAAATACTATTTTTGTTCCCAACTTACGCACCCTGGCCTCGTGGACCCCTGAAAAGAAAGTTTTCAACCGACGTACATATGAATGGCCAACAACCCAGATTTCTTGCTGATCCGGGGCCCAAGAGTGAACTTGGGCCATCACCTGTGCTGTTCGTTCGCAGACTGTTGACCGCCGTCCCCCTGGGTGACAAGGTGACCTCCTCCGTTGGCGATGGTGGACCGATGCAGGCTTCCCCCCTGAGTCACAGGATGAAGAAACTGCAAGCAAACGTAAAAATAGAACACTCGTCAGTGCATTGCCCTACTGACAGGCTAAAGACATACACAAGTGCACATCGCACTGTGTAGCATTGTACTGATGCCATCTTCTCTCTGAGTCACAGAATGAAGAAGATCGCAGTTAACATGCAACAGAACCAACGGGCTAAAGCATGTGCAGCCGCACATAGCGCTTATAGCAGTTAGAGGACCACCTACCAATCCTCTTGACCTGCTCCTCTCTCAGACCCATGGCCACTGCCTCGGTGGCCGCCCCAATCCTAAAGGAGTGGGTCCCAAAGTTAGTTGAATCCAACCCAGCGTCTTGGATGGCCAAACTCATGACTCTTTTGAACTGAAAGATAGTGAGGGGTGACCCATCCTCATTTATCAAAAGTGGCCCTGCTGTGGCCCACGTCCGTTGTGCCATAAAGGCCTCTAGTTTGGCAACGGGGCAGCATGTATTACTTTTAGCCCTGTGAAGCACTATGCTCTCACCCCTCCCTCCCTGATCAGTCTTGGACCTATGTAAGGAGATCAGCACAGAGTCCCTGTTTATGTTCACATGATCCACCTGTAGGCCCCCCCTGCCAATCCTTTGTGTTCCTTGGCACCAGTTCTCCTACCCTGAAAGCGCCATAAAATGTGAGGCAAAATGCCGCTTGAAACAACGTGACCTCTCTTGAGGATTTGCAAACCCGCTGCAAAGCTACCAACAAACTAGCTAATGTTTCCAATCCTATTGTAGTGTAGCTCCTATTTCCCTAATAGGCTCTGCGCATTGGAATAATATATCCTATAGGTTTGACATAGGACTAAGGTCAGTATGTCCCTATCGAGTATATTAAACTTAATTACTTGTGCCAGCTAGCTCAGAGGCCACTAGAAACTCCTTGACGACAAGAAAGGAGTAGTTTCTGGCAGCCGCAAAACATGACCACTTTGTTTCCCTTTAGAATCAGAACGTGTCCCAGAGTCGTGGAAACAATAGATAACTATTTCACTCAGCTCAATCGTGCATGCTTAGTTTTCTCCAAGTTACACAGAAAGAACAGACGGGCGTTTCAATAAAAGATTTATTGAACAGTCTTGTTTCTGGTGTAAGTAAAATGTGCTGTTACGATCACAAGATAGTATGCGAGATAAATAATGTACAGTGTGAGCAGTAGAAATAAATAATACTGCGATAGCATTATCTTTTAGTATATATGCATTTACATAAATGACACAGACTAAAAGTGCGAGTACTCATACGATGCGTTTCTAATCTAGTTCTACCCCAATGTACCTAACCTAACCTAGGTGTAGGGAGAGGTATGAAGTAGGTGAAGTATTCCTTACTATGGTATACTAAGAGTATGTTAAGCCTAGTATGCCTAGTATGCCAAGAGTCCCTCTAGGTTCTAGCCAGCTCCATACCTGAAGAATGAGAGAGGTAGGAATCTCTTTGCCAGACTCGAACTCCAACACCCCGCAAGGGAAGTCAGATCACTGGAAGCTGGACTCTCTGCATGCAGGGATGACAGCGTCTTCTCAGTGCGTCAGGCCTGGAAACGGGCTCCTCTGAAGTCGAGGTCTCCTATGATTTACTGGGGCTAGGGAAGGTATATTTATACCTGAGAAGTACCTAAGAATGTTAGTATTGACGTGAGTCGGACAGCGGAAGACGTCATGAATGAACCCCTAAGGAATAATGGTTCATGCATAATATATGAGTCCTTGAAGAAATCAATAGTCCTGGGCTAGGGAAACTCCCGCAGCCTAAGGGTCTGTTCTTCATGAACTCGTTGTGACGTTAGGGTGGACGAATGTCAGAGACCATGCCTGTATTTGGAGTGCACGGTTTAATGCCTAAATAAGGGCTGGGATTTTATGCCTATATAAGGGCAGGGCGAATTGTGCCTATATAAGGACATGATACTGGAAAGCCCGTTTATGGACACCCTAAGAGGAATACAACACCCACTCCACTTTCGTGTGTACGATAATACTAAAATGCTAAACATTTAAAATGCTAAACATTAAATGGAGTACCGCATATTATAAAAATATTTCTTAAAAGCATTAAAAAACATAGTAAAAAATGCAAAAGGTACTGTACATCTGAAGCAAATGCTTTTCATTTCAGGCATAAAGTTCGAAAATAAATGCAATTGGAATGAAATAAGCAGTAATATTTACATGTGACAGAAAATGATCGATAAGTTGTTCAAAAATCAAAGTCATTTCATGTCATGAAAATTAATGAACTGTTCTAGACACACAAGATGACTAAGTGTCCGTGGAAGTACTGTGAAGTCTGTACTATAAGGCTAGTTCTACTTTAAGCAGATTGAAGTGCCATTTTCGTTCTAAAAATGGGAAAAAAGTTCAATTTTGGTAGAGTTCCAAGTTTTTTGAAAATGAAGGCCAAATTGTTACTGCATCTCTGGAACACTGTATGCTGAATCAGAGTCAGTTTACGGGTCTGGTGTAAACATGAGATCATCTATTTCTATAGACAAAACATCATCCACTGAAGTTGGTGTCAGTTGGAACACCTCGCGTAGTAGATTAATTGCACAGAGATGTGAAGCATCGCTTCCAGCATAGGTTGCCACAGCAATGTTCGCGTCCGTTGTTACCTGTGTGCCTGTAGATCTTTCTCGTACCTCAGCAGCTGCCGGAAGCGTCTGTGAGATCTCAATGAATGCTGACATCAGGATTGGTAGCCTCTGGGGACAACACAGAGCATGGGCCGTTATCGGGACCAGCAAAGTATCGACGTCCGTTGGCGTTGCTGATGGAAATGTGAGACAAGTGTCTAACACGCATTCTTCACCGCATAGCAGGCATCGTAGAACAGGTAAGATGCAATCTTGCCAGATTGGTCTGAATGACAGGAACCACGTGGTATTCAGGTCCCATAGACGAGTCATGCCCAATAGCTGTACTATTCGCTCACGGCACTTTCGTTCAAGGAGAGCTTTTTCCATTTCGCTCGGAGTGATGTCTGCGAATAGGCTGGCCATAGCGCAATAGCAGGAAGAGAAATAGAATTCCGGCAACAAGTGCTAGAATTAATGGTATGCCACCAAACACCGAATGTGCAAAGTTCGGGATGATTCCGAGTATTGCCTGGAAAGGTGCTAACAGACCGGAGCAGATGCTCTTAAATACATGTACAATTCCGGTTGTATCAGACATATTGAAGATACGTCCTATCATTTCTACGAAATGTATAGGGCAGTTTGTACGTATTAAAGTCTGTATCTCAGCCGAAGTCCTTGCTACTTGTAGATCATAGGATTCTTTGGCCGAGGTCAAAGGCACTGTTTGCTGTAAAAGCATGGCTTTCATTCTGCTCAAAGTATCAAATCTTATAAAAGAGACGTTCAGCGAAGGCCATAGAGGCGACTCCCTGACTGTATCTATTGGGGCAAACAATACTTGCATACAGCAAGTGACCCTGGAGTTGACCGTTACTAGATATGGGATGCCTGGCAACATGCCGCAGCAACTCTGATCATTCAACATGAGGTAACTCCCATTAGAAAGTTGTCCAAATGTTGGATTAATCACAGCAGCTGGTGTACCCTGCTGATGGCAAGACAAATTTGCCACAGAACCATTACAAGCCCAGTGTAAAGAAATGTCCTGACATATAAGTGAACCGCTCAAAAACACTTCACGATCCCCACTCCAACATCTATATGTATACGGTAAATCCCAAGATGTCTTAATGTATTCCTTACCCAACCTTTCATATTTGCCTGCTTGCATTTGTCTGAGGCAATACTGAAACTGAAAAGTAGTCACAGGTAATGTTATTTTGCCATGAATAAGCCATTCTGTAGCTGGTTTTTCTGCCACTGTGAATGGTAACTTTTCCAGTTTTTCAATGCTCAGCACTGTATACTTTGCTCCTCTTTGTGCCAATTCGATCTGTTTATCTGTTAAATTGTATTCTGCAAACAGAGCTGACGTGTTGATAAAACGCCAAGGCACATAGCCCGCTCGCAAAGATTGCAGCGTCCAGCTTAATAACACAATAGAACGTAATTGAGACTGACCTTGTTGTAACATCGCCAAATCTTGTTCTAGTATGTCGATAGCAGAGGATACAATGCCATCCAATGAATAAATTCTGGAGGACAAAGTTGTTAACCCATTGTCAACCACAGCGAGTGTTTTCTCTAAATTAATACGATCAAGTTCATGTATTCGTTCTGCGGCCTCCATCTGTGATACTTTCCATGCTACATTATAGGCAGCATAAATGCCGGCATATATGAAACGTTTTTGACGCGGTTTTCTTGGTCCAAGCAAGAATTCCCTAAGGTCTGCGTCCTTTTTAAGTAAGGATAAGTGTTGTTTCACATCCTGTAGTGTAGAATTATGCAGCCAATCGAGGCATAATTTTCCTACACTGTATGTTGTTACTACCCCCGAATGTTGTCTTTGGACGTATCTTGGGTCTGGCCTATTAATAGTAAAGCCCTGAGTTTTATTCAGGAATCTTTCCTGACAGTTATTCGTGTCTGTGGGCCAGATCAACCATTTTCTCCAAACAGGATTAGATCTGTTGAGTTGTAGTATATTGTCAACTGTCACCACTGCATGTGTATCGTTATCACTTGCAGGTGTTGGTACAGAAGGTGTGTTCATCTCCTTGATCTTCAAGTTGATCTAAGATCTCCCTGACCTGTTTTTTAGCTTCTTGCTTTATTGGGTACTGCCGTTGTGCAGTTGGTTCATGTTTCAGATGTATTTTATGGTGAGGTGAGTCCTCATCCCATCCTACATGATTTTTATATAATGCTGGGGCCTGGGCCACTGCCCATTTCCTGGCATATGTATATCTTAGGTGCATTGGTATATGGTTGGAGAAGGCAGGCATAATAATGTCCTCGCCATGTGGGCACTCCTGACAAATTGTGGAGGCCAGTCCTTTTCTGCTAGAAGTATGTCATAGCTCTTTGATAGTCTTTCCCAAAAAAGTGCTTTCACCTGTCTAGGTTTATCTCCCTCCATCCGGAGTGTTATTTCATATAACTTTTGTGGAGTACTAACCCTGGTGTCTACAGTCTCTACTTTAATGTACTCATTCAAGTCCACTATCTCCAGAAGTTCCTTCAGGTTCTGGCGAGCTATTGTGACTTCTGCTGCACTGTCCAGTATTGTCTGGGCCCATTCTCCGTTCTTGAGTTGTGTTCTCAGTATTCTCGGCAGGTCTGACCTTCAGACCTGCTACTTTCTTTTGGAGAATTGAGGTTTTGCTTTAGTTTTTGGAGCGTGTTTTTCGTCTTTCGATTTCACGCGTTCTTCTCTATGTTCCGATCGTCCTCTTCTTTCCGAAGTCTTCGATGAGATCTGAAAGGGACGAGAGGAACGTGTATCAGTATCTTGATACCTGTCAGGTTTTCTCAAATTATCCCTATTCCTGAGGTTATACCTCCTTTCAGAGGGCTCCTTTTGAGGAGACCTACCTCGGGATTGAGAACGTTTTCTGAATTATTTTTATTAGTTTCCCACTTCTTTTTAGAAGATGTAGGAGTTTGTTTAATAGAGTCTTTCTCAGGACTTTCAGATAGTTTTGGCTTCACTGGTCTTCCACCCAAACTATCTCTGCCTAATTCTGCATAAGATTGTTCAATTATTCTGGGTAGCTCAGTTTGATGTTCTGTAACATCAAATTCCCTTAATTTTAGCGGATCGCCACTGCTGCTGCCTCCCCTTTAATATTAGATAATATTATTGTTGAGACCTGGTCGAAATTTTTCAGTAATTTCATACCTAAATTTAGAGCAGGCTCTGCCCCGTATTTGTTTTGAATTTGTTTCAGGACATCTGGTACTACCACAATTGACGGAATGCCATGTGTTTTAGTATAGATGGCAGCAAAGACTGAGCCCCAAGTGGTGCAGTCTTCCAGTTGTGGTGTGATCCCCATCGGTAAACTGATTGTCAGTATTCTGTGTTTCCCATACGGGCTAGTATTTGGAAATACTGCTTCGATTTGAGTAATTTTTTGAGCTATCCAAAATGGAATTTGCTCACGTTTTGTGGGCATGTTACCCATGACTGCGTATAGAGTCGGTGGTGTAATTTTTAGTGTATTCCCCTGGTGAGGAGTTTGATTTGGAATTGTCAATGGTGGTTGGACTGTGAAAGTCCGCATGACATATTGGACCAATTGTCTGTAGATTTTTATTAACTCTGTGAGTTGAGTAAGTAATTCCTCGTCTGACATTTCTTCAATGTCAGGATGAGGTGTGTAGCCGGCTAGAATCGGCCATGTTGCTCCTGGTCTACCTAGTGGACCGAGCCTGGTAATGTTTTTGTGATGTTTTAGGGCGCCTTTAAACCAGAGCTGATGCTCCTGGTATGTTAATGGAATTTCAATATCCTCGAAAGGAATGTATTCCTCTGGTGGATCATCTTCTTTGTAGAAGTGAAACATGTGTGTTACTGGATTGGATTCAGGAAATATTACCCATGAATAGAATACCTCTGTCTGAAAGGATTTGTGTGCCTCTATCACGAAAACTGCTTTACCTCCTCTTGGTGGTAGGCCATGTTTTATGAGTTTTAGAGTGATGGCTCTTCTTAAGTTTGGATGGATGTCTATAACACCCTCCTCGGTTTCATTTAAACCTGTAATGTTAAAAACTGCTGCTTGGGCTGGATCAGCCACAGCTCCACCGTTTCCTGTCTCAGTATCGGAGCCAGGCATTTTGTTGTTTGAAAAATGTAGAACAAGTTTCAAGGAAACAAAGATAAGGTGCACAATATTTTGGAACACTGTATCCTTCAACGTTGAGCAAACCAAACAGCTAATATATAGGGTGCTGCCCTATGTGGCCTTGGTGGATACTTAACCCTGCCCACTCCAGACGTCTTTTGGAGTATATGGGTAGGGGTCTTGAGAGAAAAAGCACGGCTGAGTTACTCAGTATCTAACGTTGAATTACTGCCTTACCAAACCATTGGGCACCATGTAGTGTAGCTCCTATTTCCCTAATAGGCTCTGCGCATTGGAATAATATATCCTATAGGTTTGACATAGGACTAAGGTCAGTATGTCCCTATCGAGTATATTAAACTTAATTACTTGTGCCAGCTAGCTCAGAGGCCACTAGAAACTCCTTGACGACAAGAAAGGAGTAGTTTCTGGCAGCCGCAAAACATGACCACTGTGTTTCCCTTTAGAATCAGAACGTGTCCCAGAGTCGTGGAAACAATAGATAACTGTTTCACTCAGCTCAATCGTGCATGCTTAGTTTTCTCCAAGTTACACAGAAAGAACAGACGGGCGTTTCAATAAAAGATTTATTGAACAGTCTTGTTTCTGGTATAAGTAAAATGTGCTGTTACGATCACAAGATAGTATGCGAGATAAATAATGTACAGTGTGAGCAGTAGAAATAAATAATACTGCGATAGCATTATCTTTTAGTATATATGCATTTACATAAATGACACAGACTAAAAGTGCGAGTACTCATACGATGCGTTTCTAATCTAGTTCTACCCCAATGTACCTAACCTAACCTAGGTGTAGGGAGAGGTTTGAAGTAGGTGAAGTATTCCTTACTATGGTATACTAAGAGTATGTTAAGCCTAGTATGCCTAGTATGCCAAGAGTCCCTCTAGGTTCTAGCCAGCTCCATACCTGAAGAATGAGAGAGGTAGGAATCTCTTTGCCAGACTCGAACTCCAACACCCCGCAAGGGAAGTCAGATCACTGGAAGCTGGACTCTCTGCATGCAGGGATGACAGCGTCTTCTCAGTGCGTCAGGCCGGGAAAAGGGCTCCTCTGAAGTCGAGGTCTCCTATGATTTACTGGGGCTAGGGAAGGTATATTTATACCTGAGAAGTACCTAAGAATGTTAGTATTGACGTGAGTCGGACAGCGGAAGACGTCATGAATGAACCCCTAAGGAATAATGGTTCATGCATAATATATGAGTCCTTGAAGAAATCAATAGTCCTGGGCTAGGGAAACTCCCGCAGCCTAAGGGTCTGTTCTTCATGAACTCGTTGTGACGTTAGGGTGGACGGATGTCAGAGACCATGCCTGTATTTGGAGTGCACGGTTTAATGCCTAAATAAGGGCTGGGATTTTATGCCTATATAAGGGCAGGGCGAATTGTGCCTATATAAGGACATGATACTGGAAAGCCTGTTTATGGACACCCTAAGAGGAATACAACACTATGGGTCTCCTTTCATCAAGCTGCACCCCCTGCAAGCGTTGCCAGCCCTTCAAAGCCTGGCGCACTACAAAATTCCTTGTTGGATCCCCTTTTCCTTTTGCTTTAGCAAAAAAAGATATGGACGTAATGTGATGCCTAGCCCCTGCTACTGGGCGACTCTGATCCCTCATAGAGCGAAGATAAGCGACCACCGACCCTGGGTCGTGCCACCTTTGTTCCCAACTATCCCCCAAGAACTGACAAAACGACCAAAACGCCCCTTCGTAAGCTCTCCTGGTCCTGGGTGCTAGGCTAGCTGCCACGATGTCCGATAGCTGGGGGCACCAAGCTGCCAAAGCTGTTCTGGGAAAGGTGTTGGGTGTACCACTGCTTCTGGGAGGTGGGACCTGAATACCTGCATTTTAAAATGAGACAATGCATCAGCAGCATGATTTAATATACCCGGCACGTGTTTGGCCCTAAAAAGTACATTTAATTTCATACACTGTAATACAATCTCTTTCAATAATCGCAGAATCATCCTGCACTTTGCCGCTTGATTATTAATGCAGTCCACCACCACCATGTTATCAGACCAGA